>OY744516.1:180625213-180742713 GCA_963556195.1 Sepiola atlantica | reverse complement strand
GCTATATACGTACTTATTGCCGCCCATGTGCACAAGCTATATACGTAGCTATCGCCACCCCATAATACTAAATACGTACTTATTGCCGCCCCGGTGCGAATGCTTAATACGTACATATCGCCACCCCGGTTCGAATGCGAAATACGTACTGTTAGCCGCCCCGGTGCGTGTGCTATATACGTACCTATCACCACCCCGGTACGCATGCTATATACGTACTTATTGCCGCCCATGTGCACATGCTATATACGTACCTATCGCCACCCCTGAATGCTAAATACATACCTATCGCCGCCCCGGTGCAAATGCTAAATACGTACCTATTGCCGCCCCAGTGTGCATACTACATATGTACCTATCGCTGCCCCAGTGCGAATATTAAATATGTACATATCGCCGCCCCGGTACGAATGCTAAATACGTACCTATGCCTCCCCTATGCACTACTATATACGTACCTATTGCCACCCAAGTGCACATACTATATATATATATATATATATATATATATATATATATATATATATATATATATATACCTATCGCCGGCTCAGTGTGCATACTATATTCGTACCTATCGCCGCCCTGGTGCGCATACTATATATTTACCTATCTTTGCAAGGGTGCACATACTGTATATGTACCTATCTCCAGCCCAGTTCGCCTACCTAAGAACTCATATTAATGAGCCCCTGTCGTGTCAGAAAAAACATAATAGTGTTCATTCATGTATTGTCACTATCATACATATAAATATTTTTAGTTAAGAAAAGAAAAAAAGAATTTTTTTTTGCTCCCCCCAAGAAAATTTCTTTTGCCCCCCATACATAGAAATATTTTTAGTTCAAAAAAGCAAAAAAAAAAAAATTCTTTTTTTTATCCTCTCCCATACATATAAATATTTTTGATGAAAAAGAAAAAAAATTGACCCCCCCCTAAAAAAATTGTTTTTTTACCCTCCCAATACATAGAAATATGCTTAGTTTAAAAAAAAAAAAAAAAAAAATTTACCCGTCCACCCCAAAAAAAAATATTTTTTCAACCTCCTCCATACATATAAATATTTTTGATGAAAAAGAAAAAAAAAATTATTTTTTTTACCCTCCCCCATACATAGAAATATCTTTAGTTTAAAAATGGAAAAAAAAAATTCCCCCCCCCCCATTTTTTTTTCATCCATACATATAAATATTTTTGATGAAAAAAAAATATGGGAATAAAAGTTGCATTAAAAAAAGCTTAAGTACCTTAGGTACCAGATAGGCAAGTAGATAAGAGGAAGGAACCCTAGCCATACAGATCTAAATACCTAATATATAGTCTAAAGAAGCTTTGATTCATTTTAAACAAAAGAAAACAGGAAAATGCAGTTTAAATTCCTAGAGAAACTAACTAAATATATATATATATATATATATATATATATATATATATATATATATATATATATGTATACTAGACTACTTATATATACATACACTTATATACTTAGTATATATATATATACATACACTTATATACTTAGTATATATATATATATATATATATATATATATATATATATATATATATATATATATACTAGACTAGACTACATATGACCTATTCGAGCACAACGACTACTTTGACTCATCTAAAAATTCATAAACTGTAATTATATTTACATAACTAAAAGTAATAATATGTTTCGGAATTTGTAAGATGCGTATTAATCATTTGTATTATTTTTATTATTTTGAATTTTGGATGCTATTCTTACAAGGTTTAAGTATATGTAACCTCCGACCTTTTTCAGGTTAGTTTTGTCGAATTCAAGTATTTGTACAAATTTCGTTTACGATAAGTGATGAATTTGTTCAGATTCAAGTTAAATGTTAGAAATTCGGCTGTTTTCGATGTTATCTATAGAAATTCTAAAATGTAATTCTTTTGAAAAGATTATGAAGCTTCTTATTTCTATCTAAATATTCATCAAAACATATATATATGATGGACTCTCCCGTCGATTTCGACACATGAGTGCTCCGCCAGGGGCTGCCCGCGCGTGAATTTGTAATTGCAAGGGTTGCGCAATCCCCAACAATCGCTCTCCTGAGTCGGCATTGCTTGATTCCAATGGCAAGTAGTAATACAAGACGACTGGAAACAATGCCTAGATAAGCAGAGAGCACATACAGCACCTGGTATTCCCAAATGGTCATCCATTTAGTACTGGCCAGGCTCGACGCCGCTTAACTTCGGTTATCTAACGGGAACCGGTGTGTCAACGTGATGGTGCCATATATATATATATATATATATATATATATATTTTATCACATGTTAGTTGAAAAGAAAGTTGTTGAGAGTTCCGAAATCGGGTGAAAAAAACTGTGCACCGGATACGCTTTAACGGTGTTCATTTTGTCGTTTCTCCACAATTAGTAGCATCTGTGAAAAAACGGTTGTTATTGTTTTAGAGGAGAGACGGTTTTATTTAATCTGCTTTGTAAGAAAGGTTGTTTATTTTTGTTTATTATGTATTATGACGATGACTCTTTTGGGTAGGTTTGTTTGGAAATGTCGTCTCATTCTATGCTGTGAGTGTGGCAAATTTACGCTTGTGAAGGCGTAGATTCTTCATGTATTTAGTTGTTCTATGTTGATATCTAACATTATGGATATGCTCAGCATATTAAATACTGGAGTGTTATCTTAGAAAGTCATAATATTCATGTAACTTAAGCTGAGGCGATGGCATTCCCGTTTTTTCTCTCATATATAACACAATAACAGCGGACAACCATCCAAGGACTGGCCGATAACTTTTCATGTGTCGTGAGAATGGATGGGATTTGTAGGTATTTACATTTTGTCAGTGTGCGAACACATTTTAATAATATTACTAGTCTAATGTTTCACAATACCTGTAGCTTTCGATGACACTGCAAATATGATACTATTTACTGCCATCCCCGCTCCGGGATCGTCCGAAAATGTCATGAAATTTATTGGCAATACAAAAATGATGGGAAAGTAGATAACAATAAGCCAGTGACATATCAATTGTGCTGCACCGACAGTTAGCCCATGACAATTAGTTGTTAGAATTTCTGGTCGAAAGTAGATCTATTAACGAGACGAGCCAAAGAGATTCATTGTTCGAGGGGGTGGACAGATCAAGGTCGCGACACAGATGATCTCAGGTAGGTCTTAGCTGATATCCTGGACTTGTGATATGTGAAGCTTTGCTAAGAAGTGTTGATTCCAACGACGGAGCCTCAACAACACACTCACACACACAACTAGCCGTGTTTTCAAAGTGAGGTTTGCACAATATATATATGCATGCGTTGGTACGTGCGTTTAATACAGCTTGTAAACTAGTGCATGTGGCCTCGGTTATCGTTAAGGTTAGAATCAACACGTTCAGAATAAGATGATGAAGATGAGAGAAACGTACGGCACAAACCTTGGGGGTCAACGGTTTCCGAGGGGCAGCATGGTTTCACATTGGTGCCTTTAGACCATCGGATTTTGTCATAAGAATCCGACAAAAGTAGAAAGACAGGAAAAAGAAACAACAGATTAGGAATACAAGAACATATCAGTGATCGAAAGATAAAGTAAAAACAACATAATTAGAAAGAAAAGAGTATGGACACAAAGAGAAAATGATAGATGGATAGTAGAAAAAAAATAATAGCGATCGCAAAACAACAAAAATGTTGCTTGAATGTTCTTTCTTCTCTTTCTTTGTCTATACAAAAAAAATCGACCCTTAATTATCATTAATATTATTTTTATCTTCAAATAGTTATAAGTAAGCAGCAAAATGGGTAATGTATTATCAGTTATATCGTCGTTAAAGGAGTAAGACACATACGTTTAGAAAGAGACTGTGTGTGTGAGAGAGAAAGAGGGGGTCTAGTCGTAATAGTAGTAGCACTAGGAGCAGGATACAACGCCGAAGGTGATTGGTTTGATGATTATGATACGTGTGGGTTAAATGATGAGAGACTTGATTTAAAGTTAATCCTCGTAAATAAAACATAATCTTTTATAGCATTGCCGATATTAAATCATTGACTTGTTTTTTAATACGATATTAAAAGCCGATTGCAGTTTATATTGACGTTTTAATTTTATAATTGTAAATATTAAGTCAAAGAAAGAAAATAGAAGCTGTAATGAGATCACGAAATTTCTAGTCATGGCAGTATAATTGATGTTAGATGTTTGAAGAAGAAAAATAATTAAAATAATAAATACAAAAAGAATGACAATAGAGCGCGTGATAAAATCAATGGGACATCGTATGTTTTGATGTGTTAATCCTTTTCGGTTTTTGTTGATTTTCTTGTTTTGCTAATCATTGGTGTGGTTTTAAGTTTCTTTGAACGATTTTTATTTTGAAGTTGTTTGAAAGTTGATAGTTGTAAATTAGGTTAATATGATCGGTCATAGAAGGGGTCAGTAAACGTTGTGCGTGCCTAAACCTTTGAAGGCATGTGTTGGTGACGTGGTGTAGCTTCGACGATGAAAGGAGGAATGCATAACCGGAGGAGGAAAAGAGAGAAGTGGGAAGCTTGACCCGTACAACTTTTTCTCGTCGTATCTAACACACTAAATAAATTGACTTTTGTTATTTAAGGATGACATTTAATATTAATTGTATTTTTATAGTGGCAAATGTTAAGTAAAAACAAACACTTAGTTTAAAATCCATATTTCGATAATACCTACATGAACTGCTTTACATAAATGTGTACTGTACGGGGGAATTTAATGTGAAAATACATAAAATTTACGTGGTTATTGGTAGTTTTTTTTACTGTTATTGGTTCATATACTGCGTGATGGAATCATGTTCCACCCGTGGGTCATCTCATTTTAGTATCGATGTTGTCCTACTTCTGCTGAGTGTAATACCCCTTTGTTAGAGCTACTCCCCAACACGTGGAGATGAGTGTCTGAACTGGTTGTTACAGGACGGTGTAAAGAAAGCCTCCAAGACATCAGACTCCATGTGCATTTAGGGTAGTGTTCGTTTAGCGGTATGCCATTTTTTTTACCTTATAGAAATGTCAGCCTATGAGGGTGATTGGTGAAAAATTCACAATATTTTCCCTACATAGAAGCCTTTCAAACATACAAGAACACGACGCTAGTTCGTCCAACACTCCTGGCTCACAGGCAGAAAAAGACCACAGCGTAGGGTTCTAAGAAAATAACTAATTATATGAAAGAAGTATTCGGTAATATGTGACTTGTTATGGAATCCCACGAGATCTCCGACTGTTGAGCCGGCCCTTGAACTGAGGGTGCATTGTGTATTGGTGGATGAGTGGTAGTTTATGTGTTGGCAAAACAACGACGAAAAATGCAAATATGTTGTATTTTTCTGTCAAAATTGTTATGTGTTGTCAATAAACACTGCGTTTTATATTTATCTGTGTCAAATTGCGTAAATACGTTGTTGTTCTGTTATCATATGAGAAAATAGTGGAATCCCCCCAAAATGTGAGAGGTCCGGATAAATTCGTTCTGGTAGGTGAAAAGAAAGTTATCCTAATTTCTTATAGGTTGGGGGGAAAACAAAAAGATGACATCCCGTTAACATGAGAAGTGATTGAAAAACCTTTTCATAGAAGGTGTGTAAAATTTCTTTTTGTTTCAGGTGAGTCAAAATCCACACGATTTTTCATGAGGAGGGGAGAAAGCAAAATAGCAGAATGCTTTTTAACATAATAGGTGATTTAAAAGCCATTTTTGTAAAAAGCGTGTAAAAAGTCGTTCTGTGAGAGGCGAAAACGACCTCGTGGTTTTTAGGGGGGGGATCTAAATAAAATGGCGAAATGTCTGTTAATATAAGAGGTAATTTAAAAACCCTGTTGGGACGAGGTGATTAAAAGCCTTCTGTTTTTCTCAAGATTGTGTGGCGCGGTTGATTTCCCTTGCCTGGTATGTAAAACTAGTTTTAGTAAGCGGGATCCTGTCAAAATAGTAATTTCTCTGTTGCATATATATTTTAGGGGTACTCAAATACTATTTCCATAGCGAGAGGGTTAAATGTACCCTTGCTATCTTAGTTCGGAAGTGAACCGGTCGGTTTTGTTTTATTGTTCTAATCATTGGGACCCTCTCACGTGTATTATTTTTTAGTAATTTATATAATATAAATGTATTATTTTTTATAATTAACGTAATACATGACAAAGTTGAGAATGGAAGGTGTGTGCTACTATAGACTGCCCATATTACTTCACAGCGTGGATCACTGAAAAACTTGGGTTAGGATATTGATTTATAATAAAACAATGATGGGGAAGCTAAATGACAGCTCAATTGTGGTTTACAGACAGGTGGCGCAAGGAGACTTGGGTGTTAGCTTCTATGTGGCCCAATTGCGATAAGTTAAATAAAAAAGGAAATTATGGCCAGTTCCAGTGGTCCGCTTAGTGTTATGAGAAAACGAACGTACAAATAAGATTTCTAGTCGAAAGTAAATATATTTAAGATTCGAGTCAGAAAGAACAAGTATTGTTTGAGAAGATGGGACAATCGGGTCGCGAACAAGACCGAAATTTGTAGGCTTCGGCAGGCAGATGATCTCAGGTAGGTCTTAGCTGATATTTTGGACTTGGGAGATGGCGGGTTTAGCTAAGAATGGTGGATGTGAACGCGCACACACACCTAGCTGTGTTTAAAATGTCAAGTTTACATAATAGCTGAATCCGCGCTGTTATTTTCGTTTAATATAGCTTGTAAACCAATAAATGCCCCATCAGCGATCGCCAGGGCTACGTCTGAGAGTGTCAGGTAAAGAAGATTAAGGAGAAAAAAGCCCACGACATAAACCTTTGGGGTCGACGCTTGTCGAGAGGAAACATGATTATATACATAAGTACTGCGTCAGAATAACAAATACTCTTCGCACTTGAGTGTCGAAGTGAAATTTATAATGCATGGAATTCTGGGAAAAGTAATTACCTGCATAAGTCTAGTAATTTCTCAGTTTCATATATGTATAAAATGCTTGTATATTAGACAAAGACTTTGTAATGATAATACATATGGGTAAAAAATAAGAACCTTTTTTCTATGATAGGTAGTTTAAGATGTAGCCTTTTGATAAAGTATGTTATTCATTAAACACCCATATTGAATCGACACATGTTCTTTTAAGTGCACCCAAACATTTCTATCACAGACTCTGCTGTCGACCGACTAATTACGTTAAATTTAATTTATATCGACCACAGACAAAGAATAGAGACCTGAAATTCAACTAAAGCTGATAGGCAAAATTTTAGAAAAAAAACCAGCTAAATTCTAACTTTCTTATTTCTGAACTGTCTCTATCTTAAATAATTGCATGTATTTACGTTGCTACGACTAGTTAAACAATATTCTTTTTTTCCCTGTTTTTTTCGTTTTTTTTCTTGTCCACGACTCTTTATTTGTCTTTCTTTTTTTAATGTTCTTGCTAATATTCTGCGGGTTTTTTTCTTTGGAAGGGGCAACGCGTTCGAGGTTAAAAGGATGAAAGAATCCACTATCAATGTAGTTAAAAAAGGGAAGTCCCACCGACTCCCACTTGCCTGACGCTAGTAAAGAGCCACGTGTTGAAACATTTATATCGACCACCGACAAGGAATGGAAACCTCAAATTCAACTAAAGCTTATAGGCAAAATTTTAGGAAAAAACAGCAAAGTTCTTAATTTCTTATTTCTGAACTGTCTCTATCTTAAATAATTGCGTGTATTTACGGTGATACCTCCAAAGCCTGTTGGCCTGATCTTATACCAGTAATCGTAATAAAGAAATGCTTTCCTGAGCTGGCCGCTGTCCTCTCCAAACTATACAACAAATGCCTTGCTGAATCTTGTGTCCCTGATAGTTGGAAAAATACCTCTGTGATATCAGTCTTCAAGAATTCTGGAGATAGAACTGATCCTCTAAACTACCTCCCAATCAGTCTACTACCGATCTTTGCTAAAATATTTGAATCATTAATCGATCTAGCGATAATCAGGCACCTAGTTAATGTAAACATTCTTTCTAATCATCAATACGGATTTAGACAAGCACGATCAACTGCAGATATCCTAACGGTCATCTCTGAACGCATATACCATACACTGGACAAGGCAGGTGAATCTAGGGCGGTAACGCTCGATATATCCAAGGCTTTTGACGAGGTCTAGAATGAAAGGCTTCTCCTAAAACTGTACTCATATTGTATTACTGGGCAATTACTTAATACAACGCTCTACTTATGTGGGGAACACCGACTCGCACATATCTGAGTCAATGGCTAAATCCTAAGAAAATGACCTCTAGTCTGTAGCGGAATGGGGTAAAAAATAGATGGTACCTTTTAATGCCGCAAAGACAAAACTAGTTTTCTTCAATAACTACAAACCCCTCTTGAACCACCGATTGTCATGGCAAATAGCACCCTGCCTGAAGGTCCATCATTCAAACTCCTCGGCCTAACTTTAAGAGATAACATGAATTGGAATAAATATATTGAAAACATTGCCAGGGCTGTTGCAAAGAAGGTAGGCTCCATCTACCGTGCCAGTGAACTTCTCACATATGACATCATCCTATATCTTTACAAAGCCACCATCCGCCTATGCATGAGTAATGTTGCCACATCTGGGCTGGTGCAACACCCACTAGTCTTTCCCTTTTAGACAAGGTCCAAAAAAGAGTCGCCAACTTAATAGGGCACTCACTATCCACCAGCCCGTGTCACATCGCCGAAATGTTGTTTTCTTATGCCTGTTTTAACAGTACACTAATGGATTGTGCTCTGATGAGCGTACTGCTCTGGTACCCCCACGACGTAAATTCACTAGACCAACTCGACAATCAGTAAAACCTCATCCATTCACTGTGGAGGTCCCCAGATGCCGAAGGGCTTTCTACTCCAAAAGCTTTTTCCCTCGTACTGCTGCACTCTGGAACTCTCTCCCTGCTCCCTGCTTTCCTGACGTTACTGACATGCAGAAATTTTAAACAAACGTAAACAGACATCTCGCTGCTCAGCTCCTAATTTAGGTTGACCCCTTCCCCCCCCCCCCCGCAAAAAAACCTGCACCTTTTTTCTCAATAGCCCCTTACGTCTACAGTGGCGGCCTGCCTTGTTTGGGGGGAACTATGTAAACAAACAGCATTTCGGTTGTATGTTTTAAGATACAGAAAAATCTTTGTTGTACAAAAAGGAATCAACTATTATCTAAACTCGGGAGGGAACTCTTGTTCATACAACACAGGAACAACACAGGAACAACACTAGAACAACACTGGAACAACACTGGAACAACACAGGAACAACACTGGAACAACACAGGAACAACACTGGAACAACACAGGAACAACACTGGAACAACACAGGAACAACACTGGAACAACACTGTAACAACACTTACTAAACTTTACACACTTCTTATTCCTTTGTCCCCACCAACTTTAATTTTTCGTCTCCGTAATATCGTACTATATTGTTTTAAAACGAGTGTGTATCCACGCATGCGTGTTACTAAGAGCAAAAAAACAACTCTTAATGCGCCATTCATCCGTGGCAAATGGCTGCTAGACAAACAAGACATAGCGCGCACTAAAATACTATCACTTTCCACGTTTCAGTTTAAAATAGTATTTTCGTTTATTTGTTACGCTAGAGTTTTCATTATTATATGCAGATTTTAATAGTCGCATCTTAATATCAGTTCTATTTTAGCTATTGCCCAATTTCGCACTACAAATTAGTAATTCCTCGATTTGTAATATGTATTATACATGAGAAATAGTCTGAAGTCCGACTGCCTTAGCGACTTGAATAACTCCGACACGTGCAGTTTGTAATGTTATTTGTAGATGAAATGGCGTCGTAAAGTCGCCATGTTTATTTTCTGAGTAAATATTTCTGTAGCATTGCACCCAAACACGCCAATAACAGTTATGCTTATAAACAGAAACTCTCAAAACAATATATCTAAATATGGCGACACAATTTACAATTTAAAATTACAAGAAACTCCAGATAAAACTAAATAAATATTCATCCAATTTCTAATGCGGTGAAAATTAATTCCATTAAGTCTTCTTAAAATAAATAAAAACTAAATTTGCTGATATTTCAAAGAAAAACAAAAAATATATTTTCAACGGTAAATAATAGAAAGTTGTATTTTTAGACAAATATTTAAAGAACAGAAAAACAAATGAAATTGAAATATCTTATTTACTTTCTGACGGCAGCCATTTTACGTAGTATATTTCTTGATATCAATCTATACATTGCATCGATACAGGAGGAAAGTTTAAGAATATAATACCTCTAGCTTCGATCTGTCGATTCGACCTTCTTCATTGAACAAAGTTCTTTCGACACTCATCTAAATGTAAAATAATATTTTCAAAAACAAACCTAAATAACGATCCGTCTGCCATATGGATATTTGATTCGCGGTAGCCCATTTTTAGTTTTCTCTCTTCAATTAAGTTAATGGCAGAACTATATTTTTATTTCGGGTTAGTTTCTTTATCCGAATACAAATTCCGGGTAAAAACATATTTCGATATGCTAATTCTTAATTCGTTCTATTCTAACAAAAGGGAAGTAACACAGATTTAATAAAGAGTAATCTCCCTTGGAAACATTAACATATCTATATATTAAAAAAATTGAGATTTCTTGAAAACTATATTAGTTAAAGTATAATAAAGATTCAGTTTAATTAATATATTGATTATCAAACAATACCGTGATATTTAAATTAAAATTTCAAATCATAATTAAAACACAAGATGATTATATTTTGTTCAAAAAACAGCATTTTTTAATCAAAAATCAAATAAAGGTTACTTTTTCGTTATGGTCAAATGAACGGAAAAAAATCAGTAACATGCATTAGAAGCTTTTAAATATTAATGTATTAACATATTTAAATATTTGGAAGCTATTTGCATACAATCATTTTTTAAATACAGATTAAAATAACATTATTGTTTTTAAATTAGATATAGTTTTAATTTGTTTCAATTCATACGTAATTGTGATAGTAAAATTTAACTTTGAGAATACTATAAAATATAATACGTTAGTAAAAAAACAAGATAGGTTAAAAATAATGCGAAACAAAAATAAAGGTAAAAAGACTCTCGCACAGCCCACAGTAGATACGAGATGTTCGTTACAAGAAAGAACCACTAATTCTAATAAGAACTTTGAAAGAACTACGGATATGATTCTCAACTAATCTACTTTTAGAGAAACCCTTATACCTGTTTACTTTACTCCGCAAGAGTTTGAGTTTGACAGTTAAGAGTGCTCGGAGGTGGAGAAGCAAAGCGGAGGTCAGAAATGACGTCATGTACGTGCGTAGCTTTTTTGCTCTTGCTCCTGACAACCAACAGAGCCAAACGTGAGAAAACGCCGGTCCGCTGCCTACTGCCACACACCACGATTCACCTTCGTTCTGTGTGCACCCGTATTTTGTCTTTGTGGTTCGGTGTTGGGATCCGTCGCTGTTGTTAAACTCACCGTTGATAGAGACACCATGCGGATGCTGATCTTATTTTAAAAAGTGTTTTCTTTCAAACAAGACAGGACAGAATAAAAACGCTTGTACTGGAGAGAAAGAACAGAGAAATAACTTAGGGAGAGATTCATCATGCAACAATTAGACCATTTTCGGCTACTGCGACCCCTCTTCCGGTCCCTGACTAGTAGGCAGCGGATCGGTCCTTTCTCACGTTCGCCTGCGCTGGTGGCCAGGAAAAAGAAGCAACAAAAGCCCTGAACGAACGTGACGACATTTCTGACTTACGCTTTAGTTCCCTTTCTCCCCGGGCATCCCCCTCACTATTTAACATAAGGTCGTTTTTTTAATGTGAAAAATCTTGCTAAAAAAGTTTGACTGCGTATAGGAAATAAAAAGAAGTATATAGTTCCGTCAGAACTCACTTATAATTTGATATTATTACAATTTGATTCAAGCCCAAAAGTCAATTTTCCTTTTCCTTATTTACGTTTTCATCTACGAGGGAGAAGTTAGACACAATGTCGCTTTTTGATGTGTGGAAATTCCATTTATCTTAAAAGAGTCACTCTAGATTGAGATATAAATAAAATACTGCCTCAGGTTAGAAGGATTTCTTCTTAACTAACTTTGAACAAAGAAGCAAATGTAGTATCCGAACAGGTACTACACCTTGATCACACTGGGTGAAATAGAATCTTCAGCGGTCGATCAGTCTATCACACATTAGTTGAAAATAGCATTTCATTGGTCCTCCATTCTGTCACGCATTATTCTGATATAGCCTTTACATATATCCGGCAGTCTGTCATGTAAAAGATTAAAATGCGATTTTCATACATCTGTCAGTCTGTCATCAATAAGTGGAAATAGCATCTCTCAGTCGGTTTGTCTATCATGCATTAGTTTAAAATATAATTTTAATTGGTTTGTCAGTCTATAAAACATACGTTGATAATGCCATTTATTGCTCCGTCCGATTGTCGTACATAAGTCGGACATAGCATTTTCTTTGCTCCGCCACTAATAAGTTGGCAATAGTATTGCTGTTTGTAAATCAATATCCTATGCATAAGTTGGAAACAACATTTTCATCGATCCGTCTGTCTAGCACGCATAAGTTTGAAATAGCATTTTCATAGCTAAAAGTGTTTTATTTTTAGATACGTCTATGCATCTTTATAATTTGATGTGTCTGTAAGGGATGTCATCCGTCGGTATGTCACAGTTAAGTTTTCAATAATATTTTCATCGATAAGCGTGCAGATTGAATGGACGCTTCGTAATAATACCAGGTTCTCTTCTTAGTTCTGACTAATAATACCCCTTGCATTAAAAATGCTGCCTCTTGCAACACAATTTCTCGATCTACAGAAAATCAATCGTCGTCTCTAGTAGAACTACTATTAACGTAGTTAATCTAGCATTTTCGGAAATCTGAAATTTAAGAAGAAGGATTTTATTGTGATTCAAATATTAAAAGTAAAATCATTCAGAGTATGTTCCTGTCTATGGTTTCGGTCAAGTGAAAACTTTCAAGTGAAGACCGCCATATTTCGAAAAGACAGTGAAGATACATATGATATTTTGAATCAGTATTTCTTTCGCGGAATACTTATTCCCCAAAACACTAATACTATTATAACATTAAATGACAATTTTATTTAAAATGTCACTCGTCTTAAAATGAAATGGCAAGATTCCATTAAGTTATTTCTGATAGACTTATTATAGATATCGCAAGATTTCTGTTAAATATCCACAGGTTCAAACGACACAATAAAAATGACTAATATTACAAAGTGAAAGTAACATATAGACAATAAGTAAAACAATAGACCAGTATTACCTATCATTATTTCTATTCAATTCGTATTCTCGCATCAGTCGTTTCCTATTGTTGTTACCCTGATAACGCCGATCGTTTTCTAGGAAATTGAATAACAATAAGCCTAATTATAGTACTTTAAGCAGCCGTGGTCTGCCTGGTGTTATAACCCCTTAGATTTTCGATCTACTAAGACCTTCCAGTGCCATTCTCTGATTTTTTTTTTGTCGAAAGGGGTATTATTATTGTTACTAACTAGGAGTTTTCACAGAGGGAATCATCAGTATTTTCTCACTGACAATAACTGGTAGTGTTCCCTTGAGTCTGAGTGACAAAAAAACCTCCCCAGATTTCCAGTACTCTCCACTTTTTACGATAACGACTGAAAATTATGTTGCGTTATCCGAACAGCCGTTTACTATTGATTTCTCGCTGGCAACATCAATTGTTTGACTCTAAAATTAAGTGTACAGAATAAAGTGACGCATCGTATTTCCGTTGCATCCATGCACCACAGTAAGTCGATATTTTAGTAGATCGGTCTGTCAGCATTTCCATTTTTCGGAATTCTTGAGATGACCATTGATATGTGTATCATTTGTATGATTCGGACTACTGTTCTCATCTTATGCTCACAGCGTTTCTGCAGATTTAAACTCCGACCTTCTCCTGGTGTGTCTTGTTGAACTCGGAAATCTTTACGTCGATATATGGAATCTGAACGTAATTTCCAACTAAATCCATTATTTTATTCATCGGGGTAGATTGTTGTCGTTACATTAGCAATGGCCTGGTAGAAGTATTTTTTCTTCTTTTCTTAAACTTATATTCTGTGCCTGTACTAATTATGCGGCACGTGACGTACTGTCGTTCCGGATAAAGTTCTAAGAAATAATCAAGACGAAGTGACAGTCTTCGAGAGGTTGACGGTTCAGTCATCACTACAGACAATATTTAATACGAGAACACATCTTCGACATTAGATTAAATAAAGGGTTCTGTTCGAAATTTCGTAAATGTACCCGAGTTCAAAAAAAATGTTCCCGAGCTCGACAAGATACACCTAACGTAGGTCGAGTTTACATCGTCTAAAACGTTGTGAAAATAGAGTGCAAGATGAGAACAAATTCCTGAAAAATTCAGATAATACAACGCTGTTTTTTGTTCTACCATATTTAAGTTTAATATAAACTTCTCATTGTTAAATGCGTGGTTTCAATAGACGCATTTGTGGTTTATCGGTTCTGATTGTTTAGTCCCACAACTGAGCTGCTCTGTCCTCGGTCAGTGAATACGAAATCAGAAGGCGGCAATTTTACTTTTGTCTATATCCAGAGTGCCTGTTTTGGGAGCTGGATTTCCCTAAAACCGACCTTCTGTTTACTTCTACTTTCGTGGAAAGGCAAGTAAATAGGGTTACATAGTCTTTACTACTGGCTATTTTCCCCAATGAGAATTTCACAGAATGCTTTCAAATACTACATATGTTACGAAAGTTATAATCTAATGAGAAATAGTTGCACGAAAACTATCCAAGATACATCGCTCGTTAATGGATTTTCCCGATATTAAAAGCGTCTATAGAAAATGCGCGAAGCAGACACAGCTGGAGCTAGAAATTAAATCGGAAGAATCTAAATAATAATAGTAATAATAACAATAACCGGACTTGAGAGGAAAGAATTTATTGTTTGTTTGTTTTTCCTTTGATAGGAGAAAGCAATAACAAATACAAAACATTAACATATTGAATGCCATTATTCTCCTTACACTTTTTCGGGCTGCTGTTTTGATAGATGGTGTTTTGTTACTGAAACTTATTGAAGCAAATATAAAGCAAAATAAAATCTATCAGAGAAAAAAAATTAAAAAATGACTCATTTTTGAAAGTTGCTTTTGTACAATATGCAAATATGAAAGAAGTAAAAATACAAACGAATTTCCTTAAAATGTGTTTATAATAACACATGCCTGTCTATTGATGTAAATGCGATTTCAAATTAATTCTTAACGGTTATAGACTAATGATAAAGCTGTTTTAAACTTATGCCTGACAGCGCCACACACATTTTATTTAAAACTTAAGCTTGATAAACAAACAGCAAATGATATGCTGTACTTTACTTTAAAGCAGAATAATAGAGAAATGAAATTGATATTTTCCGCCTATTGTAAAACATTCACAGCAGGAACTCGTATTGTTACCGTAACCAGAAAGGACATTTCTGTTTTTTTTTTCTTTTAGATCAAATTTGATGTGAATCGAAATTATTTGAATTTACAAATTGGCGGTTGTTCTCATATTATTCCACTCTAAGAATTGTTTAAATTACTCTAACAAACATGTTTGGATAGCATTAATAAATTGGTGTCTAATTCTAATGCTTATCATTTTATCAACATAAAAGGCATCTGATTTTTCGAAACGGCCTTCTATCACAGGAAATGAAAGTATACTAAATATAGCCCTCATATAATCTTATGACTAGAAGAAATGTCCCTAAAACTAAAAACTGTGACACACATTACCACAGAAAACCTTCCCTGGTCGTTTTAAAGTACAATATAAACATTTCTTCTTGAATGATCCTCTAAAGTAATGAACATTTTTCCATTCCACTCATCGTTTTCAATCCTCTCATAGTCTTGTTCATCATAAAACTGACAATCTTATTAACTTTTATGCTCGAGTGGCTTTTAGCCTTAGTGAGTAGTGACTCATTAGAATGAAATATCTTAAATAATATTCGTCCATTTAATCTGCGCGTTTATCGATGGTAATTATATTTAAAACCTAACTGTGACAGACCAACAAAAGGCTATTTGTTTTATCTAAGCGTGACAGACGAACAGACGAACTACACGAATCAAATGTTTTAAGACGGCGACATTGAGAACGAAAGAAGACAAAAATGAATAACACGCGTTTTTTAGAGTCACGTGGTATCATGGAACAGCTCTCCTTTTTTTTAAAGGAGTGGGAAGAAAGGCGGGTACTGTTTTTATTATGCTAGCAAGCCGCAAGAGGAGATTTATTTTTTTCGTGCACCTTTCAACGACAGTTGTGTGAAACATACGACTTATTCCTAAAACATCGAAAGAGAACAGAGACTTCTATAAGGATCCGTGCGTTTATTCAATATGCACAGTTATTGATACAGATGCTATTTGAAATTGGAGAAAGCAAACCGAACGACTGACAGACAACACATCTCATGGAGATTTGTGGACACATATGACAAAAATGAGTTACGAGGTCACCGGTAACCGATTATAAAAAACTGCCAATCCGAATGAAAACTCAAAAGAGCCAATAGCAGCAATAAATAACTTTGCAGTTCCGACTCGTATGACAAATGTTAATTTATTTAACATTTTGATTTCCACAATGTCGGAAGGTTCAATATTTCAATGTCATCAGAAATAATGAAGACAAATCATATGCATGTTTTTCCCCTATTTCCATGGAAATTGACACTCTGTTAATCAAAACAAAATAAACACAACAGAATGACATGATTTTGACAAGCGATTTTAAAATCAAATTACTTTCAACCTAATTCTCGCTTTCAGCTTTTCATCTATTAACATTTGTTTAAGACAAAGACAATATTTTACAAGCCGCGCGTGCGTGGTCCTCCTCTGTATGTGGCCAGTGTAAAATGCAATAAATTTAGGCAATTTGGGGCATTTTTGACCACCCCTCTTTGACCCCCTAGGGCGCGAACCAGAATTTTACTAAGGTCAAAGATGCTCATTTCATATCCAGGACAATTGCCTCTACATTTTTGCCAAGTTTCAGAAAAATTGAATGGATGGATCAAACGTTATGGGAGAAAAGGGTTATTTTTTGCTATTTTGGGGGCTTTTGATCCCCTGGTGGCGCGAACCAGATTTTTGCCAAGGTCAGGGATACTTATTTTCTATTAGGAACACTTGCCTCCACATTTTGGTCAAGTTTCAGAGAAATTGAATGGATAGATAAAATGTTATGGGTTAAAAAATGTCATTTTTTACCATTTTGGTGCCTTTTGAGCCTCTGGGAGGGGGGCTAACCAGATTTTCTTTCAAAAATCGGAGAATGGGGCTTTCTAACTTGACCAAAGTTACAACTTCATGCAAAATTTCAGAGAAATTCAATGGATGGTTGCGAATAAAAATCCGGACAGACGGACGGACATGCCTCAAAACATAAGTCCCCCGGTTTATAAAATAGATATAAAGTCAGTTTAGTGTGGGTTGGGAAATACAGTTTGCTCGAAAGGCTATTCTGGAAGGGTACAAAATAGCTAAGAATATACCCATCATAATTCCCCGATAAAAAGATTCCCAGGCGATCAGAAATGAACCAACCCCTCACAAAGTCAGGAATTATTTCATTGGACGATAGCCTACTATAATCGTAACGAACTATATCTCCTATACATATCCTATACATATTTCATTAGAGAGGGTTTTGAGGCTCTTACTATCCGTTTTTATTTTGTATTTTGTTGTCCTACTGCTAATGGATATGTACAAGCATATATTTATCAATAAATTAAAAAATTCCCAACACTTTGGGGATATTTAAAGTAGGATTAAGAGTAATTGTGGTATTATGGTGACTGCAATGATTTTAGGCGAGTGTAGGATAGTAAAATATCTCATAGTAGATTATGGAAAACAAACAACTCCCAGTTTCCCCAATACTTTTAATAGCCTTGTGCCTAATTTTTATAAGATGTCACCTTTATATTTCTGCAATAGATAATTACAAAAGGGCATGCCTGTTCTGATACTACACTTAATGTTTTTGTGTTCTGTCTGTGAAGAAGCAATCCTTCTAGACTGCGGTAGTCTTTTTGTTCTAATCCTGGATGACACTTTATATGGGGAGCTGTAGTTTCCATAAATTAAAAAAAAACGACCTTGTGTCTAACACTGACATCGTAGGGAGAAAAGTAAGTAAGCACATTAAAAAAATAAAATAATTTGAAAGAAGAGTACCAAACATTAAGGGAATTGTGATTTAAGTAGTGACGTAATTTTGTTTGTAGACAGACACATAGTCTCCATTATATTATAACTTTAACAATGCTGATAGATAATTTGACTCTAATGCAATGCAGAAGCTTATTGTAAATTGAAAAAGTGGTTTACACTATCTAAAAAGGGACAGAGAATAATTTGAATTCAATTATTGAAGAGAACCGAAAAGGTAATATTTGAAAAAATATCAATAAAACAATCAATCATGTAAATTTCCCAGAAATCCAATTAAGGATTTCTGTGAATTTTACATTATTGATTTTTAAATAGGCATAAGCTTATATGACGATGGGATTCTGTGAGAAAATACTATGGAATTAATTTATATGTTAATCATCTTTAATTATAGAGGAATGTGGCGTACAAATGTTATCCGTTTTTGCATGTATCATACCCGTAGGTCCTTGCAAGGGTTAAATTTGAAATTCCGTAGATCTTCCCGAGTTCGATATAAAAAATCCCGAGTTCGACAAGACGCACCTTAAGAATTTCGCAAGGTACATCGGCCGAAAAGCTGTGAGAAAAGTACCCAAGGGAAGTACAGTAGTCCGAATAATCCAAATAATGTAAATTAAAACAGAGTTAAAAATATAATTTTATTTAATTGTATAAATAACACTGAGATACATAGGCTATGCAAAATATAAGTTAGCGAATATAATTAGTGATTTGAGATTTGGTTGCATCTCTTATTAAAGATAGAGTGGTTTTGACAGGTTGTAGTTTAAGCAAACGGTTGATAAATTATTAACATTAACCTTTGTGCTTTTTGGTTCAGAAATAAATGTGTAAAATTAAGAATAGATCTTGATAAATATGTTAAGCTTATCAGAACACGGAAGAAAGTATTAATACAACTAGTTAAGCGACGGCGTCCTGTGTGTTTCCTCACATAGTGTATTCGGTCTCTCTATACAAGGGTTTGTCAGGACAACCTGACATGAGGATACTTACTCCTACAAGTAAACCATGACCAAATATTCAAAATTACATAGTATCCGCAGCATAAATAAGATCCCCTCATACGAGGAATAGTGCATCTTCTCCTAGTGATGTTACCTCAAGTAATACCACGTAGCTGAATACTCCACCAGAGTAGATGAATTTTTGTCCTGGAATTCGGTAAGACCAACAGGCCACAAGAAAAATATACTATAACATACTTGACTGGTCAGTTGGGGAGAGAAGAAATATATTATTCTTAACTTTTTTACTAACTCAATGTTTGAGAAA
Source organism: Sepiola atlantica (assembly GCA_963556195.1). Classification (NCBI taxonomy): domain Eukaryota; kingdom Metazoa; phylum Mollusca; class Cephalopoda; order Sepiida; family Sepiolidae; genus Sepiola; species Sepiola atlantica. The sequence goes on along the minus strand of OY744516.1, from coordinate 180,723,083 downwards.
TAAAGGAGAATTTTAATAGAATATTCGGGTATTCATGTATCTCATATAGAGATCAAGTGTTAGCCCCAGGAAGGGCCCCCTTGATTTCTGAGAACTTCGACTTAAGTAAAATGAAACATTTAGGGAGATCGGTTAATTTAGACATATAGTTATGAGCCGTTAAATAAAAGTTTAACAACACAGTATCCTTTCGTTTCGAGTCTTTTTTGTGTTCTAACCCGTTGGTCGGGATTGAAGGAACATCAGATATTGCTGTCCATTGCTGAATTCTTCTTTTCTTCTCGTGGGTACTTGGGTTTCCTCTCTGGCGGCTGATGTATCTTGTCTTCTTAACAATAACGAGGGGACGCTATTCTTATATTAACAGTTTAATTTGATATAAAACAAAAGTCAGACTACAGAGTTTGTATGAGAGAGAGAGAGATGGACAGAGAGAGATGGACAGAGAGAGATGGAGAGAGAGAGTGAGAGAGAGAGAGAGAGAGAGAGAGAAGAAAGGAATTACTGGAGTAAATTTATGTTAAGTTATTCTGGGCGCGCTGCGCTCAACCCCTTCCAGTCCCTGCTTCTGGCAGCGGAGCTGCCGGTTCTCACATCCGTATCACATCACATCCGTATCGGCCGCCAGTCGGAGGAAAATAAATCGGAAAAGCCTCCCACAGACCTGACGTCACTTCCGACTTCCGCCGCTACTCTTATCCCCTTAAGGGAGTCCTCCTACTGTCTTAGCCTTCCCCTTACACCATGATAGAAACATCGAACAACGAGCGTTCTCCATGCATGGGCATTGCCTAGTTTAAATCAGGACATTATTATAGCTCCACACCATATGATCAGTCCCCAAAAAGAAAAAAAGGTGATGTTACTTTTTCGGCGATTACAGGTAAACAGCGTGAAACTGTTGGTGCTATTAATTCACAAAATATAGGTTACACTTTAGAGCATGGATAAGTTTACTTATAAATATAGGGAAACATGATCCCACAGTCCTGAACCGGACAGCGTTATTAAAGTTGGTGATTAAGTTTTTTTTGTAAATATTGCCTACTTTTCAATTTCTTGGCAATCAGATTTTAGTATGTGGGTTTAGTTGTTTTCTCCTGCAAATGTACGTCAGAATATATTATGAATAGAATGATTAAATATTTATTTGCGGAAATTGACTTTTAACAGTCCCGTATTCTATTACTTGACTTTTAACTGTACCGTTGCACTCACCTCGCGCGCATTGTTTCCATTTTTAGGAACCGTAAAAAGTCCCTGGTTCGGAAGTAGGTGATAATTACAACCTGGTTGCCTTGAAGTGGCTGATCATTTCAAGTTTTAATTCACTGATCCTCACTCTGAATTTTCAAATATTCATCATCATCATCATCATCATCATCATCATCATCATCATCATCATCATCATCATCATCATCATCATCATCATCATCATTATTATTATTATTATTATTATTATTATTATTATTATTATTATTATTATTATTAATACCGAAGATTTGTTTCTCACCAAAACACACTCACATCATGTATAGACCTTTAAAAAAAAATCAGTTACTATGACGACCGTCCTTCTCGGTATGATAATTGCTGTGAATGATCAGGGGTAATACGTCGTCACCATGATAACAGACATTGCTGATCGAAAGGCCACCGTGACAACAGAGACCATCGCTTGTAAACTGTTATTCTAAGAACCTAAGACATCGTCTGCTTTCGACTGAAAATTGCTATATCTACAAGAAGCAAACTAAGTCGGTAAATGCCACCGGTGTTGTCCAGGAAACTTAGTTTCGTCATAATGCCAAAGATACGAAATAAAATGTAAAAAAACAAAAAAAGAAAGATTTTATTGTATTTAACTAATAACCGAATCGATTATTCATTAGCCATTGTGTATAGCGTTTGTCGGCCTTTTGGCTAAGATCAAAGTGTAGTATCTGTTCCGATGGATACTGCACCCCATACTGGTATTGTCTGGATCTTCGGGTCTGGATTTACGCCGGTCAATGGGTCTGTCCTGTGCAGTTCTGGGAAGTGGCGCTCCCAGGCTTTGCCTCCCCTCTTTGGGGATGATTGAGTTTAGTGCTTAATGTCTGAGGCACTCTGCCCAGGCAATTTTTTAAAAGCCCCTAGCACTCCTCCTCTGGAGTGCATTCCCACTTTCCGACCTTGTGTCACATTCTACTGTGTGGGACGTAGATAAATAGGAGCCATTGTGTATAACATGCTGAAGTCTGTGTTTTTTATGGAAAATGCAAATTCTTTCATTCTGCCGTTTAATTACTACTAAAAACCCGTTTTATCTACGGCATTTCTAAAGCTTATGAATTTAGAGAAATGAAGATAAAAATACTACTTAAATAAATAGATCTATGTACGCGGCGTGACGTAACAATTATATTTTCGTTTTATAAATCATATAATTTGAAAATATAGAAGGAAAGTTAATAAGAAGACCTGAACAGCTAAAATAATGAATACTGTTAATGAACGACTGTGGTATTCGCTCCGAAGACTGCTCTGTGTTATTTGAATAAAATCTGCTATTTGTTTATTCCAACAATCGATAAGATGAAATAAATTATTCGCAAGATTCAATCAAAACGTTCCCAGAAAGTAAGTTTATTATAGGAGAGCGTTCTGTATTTAAGTTGGAAATGTATAATTTCTAACACACAATGGCAAGCGCGATAACATAGAAATGATAGCTGTTCTATGGAAGATCAGTTATTCTCCGAGGAAGACTTTCCGGTGTAGATCAGTGGTAATAGTAGTAGTAGTAGTAGTAGTAGTAGATGTAACAGTGAGAGCGAAAATACCTTCTACTTCCTGTATGGATAAACATGTTAGAAGAACTATCGAACCGTAAAACATGTATAGTAAAGACTATTTAAAGCAAAGGTAAGGAAACGATTTTTCCCCCGTAAAATGCATCAAGTATTTGCTTTAATTGCCCACGGAGCAGATCCGAAAATGCAGGTTTTACTTGAAAAGGAATACGCATTAATAAACTAGTAGAAATATAGTCTAATTTTATTATTAAGAAAATAGACATCAGTAGATTTTTATATGATATATATATATATATATATATATATATATATATATATATATATATATATATATATAAATATATATATATATATATGTATATATATATATATGTATATATATATATATTCATGCAAACATTGTTAAAAATAACAGAATCTGTCTTTTTAATTATACTTTATTTTATTTTTTCAATTTTCCTGATGTTTTTTTTTTGTATTAAGTTTCCAGTTTCTTTATAGAGTTTGAGATCTCGCCTTACAACACTTTTTGAACGTTTCACACGTTTTACGATTTCTTCTATTGTAAACTTTTCCTTTCTTAATTTGACGATTTTTGCTTTGTCGCTAAAAGCAGTTTTATTTGTTTTTGACATGATTGATATTGCGTGACTTGCAGCAGTGATGATAATTAAAGTTTAGAATATTTATTTTGATCTTTTCATACAATTAAACAATTATTTTTTCTTAATGTTCCTTAATTTTGAACATTTGAAACCTGTAAAATGGTGGATAACTTAAAAAAATATTATTTTAATTCATCTGAAAATCTCGGTAACAGTCCAACTACATAATATGTATATTCAGTGAAATTTTCACAAAAATTAATATATATTTTTGTTTAGATTTAGAAGATATAAATTTTGTTTCTTAATTTTTGACGGTACTGTATATATATATATATATATATATATATATATATATATATATATATATATTAGTTAATGTAAATGTATTAAGAAAGCTAGCGGCAATGCAGAAAGCCAGATTGATGAGAAGCTAGAAAAAACAACAATCGAAGTAGAGGACTTACAGTCATCTATTTATTATTCTTTTCAATCTTACATAAACAGCAAGTATGGTGTCAGCTGTTTGTGATTTCCGAGTGATTAGAAATCATTTGATATTTCGAGCAGAATCTTTTTATTGTCAAAAATAAACACAAAAGAAAAGCCCGACTAGAATTCACTAAGATGTATGCTAGAAAGTAGAAATCAAAACATGCCAGTCGCGCAGATAGTGATGTAAACACTGCAGCTAATAATAAATCAATAAATTTAAAAAGAATTAAATGTATACCATACACATCGATATGGTGTCCATAAATAGGTGTGGAATATTAAATTAATTAACTGGGTATTATATGGTCAGTAATCGACTGTTGGTTTATAATAATATAATTGTATTTATATATTTTATTTGCTTATGCATTTTTTATAAAAAAATCTTATTCATTTATATTTTTTATTAAATGTTTTTTGATTATCATATATTCAAGTAATTATATTTATTGAAGGTTTTCTATAATTACATTATAGAATTAATCAAATCTGTAACTAATAATAGGCATTTATAGTCTACATGCAAGTTTTACGTAGACCTCGGTGAAGCTAATTAAATTTAAATTTTAACAGAGCACACACGTAAGACTATTTATATTTACTTTGAATGTTAATATTTTGTTTACTATTAGACTACATAGCTCTACTTAGCACTGTTGAAGTAAATACTGAAAATTGATACATAAAAATATTATCTCTTTATAGAATTTCATGTGGATACATGAAATAGTAATATATATACATGTATATATATATATATATATATATATATATATATATATATATATATATATATATATATATATATAGCCTGACGATTCCCCCCGGGGATGAAATACGGGAGCCTCTGTGTAGCTTGATTGCCATATATATTTTCATTGCTTACTATATATATATATATATATATATATATATATATATATATATATATATATATATATATAATTAAATATGAAACTAAAAGTAAACTTTTAGTATATATAACCTATAGTGAAATAGTTTAAGCTCAATATACGAGCTAGAGCAATTATAAAGATAGATGAAAGAAGAGTGATAAACATGTACGAATATCCAGATTTATTTCAAACTTCAATTGTTCAATGCAAGGTATATTCTGTAATAAAAGTATGTTTATTATTCTTCCCTTAAGCCAAAGCTTTTCACGAACTTTTTTTCACTCTCCATTTCTTAATATTTTTTCAAATGTTGTATTTTGGCTTTTCCACTGCCAACTTATCTATCTATATAATTCCTCTGATGATAAGATTTCGATCTTTGAAAGGCCTTGGCTTAAGGAAAGAATACTTTTATTACAGAATATACCTTGCATTGAACAATTGAAGTTTGAAATAAATCTGGACATTCGTACATGTTTATCACTCTTCTTTCATCTATCTTTATATATATATATATATATATATATATATATATATATATATATATGTATATATATATATATGAACCCCACTCCCTGTGCTGATGGTGGTCAACCGCAAAAGTGTGATATCCTGGTCGCGGTGTCAGATTGTAGACCCCACTCATGCCGATCGTCGTAATGGCAATAAAAAATTGTAGATCCAAATTCCCCTAGGCCGGGATGGCGACGATGATGATGATACGTCGCTGATCTTGTCGCGTCGTCCAGCTACAAACACACACACACCTAGACACTGTTTATATCAGCGAGCGATCACTGGGCGAACAGCAACCGGTCGACTCTGTGGGGCGAAATCATTCCAAGCAGAACAAAAGTAAAAGAATAATGGTCAACAACTCGGTCGGTTTTTTTGTATAGGAGAGTAATTATTAATAAAATAAAAGAATTGATTTTACATTGGAGTAATGTCTACTGTACTCGTAAATGTCTTTACAAAGGTTGTGTTTTCTCGAAGTTATGTCGTTAATTCTCTGTGTGTGCGAATTCTTTACGGAAGTAGTTTTTAAGTCACAATTTCACAGGCGAAGACGATGGCATGGACTTTTGCCCGGTTGGTTTTCTAGGACGCACGCCACCTTGGCGTTCGCCGGGCGTCCGTCCACATCTGTCTCAATCCAACTCTAATTGATTCTCTTTACTCTACTGGTCGTGCGTGAAAAACGCACATTCTTTTATTGAATATGTCTATCGTCGTACGCACCCCTTCTCCGCTATCCTAATTCCTGTGTGTCTTCCTCTCTCAAGGAGGGTGGTGACGGGTGCCTCACCCCCCTTCCCTAAAATAAATGGAATGTTCTTTCTAGCCCATCGTCATCGCCAAAACAAACCTTTTCTCATTCTGTCACACAGCTGGAGGCGATTCATGCCTGTCTCGTAATTAACGACGACAGGCCCAAACAAATCTCTATCAGTAGGATCTCCCACGGCGTATTTTTTTTGAAAACAGCGGTTACAGAACAACACCGCTTTATTGATATTTCAGAATTAAATTTGCGATTATGGAATTGCATTATCTTCAGCTCCCATCTGGCAACGGTACCTTGCCTTCGGAGATAATGGGTTCTGACTATCTTACACGACTCCGCGAGACAAACTGGCGACTCTTTCTGTCGCCTGAGTAAGTTCGTTTCTACGTCAAATATATACTAGTTTTATACGTCCACTTCATCTCGACGCAGGGCCCTCAGTCGGCATAGCATCACTACCAAGATGCATACTAGCGCGTCACCAGGGTATCCAATCCCCATGGGGGCTCGGATACTTTGTCACATCCGCCCCTTCCTTTGTCTGTGTCATTTACTCTAATTGACATCTTCCAGACCGTCACCCTTCCCGCACACACAGAGAACAACGGATAACGTAATCAAACAACAAAAAACTGCAACTAGGAAATGTCCGTTTTTTCTCCATTTTCTTTTTCCAGTCTCTTAAAACATCATATATGTATGTATAGGTGTGTGCGTGCATGCATTTAGTGGTGCTTGTGTCTGAAGAGGATAATGATAAAATTAATGATTCAAAGATGCAATAAAAATAGTTCTACTTGCTCTCTTTCTCTTTTTTTCTTTGTTTTTTTTCTTTTCGTTTTTGTTTTTCTTTTTCCAGTTTATTACAGAATCAGGGCTACGTATGTATGCGTATGTTCGTGTATGCATTTTGTGGTTCTTGTGTGGGAAGAGGATAGTAATAAAATTAATGATCTACGATTGCAATGAAGAGTTTGTCACTAGGAAATGAGGGCTCGCTACGCCCCTTACAATTACTGCACTATCCTCTTCTCCTCAGAATGAATCTCTACTTCTTCATTGCTCATACCTAAAGGTTAGGTTTTGGTATGATGCTTGCTCCCCCTAACTTCTTCTCCACAGGTAGGTCATCCACCTGGATTTTCTTTCTAACAAGGGCAGCGATTCATGCACCCGCTCGTGATCTGGGTGCAGTGTACTCAAGGGTCACACTTCTTCGCTCATGCACTCGATTGTCAGTGTATTCGCGCCGTTCAATTTCTCCCTACGTATTTCCCGCACCCCTTTTACTGTAAAAACTAGCCCTATCATTTATATTTAAAATTATCACTAACATCGGCCAAGCTACTATCATATCCCTGTCTAATTTCCACATTATAACATGAATTTTCCTTTCCTGCAAGGCTTAGTCTGGCCTTCAATTTTTCCAAAGCTAATAGCTTGTAACCTCCTAACACATAATAATGCTTCCATAACTGTTCAGTGGGATCGACTGGTAATCTCAAATGATGGGGTAATTCGGCCTGTATCTGCAACAGCGCCTCTCTTAATCTACCGGGGTTATTATACTCGGCGACAAGTGTCTCACCAATAGCGTATCCAACTGTGCACGCACATGCTCCAACAGCCTCATCAACGGCTGTCATGTCTGGTGCACCGACTCGTCAATGTCAACAACTGAAATTATCTCGGTACAAACCCGTCTGGTTCACGTACCTTCACTGTCATTGTGTCGTCCACACCGGCCACGTCTTCTTTACATATCCGTGCTGGGAAAACAGTTCTCTCAGACTAGCACCTTCAGCTGTCATTGCGTCGGCCACACCGGCCACGTCTTCTCTACATTCTCGCCCTGGGAAAACAGTTCCCTCGGACTAGCACCTTCTGTTGTCACTGCGTCGGCCACACCGGCAATGTCTTCTGTACATTCTCGTCCCTGGGAAAACAGTCCTCTGTTCTTGGCTCACTCAAGCCTGGTGACGTTCGATAACGATACGCCTTCCCTGGCTGCATGCGACAGTAACCCTTTTGGTTCTTCCTTGTCGCTTCCAATTTCATCGTAATTATTCTCTCATCGCTTTTCGACACTGTCGCTAACGACACACCGAGTGCCTCTCCCAATATCGGTGGCACTGATTTCTTCTGCCTCGTATATATTAACACTATCCCTGTTATATAGAATCTCATATCCTTCCAATCGTTTATCACTACTTCTGTGCGCTTTCTTAAAGCGCACAACAATCGAACATATTCTTGGTTGTGAGAATATCTGTTGATTACCTCTACCCCTTTTTAAACTCACTAAATACGTGCCTGATCGTTTCAGCAGCAGCCTATCCAGCTGCAGGTCTATCACTAACGTGATCAACCATTTGGATCTAACCACGACGACCCCCATCGGTCCCAGTTATGCATCTCTCTCTATCCTTATCTATTCGGTGACATCCAAGAGAACGGTCCGTGCCACATGCATGGGGCCCTCCCTGCACACGGTGGAGTCAACAGATGCGACACGGCCCACCCTCGGCTCGTCCAAATCCCTGACTATCTTTTGCTTGGCTTTTCTACTATTCTGTAGTGGGGCGTTTTGCTCCCTTCAACCGTAACTTCATAGACAATTCCTCTACCTTTTTGGCTAACTGATTCTCTCTCAGTCTCTTCCCGAGCTGGGCAGGGGTATTTTATCGCCTTTTCCCAACTCAGTAGACTCATCAACCGACTTGGCAGTCGGGTTTCATTCAATCTCTCTTTCCACGGGGGGAGGGGGTCATTGTTTCTTGCGGTTCCTCATAAACCGGTGAACAAACCCAACCTCGTCTTCTTCCCATTTAGTTTCACTACCCTTAACTAAACTTGTAATTTTTTAGATCACCCTGCTTTTTCTGCGGGGTGGGGTTTGGGCGTTTCCCTGGTTCCTTGCCCCAGTGTCAGGTAGCACACTGGGGTTCGGCATCCTAATCCCTAACGTTCGATCTCCAGCTACTATGCACTAATAAGTTCGTTTCTACGTCAAATATATACTAGTTTTATATCTCTACTTCGTCTCGATGCAGGGTCGTCAGTCGGCATAGCATCGCCACCAATATGCATACTAGCGCGTCACCAGGGTACCCGATCCCCGATGGGGACCCGGATACTTTGTCATATATATATATATATATATATATATATATATATATATATATATACATTGATTATTTTTTTAATTAAATTCGATTTAAACAAATTTAAAATTTAAATTTAATTCAATGTTTGTATGTATTTAGATGTGGGGTATAGAGGTAAACTGAGTAATTAATTAGTTAATATTGGAAATGGAAGGACTTACTGTGATGGGACAATAGAGGTAAATTAAGTTAGAGGATTATGCTGTTAGGGGTTAGTGGTTGGTTACTTTTCCTGCGACAGATAATATATTGAGATAAATATGTTATGTGAGAACTACTTGATTATTACAAAGAATGAAGAGGAATTACAGTAGTGGGGCGATGTTAGTAAAATATCAAAAAACAATAAGAATAAGATAGGTGTGTCCTAGCTGTTAGTGGTTGTTTAATCTTCTTGTGACGTAGGGTATACAGAGAGTAGATATTAAATTGAAGTTGAAGAAGTCGCATTGAAAAATAGTTTATAGAGTGAAGTAGATCACAATTAGGTGTAAAAATATAAAACAAGTACATGGTGTGTGCGTGGGTAGATGTAAGCCATTTATATTTTTGAGTTTAATTTTATACTTGGCGAGTTCTTCCATACGGAATGACCCTAAAGAAATAACGTTTCCATTTAATACAACTTTAGATATACATTCATATACATATGCATATATATATATATATATATATATATATATATATATATATATATATATATATATATATATATAAACGCTCACATATTTGTGTGCAGCTATGTGATAAATAAAACCATTTGAACAAACCAAAACATCAGTAAAGTTTTAATTCAAAATATTTGGAGGAGAAACACATTTTAGAATTTCTGGAAAAATAATCGGACAAATATTTGCCAGTGAAACGTTTATTAAACTGATTCTAACATAAACCTTTGAGGCAACCCAACTTAACACTTCAAAAGTCAATATCAACATCACTTGAAATCTCATGTGTTTTCCTTCTTGGGAATGTGATTTCAAAACGGCAATATCCAATCGATATTATATTCTCACTTTACTTTTAAAATAACACTTGCTATAAAATCATGCAAAATTGTAATATTATAAGACGTTCACTTACCTCTTAAAAAGTAACGTCTCTTAACCTTCGCAAATGAAAAAAACTTTCATTCATGATACTTGAAGAGTTAACGTGCCCAAATATTATAAGACTGTTGTGTTATTCATTTTTTAAATGTTATATTCCTTATTTTTATATTGTATCATATTTGTAATCAAATATTGAAAATGATATGGAATTAAACATTTTAATCATGTGTAAGAAGAAATACATAACATTATACTAGGTAAATAAAATAAATCAACTTATACATTTTTTACTATTAAGTAAGTTCATACCTGTGATTTATTTTCGCTATTTCTTCGTCGTCTGGAATGTGTAACCTTTATGTTAATACGAGTGTTAGACACCACGTTGATTCACACTACCGTATAATTAGATGATTAATACTAAACTTGACATGACATTTCTGAATCTTATCGAAAAACATATCCCTGTAACTTATCCTTTACATAACATATTCAATTACAATTTCTAAAAATAGTCCTAGAATTTCTGTTAAAATTTTGAATTAATAATAAAATCCCCCCCCCAAAAATACTAAATAACAGCAGTAATAAAAATATAAAATACATAGAAAAAGTAATCGATATCGCAATAATAATAATAATAATAATAATAATAATAATAATTATTATTATTATTATTATTATTATTATTATTATTATTATTATTATTATTATTATTATTATTATTATTATAAAATATATAATAATCACAATAATAATAACAATCGTAGGATCACTAGGAACAGTCTAAAAAAGCCTGGCGAACTGACTGGAAGAAATTGGAATTAAACGGATCACGGAAACCAAACAAAGGACTGCAATGATCAAAACAGCTGCAATCTTAAGGAAAATCCTCAAACGCGGAAACAAAACCTCATAAGCTATGAAAAGTAACCAGTCACATGAAATTCACAACAAAAAGAAAACAAAACCACATGAAGAACACCACATGACGAACTAAAGAACAGAAAATACAAGAAATATCACATTATAAGCCCCCCCCCCAATAAATTACACCGGCTTCAGCTGACACCACACAAAATGAACCAATGAACATCGCAATAAATAACACTATAATATACCCCCTCCCCCCAAAAAAGAAACAAAATTAATCCGGCCTCGGCTGACTCCACACAAAATATTTGTAAAGAGTCAAGAAGGATGAGAAGTCCGAGAAAAGGCAACACAAACCACACCTCCACTGGAAGAGTGCGGAGACTGCTGGGACCTTGGGGAAGTTTATTGCCACCTAAATCATAGAGAAGACCAATGGACAATTGATCTCCTCCATGATTTGAGTAGCAATCCCAGCGATAAATCAATAATAAGCGTTTTTTTGCGATACCACAAGGTTATTTACGGTGGTTATCCAAAAAGGTAGAGAGTACTGGAAATCTGGTGAGAGAACATCACCGGTTGTTGTTGGTGAACAATCACTGACGATGACCTGTGTTATAACACCTAGTGAATAATAATAATAATAATAATAATAATAATAATAATAATAATAATAATAATAATAATAATAATAATAATAATTGATACCCTAATGAATACGGTTAGATTATTTAGTGACGACATACGAATAGCATTTGGCATCACTAAATGTGCCATTCTTGTTATAAAAAAGGGTAAAGTTATCCATTCAGATGGCCTTGAACTCACAAACAACAAATCTAATAAAGAATATAAACAGTGAGAGGAGCTACACATAGTTGGGGATTCTGGAGGCGCATAAGACGAAAAACAAGGCAATAAAATACCAAGTAACATGTGATAACAACAGACGAGTAAGTTGGATTCTTAAATAACATCTCCACAGTCGAAATAAAATTTATGCTATCATTGCCAGAGCAGTAGCTATAATTCGATATACTGTCGGTATACTTAACTGGAATGTAGATAACTAAAATATTTGCATAACAAAACACGGAAAATACTTACAATTTATGGAGCTTTCGCAAAGAAAGTAGATGCAGATCGCCTGTATCTACCTAGAAAGGAAGGTGGTCGAGGTCTACTTAGTGTTGAAAATGTTGTGAATATAGAGAGTAATGAGATCTTACTTTGTGAAGTGAAAAGAAGGAAATCTTAAGAACTGGGGTGATAAAGTATGAAAGTTTACAAGATAGAGGGTTACAATTATGTTGAAAGCAACCCCATAGTGTATTCTTTAAGAATACTGCATTTAGAGATAATCGCAGCTGGAATTGATTGGTAAAGATCTACCAAGAGCACCTTAATGGCAGCCTAGTAAGAAGCCACCCGCATAAGGTCCATCAAACATTACATTGACAAAACTGCAGAATCACCGATGTGTCGATTGTGTAATGAAAGGGAAGACATCTTACCGCAGATTGTATCTGAATGCTCAATGCTAGCATACCACCATTATATAAATAAAACCACGACAAAGTCGGTCATGTACTACACCGGAATATATGTACACTTTATGAATTGGACCAGAATTAGAAGTGGTATAAGCATAAGCACGAAGTGGTACAGGAGAACGGCAATGTAAAACTTCTTTGGGACATTCGCATACAGACTGATAAGGTTCTTGAATATTCAAAACCCGACTTAATCTTTCTTAACAAAAACAAGAAAACTTGCTTAATCATTGATATAGCCTGCCCCTTCGATACAAGAGTGCAGGAGAAAGAAAACGAAAAAATATCAAGATCTAAAATGGGAATTAGTTTAACTATGAAAATGTAAGGAAGTAAAAGTGATTCCCGTTGTAATTGGAACGCTTGGAACCATAACAATAGCCACTATAAATGGCTTAAAAAGATTGACGACACAATTTTTTTCCAATTCTGCGAAAGGCTAGCCTGTTAGAAACAGCGAAACTGCTAAGGTACAGCTTGAATCTCTAAGATCAAGGGAATTGAGTTGCTGTTCAAAAAAAGAAAACTTCGGCTAAAAACATCCACAAGTTCAGAATACTATGTAATAATAATAATAATAATAATAATAATAATAATAATAATAATAAACTGTTGATACCACAGGCAGAAGATGATAAGCACCATCAAAACCTCCACTGAAAGGGCACGGCGAATATTGCAAACTTGCGGAGGCTTGTTATCACGAAAATTGTAGAGAATGCTCTAGACGGTATTTCGATGTTAACACCACCTGTTGTTGTCGGTGAACAATCACTGACGATAACCTGTGTGATAACTCCTAGTGAGTAATAATAATAATAATAATAATAATAATAATAATAATAATAATAATAATAATAATAATAATAATAATAATAATAATAAATACATATAATTTCTTTCCGTCTGTCTATGGGAGCTGATTTATTTGCTATGCGGATTCCCTTATAATTAAATTTATTGTACACTTCATTGTTCATATCTGACCTGCGCTAGATACGCATTTCGATAATAGAAGTCTAAATCGTAGGTAGGATGCAAGATAAACCCATGGTGTAACAATATGTCTGCACGTTTTACGCTAAACATATGAATAGAATTCGGCAATAAAATGTGTTCGACTAATGCGTTATGCTAACGGAATATTTACTACCCATCACATATAATTTGTAATTACATAAAAGATGAATAAAATAGGAAAAGAAATAAAAAGAAAATTACATACGTATTCGTATATACATAAGCAATAAATAGAGTTCTGTCGCATCATTTATTGCTTTAAATTTTGTTACAAGCGATTGCTGAATATTAATGACTACAGTATTTTATGTCTACATTATTTTAGGTCGATAGTAGTTTATGAAGATACCTGGATAACCTTAAATAAATTAAGTTAACAGATAACACATAACCAACACAAATCGGTATATTATAAATGAATTGGATGACCACAGGAGAAAATGCTTGTATTATTTATTTATAGTTACGTATTGTAATAGTGTACCCTCTCCGTCAATAATAGTGAACAAATATTGTTCGACAGTGTTCGCACTAATATCAATAGAAAATAGTAAATTTACGTCAATAATTAAACTTTTCATATATAAAGTATTATCATTTTGGATGACTTGCATAAAAGAAACACACACCATTGATTTGTTTTTTTAGAGTTAAGATCTTTATTCAGAGTACATACGGCTGTGCTTGTTTAAATTTATATTTGCTTTCTCGCTTATTCTCACCACTTCAAATGGTTTTCCGTCGGCTAAAAACACGCACGTGTTTTACACGCTAATTTTTTCATAACAAGATGAATATATATATATATATATATATATATATATATATATATATATATATATATATATGTTTGTATATATGTATATATATACAAATAAATAAACATTGGCCTTCATTAACAAGCGGAGGGTTATATTTGCATCTATTGGCCTTAGTATATCTATTGATTTTACTACTATTAATAAATAGATGATTATTATAATTGCTCTGGTAATCGATTTACATATTGAAATACAAATAGAAGAAATAGAAACACCATTTTGTTAATAGATTCTAAAATCTTAAGTTGGTAAGAAATCACTGAATATCATAGAAAAAGAAATTCCCTTTACTAATCCCTTACATAAAATAATCAATTTAAACTACGTACGATTGTGGTACATTGGTTGTGAAAATTCGAAATAATAATTAAACCACAAAAAAACTACATGACAGTTTGAAAAGGTAACATCAAATAAAATGTGTAGTGATAAATATAACACCGATAACAACTATACTAATAATAATAGTATTATAAATAAAATCACACGAAATAGTGATACCAAAATAAAAACAAGGAAGTTAATAATTGACAATTGTAACTGAGAAATTCGTACACATTGTCTTTTACATAAACAACTGCTTTACCAAATGCACCGCTTATTATATCACAATACTTACACATGACAACCCGATTCTTAATAAATACTTGGTGGGAGAATCAACCCTGAAATTTTAAACAAATTATGATAATCACAAAAAGGAAATATATAACACAATTATCAACCTATTATTGGCATCGCAAAAACGATTACATTCTCCTATAGTCAGATGAAAATAAATTATGATAGACCAGGACCTTGAGATACTTAGACAATCAATGAAGATTATACTTGGCCGAGAAACTAGAAATTTTAAATGTTAAATATGTAAAAACATTACTAAACTGTAGAAGCGAATTATCGAATAACTGTAGACATAGAATACAATTTACTTTAGGACAAATAATGAACAAGAAAACAAAAAAAAACTAAATAAAGACAAATACCTCAACTAATAAAAAATAAAATTTTAGTAGGTAACAAAAATAAGACAAACTTCTGTCAATCTGACTCATTAAAACATAGGGCTTGACACCCATTGGCTGATAGAAAGAATAGTTCAAAAGATGTTAATAAAACAAACGAATACTCGCCTGTTCCTGTTTTCATTTCTACTCTCTGACATCCATCTTGCTGAATTCTAGACAGTCGGACTTTTCTTTTGTGTCCATTTTTACAAGGGGAGGCGTACCCCGAAATATCAAATTATTTCCAGTTATCCGAACATTACACACGGCTAACAACATACTTATTGTTTATTATGAAAATAAAATTAATAGATAGTTGTAAATACCTCTTCTTCGATTGTTTATTTGTGTTCTTTCCAGCTTCTCATCAATCCCTGTCCCTGCATTGCATTCAGTTTTCATAATACCGTTATATATATATATATATATATATATATATATATATATATATATATATATATATATATATATATATATATATATAGAGAGAGAGAGAGAGAGAGAGATTTTTATAGGTACAAAGTTTTAATAAACAGTGAAATAATGCTGGACGCACTGCCATTATTATCTATGAGGATTTTTTTAATGATTTGTATTACATAAGTTTACGAAGTGATTCATCTTTGTTTCCCTTCTCCTGTGTTTTTCTTCCTCTTTTGTAACATAAATCATTAAAAGAAAATCCTCATAGATAATAATGGCAGTGCGTCCAACATTATTTCACTGTTATATATATATATATATATATATATATATATATATATATATATATATATATATATATATATATATATATATATATATAAGACAGGTTCATTTTATATTCCAATAATCATTGTTTTTCTTTTCTATTTTTAATTTTTCATATTTTCAAAAAACATAACATTCCTGTGAGATGTATATTTACAACTCGCTTCTCCGGAGCTGAGCTAAACAACATTATTATATCAATATCGGCTCTCCTACACCTCAAGAACATCAGAACAATCAACAATACTGAAAAGATTTAAAATTGAAAAATCTTGAAAAAACGTACATTACACGGTGAGTCATTGTGGCCCAAAAACAATGTAAGAAAAACGTTTCTAGGTACATATAGATCTTAATTTCTCTAAAGTACGTGACAGTTTCAGTTTGTCGAGTGGATATGGCGACTGCTTGCAGATTCTAGGCTAACGTAGGGCAGTGTCAAAAAGCATAATACACGTTACTCTCATTGAATAACCCACGTGACTTCGAAACTTTCCCTCCTTTTATGACTCGACATTGACGTGTGGTTCAGCTTCTCGAGATACTTACCTAAGTAGTCTTAGGTAATTCTATTAAAAGTTGAGCACAAGTAAGGAATACTCCTCCAGCGTTATTTGTTCCGAGTATCTCTCGCTTTATTTTCTTCCACATGATATATGACCAGCTTAGGAACGTGTCAAATAAAAGTCGTCTATTAGAGACTTCAACCACGTCATCTGTGGTCGACATCTTTTTTGGGGGTGGGAGCAACCAATACATAGCCGCCTTTGTATGTTTTGTAGATTGTAGTCGAGGAATATGACCGGCTATCTTTACCTGATGTGAAATGACCATCTCCTGCAAGGACCTGCTTAAGACTTATCTTTATTGTTGGTGACCCTGATTGTAATGGTTGGTAGGATTATGATGAGCACACTGGAATCTACGACCCGATCGTCAACAAACCTCCCCATTTCAATTTTGGTTGTTATCATATAATAATTTCCGTGTCACCTAATCGGCCCATGGTATGGCATTGTCACTGATCCACGCCCCCAGAGTGTTTTATTCGGCGACGGTGTTTCGATAATTTTACAATCTTACATATCTGTCTATTTTGTTTGGGAGGGGGATGATATAATTGCACCTGGCATTCACCTTTAAACATGTCTCTGTCTTTTGACATTGATTTTTTGCTGCTTATTCCTGTTTTTAATTGTGTTATTTTTATTCTATGACCCTTTGGTCATCCGATAATCATTTAATCTTTTACCAATCAATCCCACGTTACCTTCTTCCGGGCAGATGTTTTCTGGTGTTTGCTTTTTTTTATATTCAAATAACCCTTTGGCCATCCAATAATAATCCTATCTTTTGACAATCGCGAGGTGCATCTCTCTTTGTCAACATAATATTTTCGTACACAGACTCGGATATTTAACATTATGACTTGAATTATTAAAAAAAAATTGTTTTTGTAACAGAACTATTGACTCAATCCACTAATTGTAAAACTACTTTGTAAATGTGTACAACGTTACATTTAATCTATATCCGGCAAATATTGACTACATTTATCCTTTTGGCCAAGATCAAAGTGTAGTATCTGTTCCGATGGATACTGCACGAGACTGGTTCTGTGCAGTTCTAGGAGGTCCTCCCAGGCTTTGCGTCCCCTCTTTGGGTAGGAGTAAGTTTATTGCTTACTGCCTGAGGCGCCCTTACGACGGGGCTGCCCAGGCAATTTTTAAATGGCCAGAGTGCTCACCTCTCGAGCGCTGGCTTATCTAATCCCACTTTCCCGACCTTGTGTCACATCTTCCCTTGTGGGGGGTAGATAAATAACTTGACTACATTTATCGCAAAATTATTTTCACATCTCTGGTGTTAAAACTATAACTTATTATATTTTATGGGAGCTGAAAATTTAACAGATTTCTAATGGAAATGCAGGTATAAGCAATCGCTCGCTCAGAACCAATTATCTCTGTCTGTTATTTTAGCAGATATACACATATGTAAGTATGTGAATTTGGTTTACAAATTAGTGCTTTCTCGCATTGTAACCCGCGCTAAAAGTTCCTCGGCATCGGCGCTTTCCGGATGTTTACGTTAAACGCCGAATAGTGCCGAATGAAGAATCCGTTGACTTACCTGCGTTACAAAAACACACACAAACGAAGCTGAATTTACAAGCGTGACAAAACATTATTTATCTTTTTAACGAAGTTTCAAATAAGTGTTTAGATTAAAAAGTTATTATTTTTTTACTTTTTTTCGTATTACACTTTTGCACAAAAGAATTCTTCTAAACGAACAGTGATAATAACGGTAGAAAGTTAATAAAGTGAGTGTTCTTTTAACATCTTGCTGCGAAAATTTTATTTTTGTCCACCTTTTTTGCTTACTATTTTAGTTTATTTCGTTGGGGTTAAGACAGTGTTAGGAATTAGGGTTAGGGCAGTTTCATCGCGTTTCAACCACTTAGAAATTCAAGCGTTTCATTTAGTTTTAATATTTAGATGTTATCTGCTTATTCGTCTCACTTCGTTGCTTTCCGACGTTTACCGTAAACCGCCAGAAAGCACCGACGCCGAGGGACTTTTAGCGCGGGCCCCAATGTATCAAAGTACCAAGAAGTTTAATGAAATGTATATGTACGAAATCTTAATTTGTATTAATTCATATACGTTTGTCGAATACCAGCGTTGTCACCTATATTTTTTATTACTAAACTTAATTTCATTGTTGCTGGCATTTTTAGTCATCTATAATTTGGAAGAACGCTTACACCATTCGTTACAGCGATACTATTTTCGCGTAAGTGTTCTATATTGCTTATTTGATTTTTCTTACGCTTATTTTAATGTGTAGCTCTGAAATGGCTTATCATTAAGACATCGAGTTGCTCCTATGAATATATCGTATACTTAGATAGAAGTACACCAAAAACGTATTCCCAAACATTATTACACAAGCAATTACACTTTCTAACAGGGGCATGTGTCTGGCAATACACATCCGTATAAAAGCAAATGCTACAACGTTGCCGACATACTAAATGTTACTGTTCAAGAACTCTTCTCTCTTCCACTGCTTCAAAGAACTTTTGTTTCCATCTCAGTGTGACTTACATCAAACGAAATTCCCATGAAAAGAGTTTTGTTCCAAGAACCATTTAATCTGTGGAAAATGTCATAAGATTGCTTCTAGGACGGCGACAAAATGGTCCTCTTTACATCTTATCATAACCTGTCTTTATAAATCATGACATTTTATTAATTCCCTTCATTATATTCAATACTCTTATAATGTATTCTCATAATATAAATCATCATTCACCTGCCAGTCTATACATTTCATAACCATCATCCTCGAGCGGTTTTGTAGACTTTAAAAGTGATGACTTATAAGTAAAATTAAGACAGTGAACTTATCTTATAGTTATGAAATGTTAGGATTTTAATCTCTATTTGTTTTACACAGACAATTGTAACATGGGAATGCGTGTTTTTAAAAAGCAACAATTAAAAGAGTCCCCCAGTTATAAAGCAGCAGGAGGTATAATTGTCATGTTTAACAGAAACCAAACGTTATAAAGGTTGGTACTTTAGCCAATTCATTCTGTATTAACTGGTATTTTGTTTAAGATCACTTAAACGGTCACATTACATTAGTATTTCTATGTCGAGCTAACAACTAAATAATTATTAGTTTTTTTTTATAACCTATAAAACCCCAGGTACTAATAACTTGAGTTTTTATGATTAGGTATTCTTTTAATATTCAAATAATCTACTGAAGTTACGTTCCGATTTTGTTGTTTTTGTTGTTGTTGCTGTACGAGCGGCTGTTAGCGAATACTAATATAAATTCCTTTAGTCTCGGCGTGGACGGATACTTGATATTTTGTAAAACTATGAAAATGTTGGTTTATGTCTCTCGCGTAACATCCTTTGATGTCACCATGAGAATTATTTTTCATATATGCAATCGATACTTGTCTATTGAAAGTGTTTGCAGCTCAAATTGTAGCCATGTTTCTTTCTTTTTTAGTCACTGCAGTTAGTGTGCCATTCGGAATGTCTCATTGTGAACAAACGAGGGACCATATGTCTGATCGCGAGAAAAGCATATTTTCTTAACACGTTAAACTAAAAAGTGCAGATGTACTATTCAGAAACAGTTCAATATTCTTCAAATAAAGTAAACATTGTAGCCGCCGGAAAACTGCTTCTCTCTTGGGGATATTTTAAGTAGGGATCCATCCACAGAGTGAATGCGGTATTTTGGTGCAAGGATCTGCTTAAGAGTAAGCAAATGTTTTCTTTTCTGTTTGTTGTATTTTTGTTGAAAATAAAAAAAATATTAACAGCTTGTCTCGATTATCCCCGACCCCTCTCCCCCTTTAATAACGGGCGCTATGCCTAAAGTCTGGTGAATTCCCAAGGTTTGTAAAATCTTCATCTGTAGATAAAGATGAATTTTGTCCAAGGGAATTTACCTGCCTTAATAAATTCTCGGCCTTTTGGCCGGGATAAAAGTGTAGTATCTGTTCCTATGAATACTGCACCCAATAGATTGGTATTGTCTTGCCTTTCGCGGCTTGATTTACGCCAGTCTGTGGGTTTGTCCTGCCCAGTTCTAGGAGGTCCACCCTCCCAGGCTTTGCCTCCCCTCTTTGATGAGGACTAAGTTTATTGATTACTGCCTGTAGCGCCCCTACCGGGGAATGCCGACGGGGCTGCCCAGGCAATTTATAATAGCCAGAGTGCTCACCTTCTCGGGTGCTGTTTTATCAAATCCCAATTTCTCGACCTTGTGTCACATCTTACCGCTGTGGGAGGTAGATAAATAACGGTAGCCGCCTGAAAACTGCTTCTTGGCCCTTTGGCCAAGATCAAAGTGTAGTACATGTTCCGATGGATACTACGCCCTATAGACCGGTATCGTCTTGCCCTTCGGGTCTTGATTCCGCCGGTCTGATGGTTTGTCCTGTGCAGTTCTAGGAAGTCCACACTCACAGGCTTTGCCTCCCCTTTTGGGGGGAGTAAGTTTATCGCTTACTGCCTGTGGCGCCTCTACCGGGGAATGTCGACGGGGCTGCACAGGAATTTTTTGTAAGCCAGAGTGCTCACCTTCTCGGGCGCTCCCTTTTCAAACCCCACTTTTCCGACTTGTGTCACATCGTCGACGAAAGGAAAGCCTTTCTTTTTTGATAACTTCTCTCTCTCTCTCTTTATATATATATATATATATATATATATATATATATATATATATATATACTTTATAGTTGCATTGAAATATTCCAAAGTATATATGCTCTGAATATTGTAATACAATTTCATTGAGCTTGAAATTAGAAATATTTCGGAAATTATTAGGAGTTATGTCTATCTCGAGAAAAGGAATTTTATATTTATATTTATTTCGTGCATTAAATTTAATACAGAATTATTTTAAATGTATTTTTGATTAATGTTAATTCATCTAAAGTTTCAGTTAATATAGCGATGTCGTCGACATACCTGACGTATATGGATGGTTTAAAAATGCTATTAAATGTTTAGTTTCAGAGAATAATAGACCCAGAAACGATCCTATTGAGACTCCGTCGACTTGGATGTGAAAAGTAAAGGAAATTAGTCATTTACATAGGGTATTATTTTTTATATTGAGTGCGGGGAGAGATTAATCATTATATATATTTTTAATAATTATATTAATCGTTTAATGTATTGGAAGGTGTGTAAATAGATTCTCGACGTCCAACGAAGCTAAAAGTTGATTATTGGGTTGTAAGGAATGGAATATAACGAGCAATTGTTATGATAGTTTAATTCTATAGCTAAGAGGGAGGATATGGTGTTATTAGTTTGTTGAATGTTTTTGCCAGTTTGTGGACGGGTGTAGAAATTTGAGATATAATGGCCCGAAGGAGATATTTTGATTTGTGTGTCTTTACGTCTCCGTATATATAACCTAGTTTGTATTCACCGATAATTTTGTCAAGTTTGTGTTTAGTTTGGTAATGTGTGCTTTTAGCTGATCAGTAGAATTTCGTCGTATTTTCTTAAATTTAGCGGTGTCCGATTAAATTCATTCTAGTTTTGAATTATATTGTTTTGTGGGGAATATCACTAAGGTATTAGATTTGTCAAAGCCTTTAATACCTATGTCGGAGTAATTTTTTAGTTCGCTTGCGGCAGTTTTGAATTTAGAAGTATGTAAGTTTGTTTTTTTAAAGATGCAGCTCATAGGAGATCGCGGATGTCAGGATGTGCTTGAATTATATTGACTTCTGTTATTTTTTTATATATTTCTATATAGGAGTTCGATTTCGACTTTTTTTTTTGATTTTGTTAAATTTCTTATTGAAGTGATATTTGGGGCCGAGATTTAGTAGTCTTTTTATGTGGACTTAATTGTATTTCAGATCGATTAATGTAGTGTTCTTAGGGGATCAGGGAGATAATTTTACTTTTGTATAGTCTATTAAGTTTCTTTAGAATAATGTGTTTGTGTTCAAGGTAGTATCGTGTTGCGAGAGTCATCCCCTATATATATATAAGATGTATCATTTATTGCTGATATATCATGTTGTTTATAGTGGTCGTGTAGGCTAATGCGTCGGAATATATATATATATATATATATATATATATATATATATATATATATATATATATATATAGGATACCTCGATATTTGGCTCTGTTGAGCGAGGTACGAAACCGGTCAGCTGCCTTTTCATCTTTTTAATTTCTTAATTCATTATGAGTAATAAATGTTGTCTCTTCAATGCCATTTTAAAGTTTTGTACGACAAAGAAATATATATATATATATATATATATATATAGAGAGAGAGAGAGAGAGAGAGAGAGACAGAGAGAGAGAGAGAGAGAGAGAGAGAGAGTATCAGTAACCGTGTCTCTACCTTTCCTAGGGGAATATGAAATAATTATTTTGTTTTAAAAAATAAATATAAAAAAATAATTGTTATAAAAGTATTTTTTGTAAACAAGCAAATATAATCGATGACTCGAAGTTTGTAGCTTGTGCTAGGCTCACTACCGTAAAGTTTTAAATAGTAGCAAGCAACCCCGCCAATTATAAGTATGTATTGTTTTCAATCAAAACAAAATAGCAGAAATAATGGCTTGCAGATTTCAGTGAGGAGGAAAATAATCAACTTTAGTATTTGTTGTGTGAAATATACCGCTATTTATTTAAATTTTTTTCAATTTTGCATATATTGATTTTTTTTGTGAAATAAAATCTAGTATCATTATAAATTTATTTAAAAGAAAATATAATAATAAGATTTAAATAATCATCAAAGCTTATAACTTCCGTCATGGAACATTTATTTTCTGAGATATTGTTAGTCTGTTTCTGACTGCATATAAATACTTTGGAATTTGATTCCTTTGCTCTTATTTAAGGCCCCAAAAACGTTGCGAAATTATGAACCCGCCTTGTGACACGTACTATTGTTTATATATTTAATAACAAACAAACCGCAGCAAGAGACACCGTTCCAACCAGCAACTCGGAAAGCACCGAAACCAGAAACAAACCGACAAGAAAAGAAAAGTTGGAAAAAAAACTACATGGACACTTCAGAAGACTGTCAAGAGAGAGAAACGCAATCTTTACTGATGGCTGCACAGAAAAATGCAATTAGGACAAACGACATCAAAGCTAAAATAGATCAAAGCCGGGAAAACAGTAAATGCAGACTGTGTTGACAAAGAGACGAAACAGTAAATCATATAAGTGAATGTAGCAAACTAGTCCAAAAATGATACAAGAACAGACATGACTGTGTGGGGAATACAACACACCAGGAACTGTGCAAACAATTGAATTTCGAATACGCAGACAAATGGTACAAAACATAGACAAGAAACAGCACTGGAAAACGAAAAACACAAAATCCTCTAGGATATTGATATACACACAGACAAACTCATACAAGCAAGGAGAGCGGATGTTATAATAATCAACAAGAAGGAAAAATCTTGCAAAATCGTACACTTCGCGGTATCTAGCAGGCACAGAGTTACGATAAAAAAAAACCAGAAAAACGAAACACATACACGGAACTAGCCAAATACCTGAAAGGAATAGGAAAAATGAAGAAAGTCAGTATAATATCAATAATCGTAGGAGCACTAGGAACAATCTCCAAAAAGCTTAAAAAAAGACTGAGAGAAATTGGAATCAAAGAGATCATTGAAACCATACAAATGACGGCAATGATCAAAACAGCTGCAATCTGAAGAAAAATCCTGAAATGCGGAAACCAACCCGCATAAGCTACGAAGGATCACATGGAATCTACAACAGGAAAAAAACAAAACCATAGAAAGAACACCACATCACGGACTAAGGAACAGAAAATGCAGGAAACATCATCTAATGAGCTCCCCCACCCAATAAATTAAACCGGCCTCAGCTGACACCACACCAAAAATGAACCAATGAACAGAAATAGCAAGAAAAACATAAGCTCCCCCGCTCTTTCCCTCTTCCCTTCCCCCAATAAAATGAAATAAATAAATAAATTAATAAATAAAAGATAAAAAATGCTACCAGCCTAGGCTGACACCACACAAAATATTTGAATAGAGTCAAGGAGGATGAGAAGACCGAGGAGGGACAGCACAAATCAGACTTCCACTGGAAGTGCAGAGAGTGCTGGAACCTTAAAATACTTATTGCCACCCAAATCCCAGAGAAGACTAATGGTCCTAACCAGCGAGAAATCAATGGTACACGGTTGTTGCGATACTGCAATGTTATTTGCGGTGGCTATCTAAAAGAGGTGGAGAATACTGGAAATCTGGGTAGAATTTGTGTCGCTCAGACATCAAGGAATACCACCGGTTGTCGGTGAGCAATCACTGATTACCTGTGTGAGAACTCTTTGTGAGTACAAGTAATAATGATATTTTATATAGGTATAATACATTTCGTATATATAATATATTAAATATTACGTATATATAATTATATTATATATATATAATATATATATATATATATAATTTGGGAAAGTTCATTTTTTAAGAATCTTTAAACATAAAAAAAGTGGCAAAATGCTTTCATAAAAACCATGTGTTTGATGCAGATATTTTTATTTAAAGAAAAATAAATAATCAAAACATTTTTTTTTCTTTATCTTGACTTTTTATCTAATATTATAATACTTTTTAAATAGGCGTGAATATAATTCTAACTCCCAAGAAAAATGTCATCGTCGCCATGTGTGAATTATGTTTTGCTTTGTTTTTGTTCTATACTGGAATAACTAAATGCGATTTAAATAAGGTACAGTATATCTTGTTTCACCTCCAGCCGCTAAAAAGAAAGACACAATGAGATGAGACTAGAAATATAAACGACGCAAGCTAAGTAAAGGGCAACAGAAGGCAGCATGTCAATTTTAGTAAAAAATAAAAAAATAAAAACGGAAACGTTTCTGAACCAGAAACATCAATTATTATTCTTGTAATAATTGCTATTACTTAATGGATCAATATGATACACCATGTTTTAATTCCAATGGTTATTAGTGTAGTGTTCGTAAATACTATTCAGATAGTATTATAGGTTTAATGGGAGTATAACCAATCAACATGTCGTAAAAGGTTATGAAGAGCGACCCGTATTTAATCAGCAAATTCATAATTAAAAAAAGACAATAACAAGAAGTGGGAAAACGAAATAATGACGAATTGATACATAGTTCCCGGCGTAAGCTGGTTGCAGTGGAAGTGAGTTCGAGCGTGTGACTATTTGAAAAGCGACAGGCAAGCCGGGAAAAAATGTAAAAATTACTAAAAACGATTCTAATACACACATATTTTATGAACACCCGCATCATTTCTTAGCAAAACTCGTGATCATAGCTGAAGTATGTATACCGCTTGTGTTTACCTATACTGACAGATAAAGAAAAAGAGTATCGACTTTACTTTATTATATATATATATATATATATATATATATATATATATATATATATATATATATACATGAATAAATGCGAGATATATTTCATTTATCATTTTTATATTACAATTAAAACTGATTACTGCGATTGTAATCAATAATAAAATATAACATTTTGAAATACTCTATATACAGTAGAGACCAACAATCTACAGACAGGCATTCGGTTGCCTTATTTGCATAATTATTTTTAACCAGTTAATAATGAATTAATGTTTGGTGCAATTTTCTAGTTATATGTGCAATAATTTCGTAGATATTAACAATGAGTTAATATTAAAAATAGATAACTTTCTAAAAACATTTCTTAAATAACGTAACACACTCGCAATAATTCTCACCGACAACTATACGTGAGAAGGGAAAATGGAGGATGAGAGTTGTTTGTTTGCTAAGTAGCCGTTTTCCTTTTGTTCGCACTCTCTCTTCCGTCTACAATTGAGAAAAATACAACACTTGTATCTAAGCCAAAAGGCAAAGGAACTATAAAATATAATGTTTTTATTACAAAGTATTTGTAAAAGAATAAAAAAAACTTCTTGATGTAATCTATTATTGTATTAGCTTTTGATAGTGGTAAGTAGTGTTGAATCGATCTTGTTGTCATAAGACTGTCTTCCCAAGGACAACCTCCTCCTTTAAGCGTGTGGAGGTAATCTTGCAAGAGATCACATTCTGCTTTAAGAGAGAAGATAATGTATTATTGTTTTCTCAAGGACTACCTTCTGTTTTTTGGGAGGTATGTAGTGTAGTATCTTTCGAATTCTCATGCTACCATACTAAAAGCATTACCTTCGCCTTTGATTGGAGGGCTATTCTATTTAAGTGGGGGTAGTATAGTATCTGTTCTGTTGACATGATTTTATCATACCAGGCATTATCCCTTCCATTGAGGAGTAGTGTAGTATATGTTCGTGATATAATTTTATCAATCATAACCTCCTTTGTAGAGGATCGTGTATGTAGGTTGTTCATCATATATCTTTCAAGTCTGGAAGAAATATGCCAGCGGAGGGAGAGAATATTTACTAGTTATATACATATGTATACACACACACACACACACACACATATATATATATATATATATATATATATATATATATATATATATATATATATATATATATATGGTACGTCAATGAAAATTAATAAGACCTGCAAATGGAAGCAAATCGGTATTTTCAGTTGTTCAAAACAAGGAGCAGTTTAGTTAATAAAAACATTTATTTTTCATCTCTTTCTTTCCTTAAACCAGGCTTTTCAAAGATTAACATCTTATTTAGTTATAATTTACATATATATATATATATATATATATATATATATATATATATATATATATATATATATATATATATATGTAATTATAGTCCACAAATAAAAAAAGAAAATGAAAAAAAGAAAAAACGAAAATTGTTTAAATTTTAATCGATGTTTCGTTTTATTTCAAGACTTCTTCAAGATGATTATTTGATGGAAAACACAAAAGCCAAGATTGAAAAGAATGTTAAAAATGATTTCCACGTAAAAGACGCATAACGAATATCAACTGTTGACTTCTATGTTTTTCTTATAATCAGTCATCTTGAGAAATGTTCGGAATAAAGAGGAAGTATTGAGGTTGAAAATTAACGTAAAAATTCGATTATGTCAAGTAAGATTTTGCATTCAAATGAGAGATAAGAATATACTCTGGCGATATATACTGTGAAGCTTAAGTGGAGTTTTGGGAGAAGCTATTTTTCTAATATGTATGTTTTTCTTTTGTAAATATATATAGCGTAATCACCCGTTCTTGGTATAGGATCAGTGACGAGAGTGTTTAAATATGTATATAAACACATATATTTTCATTTAAAATAACACTATACTTTGATGACTGGAGAAAGGGTTACAATTGGTACTTTTAGCGCTACGGGCTGAATTTTTAGTGCTTCCACGAAACTGTAAGTTTCTGTGTACAATAATTGCATATGTATAACTTGCAAATATTTTGTGGAAATACTACAAACAGCCGTAGCACTAAACGTACCAATTGTAACTCTTTCTCCAGTCCATGATTTCGAAAATTCTTGGCAAATTAGATTTTTATTAGAAATAAAACTATATATACTTATACACTCTAAATGTTAGCCATTTCTCATCTGCTAAACACAGACCATTACGCTATATATACATATATATATATATATATATATATATATATATATATATATATATATTACCATAAACAAAATGGCTTTTCTCAACACTCTACTAAAGCTTCACAGTATAGTATCAGTTGTAGTCTTATTCCCCGTTTGAATACAAGCTATAACTAGATAGAATTGAATTAGCAACGCTAATGTTTTGTTTTTTCCTAAGTATTTCTCAAGATGACTGATTATAAAAAAAACATAAAATCAACAGTTAAAATACGTTTTGCGTCTATTACGTGGAAATATTTTTCAACGGTCTTTCCACACCATAGACGCACAAAATGTTGACTCCTATGTTTTCTTCAAATTAATTATCTTGAGGAAATCTTAGAATAAAGACAAAACATTGATGAACATTTAAACAATTTTGGGGTCTATATATATATATATATATATATATGTATATATATATATATATATGTATATATATGTATATATATATATATATATATATGTATATATATATATGTATATATATATGTATATATATATGTATATATATATATATATGTGTACATATATATGTATATATACATATATGTATATATATGTACATATATATATATGTATATATATATATATATATATATATATATGTGTGATTTTATGAAGGCTTACCAAAGCATTCCTTTCAGGACACCAATGATCACCATTAAATATATTTTTTCTTACAAATATTATTTATTCAAATTAAATGTTTTTTCCTACACGTGTTTCACTACCAAGCAGTTACTTGCTTGGCAGATCATCAGGGAAATTAAATGTCTGGAATACTGGTTGTCGGCAGTTGAAACCAGTATTCCAGACATTTAATTTCCCTGATGATCTGCCAAGCAAGTAACTGCTTGGTAGTGAAACACGTGTAGAAAAAAACATTTAATTTGAATAAATAATATTTGTAAGAAAAAATATATTTAATGGTGATCATTGGTGTCCTGAAAGGAATGCTTTGGTAAGCCTTCATAAAATCACATATAAATGCTCTGTACTCTGTAATCGAGTATCATCGAGCTTGTTTTTATTGGAACAACCCCGGTCTTCACTAAATGATCTATTTTATAAGTGAAAAAACTAAATATATATATATATATATATATATATATATATATATATATAGAAAGCCTTGGCTTAAGGAAAGAACAATAAAAGAATATACCTTGCATTGAACAATTTTGAAATAAATCTGGACTTTCGTAAATGTTTACTACTCTTATTTATTCTACCTTTATATATATATATATATATATATATATATATATATATATATATATATATATATATATATATATATATATATGTATGTGTGTGTGTGTGCGTAACAAAACACCTCTAAAACAAGATTAAGTTGAATGCTCTTTAAATGTATGCTAGAATAATTGGATAGGAGCAATGCTTAAACCAATTCGACGTAACAGTATTTTGAAAGTTCAATCATCACTACGAGTGATACTACCAACAGGAAAATGAAACTTACTTAATACTACATTCCGTCTATGATTGACAGAACAAGAACAATCTATCTTCGTGGATTAAAGAATGGGCTCTGTTCGAAATGTCATATAGATTTCTGTATTCGATTATAATCTCCTGGAGAAGGACAAAAGTTACATCTAAGATGAGAACAGTATTCTTAATAATCCAAATAATACCAAGTGTTATTACTAGAAGAGTTCGAATGCAAAACGCGATAAATCCTATACGTTTAAATTGCGACCGTAAACCATCAAATGACACATTTATCAAATCTTGACTTTGACAAAAAAGCTTATTTTAAATGAAAACAAAAAAATTATAGCAGAATATTATTTGGAGTGGGGTCGAGTGTTGAAATGTAACATTTTTTGTAGTGATAGATCCGTATCTTTTTAAATGGTGTGTATCACGGTTTCCAGTCCAACTTTTCACTTATTTCTTTAAACTCATGCAATTAATAGTCACTACATCGTATTTCTTTATCTGAATTGTTTGATAAAGAGTTATACTTATTTTGGCAATTCGTTATATGATGGAATAATTCTTCTCATTTAAATATTCTGCGACATTCAGGCATTTTATAATTTTCTTAATTTTAAAGAAGTTATTTCTTTACTCTGACTGAAAAACAGCCCAACTTTAAATAAATTAAACCCCAGCTTAACCTTCTGGCCTTTGACATCTATTCAAGATAATTCTATTTTCACATGTACCAGATCGATATAATGCAAATTTGAAATCATAGCTATTACATCCCGCTAAAAACAAAGAATAATCAGAAAGGTATAAGGTGAAAAGATATACGTAATCCCGGAGATAGTTTATTGGAATAAAAAATTGAAAAAATATCATAAGAAACATGAAAACGCATGCAATAAAACATGTGTTTTACTTCATACATACATTGTATCGGATTATTCCGCAACAATGTTATTCATCAACAATTTTATTTATCAATAATTGTATTCATCAACAATGTTATTCTGAATTTTTTTAATTCTGAAACCATTTTATTCTGAAACAATTTTATTCTGAAACAATTTTATTCTGAAACAATTTTAAACGGATTATTCTAGGAATGTCGATTAGAACACGGAAGCGACATGGTATGTTAATTACTTCTAACAAGATACACTGCTGATATGTATATCTCTGTTGATATGATGTGTATATGTTCATACATGTGTATGTACAGCTTCTAAGCGTATGAGTTTCGAATGTCAATGATGTTTAGTTTTATTTAGTTAAAAATGGGACTGAAACGTGCCCGTCGTTATAACAGGCCTGTTCACTGGGAAATGACGTCATGCTCTAGAGTAACAAACGGGATCTGTCAAACAGTCAGCCTATGGGCATTTTGACCCCCCCCCCTTCGCTTAAAATTTCACCAAAATTCCGGAAATCAACAATTTTTAATGAAATTTTCAGTGCTTATTAACTAACGATCATTGAATATAATTAATTGATTACTTCATTAGAAATCTTATGGCAAATGTATTATTTCGTGTAATTAGCGTAGGCTAGACAGCACACATTAAATTAATACTTAATAATAAAACGGTGTTGTCCTAATTTTTTTAGTTTTTAAAACATGAAAATCTATCGTTGAAAAATAATTTGTCTTGTTTAATATTCATTCCTTAAATAAGTTAATTATTTCCGGATTATTTTTAATGTTTGAGTTGATTGTTATGACAACCTGGTCTACATCGAATCAACATACTAGTATGAGAATATCTCTTGGTTTATCAACACAAGAATACAAATCCCTTTTTAGAGAGTTTTATTCTTTATAAAACATTTCATTATAATTAGTTTTTAATATGAGTTGCTCTCATTCCCTCCCGCCAATTTAAATAATGTTTCTTTATTTTTTTAACAAAAAAACACCTTTACTAAAGTTTAGTTAACAGGGTACTTAAAAAGCGCATAAATGTATTTTTTATGAAAATAAAGCATCGTAGCTGTTAATAATAAAAACATCTTTTGAAATATAGTTCTTATATACTACGAAAAAGTCCCTGAATTCCGTATTAAGAACGAACAAATAGATTAATGAATTCTAATAAATTTATATACAATATAGTTACTGAAAGAAACACAATAACGTTTATTATCAATAAAGTAACATTTTGGCAAAAGAATTGTAATAAAATATAGTTTCTAAAATTAACAGTGATTTTTTAAAATTGAAAATGTTATAAAACGAACATAATAAAAACTATTTTTTTACAATGTTATAATAAATGGTTTGTTTTTCAAACTTAAAATTAAATCAAACATGTAAAAGTACGAATTCATTAAAGTAACACAAAATCAATAATTACACTCATTAGTACATTTGTTGAAATAAATAAAAATGTGTGTGGGTATGTGTTTATTTTCAAAACGAAGTTTTTATACAATATAGTGAAAAATGTGTAATAAATTAAAACAGTCATATTTTGGGGGCGGAGATTTTAATGTCACTTATTAATTAGTCTAAAATTGTATATTTTTCCTCGAAATAAAATTCTAATTAATTTCTTAAAACTTGAAATTCGAACTTTAATCACGACCGTCGTGATATAATGCAGTTCCTTATCTTTGAACGCCATGATGGATTTTAAAAAAATGCATTTCACTTCAAAAAATACGTTTGAAAAAATGAACAAGGTAACAATGATTTCTAAGTGAATAAATAATAATGGTCGTGGTTCTTAGACCCACGATCAATCAGGACCGTACGTACGTCGTGCAGTAATGCGCATGCGTGCGTCTTTAATGAGGATTCATATATAGCATGGATTATTCATTCACTTGGAAATCATATTTAAATTGTTCCTGCTATTGTGATGTTATTTACTAGCAAGAACACGACTTTATGAAGGCCTGTATTCGAAGATGTTTGCATTGGTTATTTTCTGAATACGGATCAAGAAACTGAAAGGGAATGGGAACACAATATTATTTTATATGGATACATTGTTGACACTTGGGCTATGGATGATTTATTTGTTATTGAAAACCAAAACAGTAAGCTTTCAAGGAAGTCACAGAATATATTAGATATCACATGACTTCGAATGCATAGCGTGTAAAGAAGCCTTCAAATGTTCTGAATTGATGTGAGACAAGACAGGTCCTTATCCGAGCAAGGCAGACATGAATCACATCAGCTGTTTAATAACTTCATAACCCTTATATCAATATCCCCGTGAAATAAAAGAAGAACGGACGCTCATAACAGGCGTCCATTCAATTTGCGCGATTAACGATGAAACTTCTATTATAAATGTAAGCGTGAAGAAAATTCAATTTCAAATTTGACGTGACATACAAAGTGACGCTTATAGCATTTTTAAGTAACTAAGATGAAACTAGTTCATACCCTCTCTTTAATCGATACTGCTACACTACCTGAGTATGTCCATTTCATTTTTTACCTCGCTGCTACCGCTTTATAGCAAGTACGAACGAACTATTTGTGAAATCTCGTGGAAAAATACACGACTTAGTATTGGCATGAGAGAGTAAGTAACTTCGATTATATATTTACGTATTGTTTTCATTAGTAAAAACATTAGAAATTATGTTTTTTTAAGAAAATATCATTCGCTTAAAACTAATGCCGAATAGTCTACGCTTTTTGCGGATTATCTAAATAAGTCAACTATTTAAAAAAATATCTATTACGTAATGTTTTTATAGTATTATATTCTAATTTTGAAATGTATAAAACACGTATCTACTTTTTAAAAAATCTTTGAGACTTACGTGAGATTCAAACTCGAGTATCAATATCGTAGAAACTACTGCCTTAGTAATTTGTACTCTGCGAATTCTTTTTCGTCATAAAATCACACGTTTCTATTTACGTACGAACAGGCAAACTCCAAAAAAAACGCCATTACTTTTTGATAGTATATACATTTGTCTATTCATTTTTTAATGTGAGTTACCTACCGACATACCAACCGATCGACGGACGAAGACTTTCATATAGATGCGAGGACGTACTTTGGGAATAACATTTCATATTTCACGTGCTTTTAATCCACACGTGCCCATTAATCTATCTGGGAATGCAATGCAATGAAGATAGTGTTTAGGCTACACTTTACGCATCCCCAACGTATCGAAATATAAATATTTTCTGGTTGTCTTTCTTCGAAGGAGTAAGTTTTTAGGGAATATTGACTACAAAGTGACAGGTGTATTCTATCCAGGCGAAATTATTTTAGCGACGTTAAGATTGTGAAGATTTCTTTTTAGGGAGGTTTCGTCGTCCCCCCCTCCATACAGCGTTTTGCATTCCAAAATCGTCATCCGTCTGGAACTGACCAGCCTCGACGTCACTTAATGTCAGTGATCTAACGATAAAAAAGTGTGCCAACGTTATTACAACGTATATAGAAATACTTAGTCGAGTTCAAGTTAACTTTATTTTACAGTAAAAAGACAAAAAGATAAAATTGATCTCAATTATTCTTACATTTAGTTTAATTTTCTAGAAATGATCGCTGGATTGTTTGAATTTTTCACATAATTGGATGTGTATGCAACTAAACGACATCTAAATGAATAAATGGGAAATGTTTTCCACCTATTCTTACTCTATTAACATTAACACGGCTTATGATTATTTAATTGTATGATATTTTGAAATACCGTATCTATAGACATCTGCAGACACCCACAATCAGCTTTGGTTACTTTTAATTTGCATATTTCTTCATAAACAGCTTTTTATTAATTAATATTCTGTAATATATATTTTAAATTTCCTATTTCAACGAACGTTGCCTACTCAAAGGTGGCCCATATCACAGTAGACTCTTTAGTTTTCGTTAACACGACGCCAGAATAACTACGTTCCTTATCTCTCATCAAGGCAGGGTATATTCCCGATGGTAGTCAGAGTAGTCTACGGAAGAAGACACGAAGGAAATGATATAAAACAAACACGACTTGGCCTTTTAGCTAAGAGTAAAGTGTTTTATTTGTTCTTATACCACACAATCTTTTCTGTTATTGGTCAGTGAAATAGAAATTATCCTAGACTGAGAAAACACCTCATTTGTCCCAATCCAGAGTGCCGTATTTGTGAGGTGGACTATCCTGACATTATAAACCGATATTATATCTATGTCCTCATACAGAGGCAAATAAAACGAGACATTAACTAAAACTGATCTCTATTTTCTGTGATTTTTCTCACATCTCTTGCTTATGACTGAAGGTGTGAATCACAAATTGAACTGTGCATCCATAGGAAGACTTAATAATATCGGGAGTTAAGCTGTCATTGTGTTATCGTAGTCGTAAAGAGTGTGTGTATATGCGTGTGTGTGTTTTTTCTTCTTTTCTAATCATAATTGGCCAACGAATATAATTTCCTTTTAAAATTGTATTGCTTTAGGGGCAAAAGCAATTTTCATTTCAGATATGCCATCAATATTCGACATGTACTTTTTTCAGAATTGACAAATGATTCCATGTATAAGAGAGATGACTCAACGTAATGAATTGGCTGATCTTATATCAGTCTACTCGAAACAACTTGCATACCACAATGATACCACAATAATATGTATTTATAAAAATACATCGCCTACGAAATATTTCGCATTTTGTGTAGACTTGTTTATCAGTGTCCCTGGCGTTGACCAGTAAAGTATATTATAATATTACCGGTTCCAAATTTGTACTATTGAATTATTTGCGATTCATGGTTGTACAGCACGAATAAATACTCACGATTTTACTGTAAAATGATTTATATTTTGGTGAGGTGAGGACGTGCCACCGAACCCACGGGATAGGTTTAACTGCAAATCTGGACTTAAAGTTTCTGGTTAGCTTAACCAATGGCATTCATTGCGTAAAAAAGAAGTACGACCGTTAAAAGTCAATTTCACAAAAAAAGTTAAGTACCCCCTGCCAAAAATGAGGTTCTACTTTTTAAAGTAAGTGCGTTTGGACACTGTGAAACATTTCATGGGAAGAAAAGTAATAGTCGCCCCACACACAAAAAGGCGTACTTATTTCAGAAATTCGATATGGTAACCAGTGTCGTATACAAGTCAAATATAAAATGATTCCGTATTTTCGGGCCTTTTAGCACTTAACTATGATTATTTTCTGGTATGCGGGACAACTATTTTGCTTTTCTTTTGAATTATTTGAGATTTCTTCGTCATTTATACAATTTTCAGTCAACAGATAAAATTTGTTAAAAAGTACATGTCGAATACTGACGGCATATCCTTATTGAAAATGTAAAACTTTTATTTTTACTGATCACGTATTTACTTTTATATAAACCTTTGGAATTAAATAAAATAACATTTATTGGAATAAAATAGCAAAGTGAAACAAGCCATGTAAATGGACAGTTATAACATATTATCTCTGTATACCGTGGTTATGTTTTATGCAAGATCGCCACCATCGAGGATATGATAGACATTGTTACTACCTCTGGTAGGCTGTTCAATGAAGCAGAATCACGGACAGAGAATGTTTCTTTTCTTCTAAGGAGACGAAGGCGATTATGGTACACCCTTTGTTGGGTGCTCTAAGGATCATGACTTGGGTCCGTGGTGAAAACTTCTCGAACCGTATATTTAAAATCCTTTCTGTCCTCCCCTATGCAGAAACACACATCCTAAATGAATATTGTCACATAAGTACAACATTGATTCACTTCAAGACGTGTTGTACGTCAATAATAATACATTTTGTTTACATTTAAAACATAAACATACGGTGGAAATCATATCTTACTGGTATAACGTTTAAAGTTTTGTCGCATACAACTACTTTCTCTCTCTCTCTCTGTCGCGAGGCTCATTATTAAAACAGGAAGCCATTCCGTGAATGTTCCGAGGAAAAGCAGCAGTTTGTAGGCCAGTAGATTTGGTCGTTCATTGCGTTACTAGTGTAAATGCCTTCGCAAGAAGCAGATATTTTTCTTTGTCTCCTCTGCGAATCCCAACACGATATTTTCAGCCGATAACAACTAACGAATCCAAGAAAAATATTAAATATTAAATAATGCAGCGTCTATGTTTTTCCTGATTTTTTCTTATCCGAATCCTTTGCATCCTATTTGGTGCTAAGTATATGTTAGTCGCATTAATGGCTTGTCAAACAAAGTATAATCATGATCCCTTTCAGAAAAAGCAAAACAAATTCATCCAGTTGCCTTGGCATCGTTTCTTTTCATATATCACAATATTTTTTTATATTACATGCATCTTTAAATCTCTGTGAGAGAGTTTGTCAATCTGTCGGTCTGCTACGCTTCAATCTGAAGAATATTTATCGTTGGGCTGTCACGTTTCAGTTTCGTATAGTCTTTTCGTTGGTCTGTCAGACTTCAATTTTATATAGCTTTTTGTTGGTATGTCACACTTCAGTTTAAAATAGCCTTTGGATTTGTTTGGCAAAATTCGGTTTGAAATAAAAGTTTCGTTAGTCTGTCACGCTTAAGTGTGATATAGCATTTCATTGGTCTGCCAAGCTTCTGTTTGATATAGATTTTTACGTTTGTATTTCATGCTTCTGTTTGATATAGTTTTTTCATTGGTCTGTCACACTATAGTTTGAAATAGCCTTTAGGTTGGTCTGTAAATTTGCAGTTGGAAATCGCCTGTTTGTCCCGCTTCAGCTCAAAATATCCTATTTGCTGATCTGTCCCATTTAAGTTTGATATCGCATAAGTCTGTCAGACTTCTCTTTGATAAAGACCTTTCGTTGGTCTGTCACGCTTCAGTTTGAAATAGTCCTTTTCTTTAGTCGAGTTTCAGTTTTAAATACATTTTTCATTGGTTGTCACGTTATAATGTAATATAGCCTTTCTGTTGCTCTTTAACTCTCAAGTTTGAAATAATATTTTCGTTTGTCTGTCACGATTACGTTTGACACAACATCTCCGTTACTCTATCACGCTGACGTTGTACATAACATTTTTATCACTAAGTGCGGAAATAGACTGGACTTATCTGACGAATATCATTTCTTGCTTCTCTTTGGCTTTATTCGTGTTTATCTCTCGCTTTTAAGATGATAGACTCCCGTATTCATAATAAACAACACAGATGGAGTTTTCATATTTTTATGAGTCTTTGCCGTTTCTACTTAGTTTCATTTCTTTTGTTTCTGGTAGATTTTTTTCTGTTATATATATATATATATATATATATATATATATATGATACACGTATTGTATTTGTTTCTGTAGATGTAAATCTGTTGAAACTCCAGTGTTTAAACAAGGTGCTCAATAACAAGTAGAGCTGTTCTTAAGTATATTTCTTTTATTCATACAAACATTAGTGGTTACATATGTGCATACATTTTTCGGTTGTTCTCTTCACAGAGAGTCAATCTTTTCAGACCAAAAAAGACAGAGAAGTGAGATGAATTTGGAACAACTTTACTTGTAAATAAATATTTTTTGGGGATGAAATATTTTTTTATAATTTAGTATCGGGTTACATTATTTACTTGTTAACTCTTTCAATTAGTTTCTATCTTTTTTATCATTTGTATTACTTGCCTTCTAATTCTGTCCTTTTTATTGTTTTATTACTTACTTAGCCTGGATTCCTTTTTTCTCTATTTAACACTTAAAAGTTTTAATCTATTTACAAACATATTCAAGCATACATATCTGATCTATATATAAAATACACACGTGTGCACAAATTAATAGATACACAAGTACCTATATAAATAAACATATATATATATATATATATATATATATATAGATATATATATAAAATGACTGACACAAATATATACGCAAATATCCATACACAGATATAATCATATATATACATATATACATTTTCAAGCATATATATTTGGTCTTAATATAAAATACACATGTGCACACAAATCAATAGATACACAAGTGCACACCTAAAATATATAAATATACATATATATATATATATATACAGATATAAAAAACACAAATATATACGCGTATATCTATACACGGATATACACACATATATACCATATACATATGTTTATGTAAAATACCTACCCACACATATACATGAAAATGTTCGTACAGTACATATATAAATAAACACAGAGGCACATGAATATGTCCATTAACCTACGCATGCATACACACGAAATAAATATTAGAAATATACAACTTTCACACCTGTATAAACATACTTATAAGATATTAGTTCAAGTATCCATATACATACGTACGCATATACCTGGATCCAATTATACACATACACGCATGTATACATATATACACATACACATATACACACACATGTACATATGCATACATGTAAACATATAAACACACACATACCAATACATGAACATACACACATATATACATACATATACCCTACTACATATATATATATATATATATATATATATATAGATACTGTTATATACACATACAAACACCATGCATACATGTATATACATATACACAATTACAGATACATGCACATATACATACACATATAACATAAATATACATAAAATCATTATATTTGCACGCAGACAACATACACACAACACGTGTGTATACAGACATGTGTATGCATGCACACAAACACATACACATGTACACAAACATCGATATTTCTATAATTAAAACTAAAGTGCTTTTTTATTCATCATTGCTCCTGTCTATCTCAGTTCAATTTGCTTACATTTATACCTGCTCTAGTATTAATACAATGAACTTACATAACGACAAGCAAACTAGTTAAATATAGCGTATGTAATTACAATAGTTAATTCTATATATAAACAAGTGGTAACTATGAGGAAGTGCCAAAATCATATTATCATAGGGTGAGTTGTAGTGATTTTGGATAATATAGATTAATTATGTTAAAAAATATAAAAACATCAGTATTTTAAATTTAAAAAAATAACAATAAAAGTAAAAAATAAAACCATAAAAAAAAAAATGAAATTAAAAATTTAAAAAATTAAAAAAGAATAAAAATTGAGTATGTGTTATACTAACAATGAAGTAAAAGTCAAAACAAGTGATAGTAATTATTGGTAATGCAATGTCTGCTTAGTGTGTATTCTTTGAAATGTTTTCAGTTTAAACTCGTGTCTAACGTTGAGTAATTTTTCCCTATCTTTAAATTTTACAATTTCAAGTTTCTCACCTACGCATAGGAAACAGGGTGAGGTGAGTGATGCACATGTTTTAGCTTTTCGTATTATGCTCCATCTAATTATTGTTTTTTTTTCTCGTCTATCAATTGTCAGAAGTATCGAGACAGCGACTCTTTACTGTATTTTTTTTATTTCTAAAAGATATTTTATGCATTTAATACATATCCTTAAAACTTCCTGACGTGCTTCCTATATATAACTTATTATCGTCTGGATTTTCAGCAGTGTAGATTTTATCACAATGTATTACTGATGCGGTGACGAAATCTTTTGCAGGGGACATTTATCCTGTCTCTGAGAGTTACAATTGCCGTTTCTACTTAGTTTCATTTCTTTTGTTTCTGGTAGATGTTTTTCTGTTATATATATATATATATATATATATATATATATATATATATATATATATATATATATATATATATATATATATACATTCATCCTGTCTCTGACAGTTACAATTGTAAGTGGTTGGGTTACCTTCAATACCACTATTTGTATCATTCATTTTGAGTATTTTATTTATGTGCTTTTTAATTATTCTTTCTAGGTTATCGGTGCAACTATAACTTAGTATTAATGTATTCTAATTAAAAAGCTTATGGAGTGCGTTACCAGGTTGGAAGTGTTTGTTTATAAGTTGTAGGGATTTGCTACCAATTGTTGTTTTTAACATCATATTAAAAGGGGGTGTACACCGAATTATTTTCCTGCCTAGATGTCTGGGATTGTTAGCATTTGTTGTTATATTTTTACATTTTATATCAGCATTTACGTACCCGCTATTCTTTAAGGCAGTGTTGTAAATATCTTTATAGTTGTTAAACGTTGTCTCGTCTGATGATTTATTACTAATTCTACTTTCTATTGACTTGGTTATGTGTTTAATTATTGACGAAGGGTGGCTTGATTGTGGGTGTGCGTATATAAGGCTAGAGTTTTCTTTCATGAAGGGTTTATATTTGTTATCACTAAGGTTAAATGTAACATCAAGGAAGTTAACTTGTTTGACATTGCCGGTAATTTCAACATTAAGCCCTAGTTTATTTATTTCCTTATAAATTATCTTTCTTATTTTGTCGCATTTCGCGCTAGTGGATTCTCTGTATACCATTATACCGTCATATTTATATATATCTTTTTCATTATTTATTGATCGTTTAATTTTATTTTACTTTCTATATGCCATTTGCTGCTGGGAAATGACGGTTGTGTATTAGATGCAATCACAGAGTAAAGACTCAACAGTCAGCGTTCAAGTCCTTTCAATATCCTCTGTACTATAGTGCATTTTCTGTATGTGTATCTTATTACAACAATACTTTTTGAGAAAAGCTATGCCGACAAAACTAAACTAAACTATTACGCTCATATCTAGACAAGTTTCTACCATTGACTGCATTTTAGTAGTCATATATTTCTCCAGGAGTTGCACCCATCTGCTTATTTTATTACGAATTCCGCGAAATATGCTCCGATGAACATCCTTTGTAACCCAACAACAAAAGTGTAAAAAAAATGTATTTTATTTACATTTGCCAGAAAATTTAAGATAATTCCCGAAAGGTCAAGGTCGAAGAGAAAAAATAATATTATACTTTGTCAGGTATCCAAGACAATAATAATAATAATAATAATAATTATTATTATTATTATTATTATTATTATTATTATTATTATTATTATTATTATTATTATTATTATTATTATTATTATTATTATTATTATTATTATTATTATTATTATTATTATTATTATTATTATTATTGCTATTATTATTATTATTATTATTATTAATATTATTATTATTATTATTATTAATATTAATAGTAGTTGTAGTAGTAATTGACTTGTAAACGTACATTTTGTCTGGTGTGTAAGCGTTTATAATCGAGCGAGTAACAATTAGGCAATTTTTGGCAGTTTTCATATCAATTGGTTTGTGCATAAATGTATTAGTTTTGAAGTGTTAGTTGTGACGCAAGTAGTAATGCATCAGATTTATTTTCGAAAGAGTTGAAATTTAACAGTCTATTATAGTTGAAATGACAATGGGTTTTGTGCATATATTTGGCAGTGTTCAAGTCTTAAATGTCTAGCGTGTAACAATGAAATATATCTTTGCTACAGACACCAGGTTACCATCATTTTTACAAACTTCTTTGGCTACAATACTATCGACACTTTCAATATAAATCGGTGTCATCCAAAACTATCTTCAACACTGTCATAATTAGTGGTGATATTTCTCGCAAGACAAAACATAATATTTTCTGTTCATTAAGTTATTTTATTTAGAAACACGTAAAAATAGAATATAAATAGACTAATATTTCAAAACTAAAACAACAAATCAAAGCGACACTTGTTTAGAACAGGATCACATATTTTTGTCTAAGGGAGATATACCTTAGATTTATTTCTTATAATCAAAATACATATTGTTCAT
Source organism: Sepiola atlantica (assembly GCA_963556195.1). Taxonomy (NCBI): domain Eukaryota; kingdom Metazoa; phylum Mollusca; class Cephalopoda; order Sepiida; family Sepiolidae; genus Sepiola; species Sepiola atlantica. Next base: position 180,680,455 of record OY744516.1, on the reverse strand, counting down.
TACAGGGATTCCTATCATGTTTTGTGTACTTGCTCTAGAGGCAATTTCTAGTTTAGTTTATAATCGTTTTCTTAGCAGGTAGATTTTACCTCACATCAAAAACTTGCCTTTATGGCGACCTGTACTCATTTCATTGGGAGATAAGTAAGTTGGGACCTAATAAAGATTGACCGGTTTCATGCAAAAATACATTAAACACTATAGCTATTACTGGTAGAAGTTCTCGCCAAACAGAATGTTGACACCAAAGTAATATTTAAATTACGTATTTAACTCTTTCTAGTTTATGATTCTCCTTTATATTTTATAATATTTTTTCCTTATTTTAGGTATTTTTTTATTTCATCAACTATAGTGTAGTTATACTATTGCGTTGATCTCTGAAGAACTTAGTGTGTGAGTTAAATATATTATTAATCTATGTCAAATTAGATTAATCAAAGTTCACATTTATTCTTAAATTTTTTAAACCTACACAATATTTCATTTGTTAAATCCTGTTTTTTATGTTCTCTTCATGATTCAATGATCAGTAAAAGTATATCTAATATTCTCTTGCTAACAATTGTTATATATCATGGACACGGTAGGATCCGTTTAATTCAGCAGTTGCTATTAAAATTTACTTCATTTGTATGGAAATCGCTCCACACAAGTCATGAAACCACGACGTAAGGAGCAAACAAGAACAAGAGATAATTATCGCAAAGACAGAAGATGTCTATTGGCCTTAGTTTTGAAAGGCCTAAAACGATAGATATAAGAAAAACAGTAAGCGGAAAGGGAGTTCCACAAGTCTGCATTTCTTGGAAAGAAGCTACTGGAATAAGGGTGGGACCAATAACATTCCAAATACGTCAAGAACCCTCAAATTTCCCAAGACCAAATATAACAATAATAATTCATACATGGTCTGATAGTAAATTTGTAGGGTGAAAATATAGCCTCAGGTGTGAGAAAGTGTTTGGAGCGATAGAGAGACCCAATTTTACGAGAAGCAGAAAACGCAATGGATCTAATGTAAGAACTCCCCAAAAAGAGGTGATGAAAAAGAAAGACCATGAAATTTCAGAGTCGATTCTTTCTCAAGAAGGGGCATACTCAATATTGAAAGATACGAGCTGAGTCTTAACTGAATTTAAAGAAAAAAAACAAATCGTGTCTCAATCCACAATTGAACCTAGATCAGCTTCTATATCAGCTGCATATTTCAACTGATTACAGGTAGATGGCCGAGCAGCCACACTAGATAGAGAGTGGTATAATCAGCATATATTTTAATCTTGTCAATAATATTCTTGTGATCGTTCAGGGCGAACGTGTGGTCGTTAGGTGACATTTTTGTAAGTATATATTTTGCTGCTATTTTACACGTTTGATTTGTATGAAATCATATGAGCTGATATTAGTGACGCTATCTATATCATAGGCCCGGGACTTATGTAGTGATGTTATATATATATATATATATATATATATATATATATATATATATATATATATATAGGAAAATGAAAAAGGAAACCAAAAAATGGATGTTTTTTTATGTGTACATCAACGTTTCGTCTTTATTTATAAGACTTCATCGGGATGATAATATAGAGAAAAAATGTCATGCAAGTACAAATACATGTAGGGTAGACATATTGGGAGGAAAAATAAAATAAAATAATGGCCACTACTGGGTGGACGTCCGTACTAGTTGGAGAATAAAAATGAATGTTGAAGATTGTACGTGGGAGAAACACAACGTGAATTAAAGAAACGATTAAATGAACACAAACGGGACATAAAAAACAACAACCCTCTCAGTGCACTTTTCTCCCATGCACTAGAACATTGTCATACGTTCAAATTTGAACAAGCCAAAATCACTAAATACACCCACAACAAATCTCGGCGAAGATTATTGGAAACTGCTCTCATCACCGCCTCCACCACTATCAAGCAACGAAATGGCTTCTTTAACCTATCACCCTTAATAAGCAAGATCATCCTTACAGAACAAAGACTCTTGCCTGATCATAGATAACATTTATTTTCATCTCTAACCTTTATGACACTTTTCCACTTACTCACACCCTTCCGTTTTCTCCATGAATCTTCACTTTCTCCTTACTAATTCCGTTTTTTCCCTCACATTTTTAATACTGCAGTCCAACTAAACTTTCTCATGTTCCAAATATTTCAAATATTCCATACCCACCCGTTCAATTACCCCCCTCCTCCACCCCTCCACTCCCTCACTCATTGCTATCATTTTCAAAATATTTCAAATATTTCATATCCTATCACAACAAATCCTCCCTCTCCCCCTCACCCATTCCCCCTCTCAACTATTCCTCCCATACCCTCACTTTTTCCATACCCCCTTCTTAAATTCCCTCATTTTCTCAAAACGCTCTCTAAGACCATAACTTTCGCCCATCCACCAAAATCACAGCCCCCCCTCCTTCTCTACCCATCCTCCTTTTCCCTGCATACACCCCCCACACACTAACATTCCAACTTACTTTTTCCCTATCAATCTTGACCGCAGCCATCTGGTCAAACACCTCCCTCCTCCCTCTCTTCTGCATTCCACTTCATCCCTGCTAATCCTCCTACCTCTTTCTCTTACTACCAGCCACAGTAGTCCTTGCTCACCCCCATCTTTCCACTTCTTCCCCACTCATTTTCTTCAACATTCATTTTTATTCTCCAACTAGTACGGACGTCAACCCAGTAGTGGCCATTATTTTATTTTATTTTTCCTCCCAATATGTCTACCCTACATGTATTTGTACTTGCATGACATTTTTTCTCTATATTATCATCCTGATGAAGTCTTATAAATAAATACGAAACGTTGATGTACACATAAAAAACATCCATTTTTTGGTTTTCCTTTTTCATTTTCCCATCACGTCGGATTACCTTCATCCTTCTCTTCCCATATATATATATATATATATATATATATATATATATATATATATATATATATATATATATATGAATCTAGGTAGGTTTCTATACATAGGGTATAAACTCTAGGAATATTTACTGTGTTCATATAAAGTGCTCAATAATAAATTGTATCTATACAAACATCATTTGGAAACACATCTGAAACACTTTTTCTTTACATTTTTTATGGAATGAAAATAATTACTTATTGAAACTGAACATATGATCAGCTTATAAAAAAATCAAATCGTCTTAGATATTGTATCCATTCGATTTTAAATCCATATTTTAAAATTAATAGTTTTTAATTGTTCTATTATTGCCTTCATACGTATTCCTAAATTAAGTTTGTGTGAAGATATTTTATCGTTATTAAACAACGAGGTATTTGTGTCTGCAGCAAAACATTTGCAGTTTATTTTAGAATAAATCTACAATTATTTTATTTCCGGTAATAGATAAAGTTTTGTTTATTTCGGCCATAAACCCTGCTTGTTTCTTACGCCAATTTCGTGTCTGTGTCAAGTACGTTTTATTGTTTTCGGGTGACATTTCCAGTATACACGGCCCGAATATTAAACAAATGAACGGGCGGTCGATGTATAATCTTTTGCGCGCAAGGATAGAAACGTTCACGTGAAGTAAAGCAATTCACTTTGGGCGGAAAAAGGATGTTTCGATCTCTGTTCTTTTCTCCCTCACACTCTGAAACTTATCAAATTTCTCTTTCTGACTTCAATTTAAATCATCACACATTATATCGCTGTTAATGATTACTTTGCACTGCCTCTGCCAATTAAATTACTTGCTTAGAACCGTTTCCATTGGTCCAGTTTAACCGTACCTTCAATAGTGACGGGCTAATATGCAACTCTGCAGTTTCGCATCAGCTTTCATATTTGCATTTCGTCAGTTGCTAGATTTACATACTTTCAAACCCCAGGGCAATGCTAACGGCTTACATCAGCATACTTCTTAACAAAATAGCTTCTCTAGCACGAAACTCACGGAACACAAATTTGATCGTTTGGAAAATTAAAAAAAATAAATAGAAGTTTTATGAAGCAAAAACAGTCCGTGTTATTAAACAATGTTTGCCTTAATGAAAATATGCTGTCTAAATACACACAATACGTGTATGTGTAATTGAAACAAATTATCTCCCTTGCTTCAGTAAGTTTCTAAATATGTTTATGTTATGAAGCAAACAAGTATCGACTATAAACTGCTAAATGGCACCGGCACTACGTCTACTATGCCCACTCTTTTTTCTCATGATCTTGCCTCGTTATATTCTATTCCCCTTCCACTAACCACAAACTGCTCCTACTTCGCCATCATCATATCGCAGTTGTCTGATTTTTTTAATGTAGTTTTCCAGACACTTTCTGACCAACGATGTCGCGTCATCTTGCTTTTCTTTTGTTACATGGAACGCCGTGACAGATTGATAGTGCTAACTGGACCTGTGTAAATCTGATGTTTTCTGTTATTATGTAGTAATCGTATAAATTAATATATATATATATATAATTTATTTTTGTGGCTAGTTTTAATAGTTGTTCTGTAATATATAAAATGTTATTAATATATATATATATATATATATATATATATATATATATATATATATATATATATATATATATTATATATATGTGTGTATATTGTTCGTTATATTTTGATATGTACGTATATATTAAGATATATATATCTTGTTATATATACATATATATTTTAAATATCTATAATGTTACATATATATAAATGGTACATATACATTACAATATATGATGTTACAAATACATATTAATATACGTGTATTGTTATACATATTGTTATTTACTTGTATTAAACAATAATCACATTCTTATTATATATATATATATATATATATATATATATAGGGTTAGATATGTATACACCTTCTATAGCTACATATCTATATAATATAGTAAGTGTTATACATTATTTAGTAATGTACACTGTTAAATATATAAATGTATGTATATATATAATCATGTATAGTCATATATATTTATATATCTATATTTACTTACCCGCATATATATATATATCATTTGTTATCATATATGTTGTTCTATATTGATTTATTCATGCATAGATATACACATCATTATACATATAGTTATATAAACACATATATCTATGTGTATATTACTTTGCATATATTTATTGTAAGGAATGCATATCACGCGATATGTCACGCATTAGCAAAATACAAAATGTGCATCACCGAATTCTGGAAACATAAATAAAAAGGAAATGATGGGATTCATTCGCCATATTCGCTTTGGGTGACAGTAATAAGCACGCCATAGGAGAAGCAAGTAGCCATCACAGGGAATTATTTTAACTCTAATCCTTATTTACAGGAGGGATATATATAATGTGTGTATATATATATATATATAAATTGTATATATATATAATGTGTATATATATATATAATGTGTATATATATATATAATGTGTGTATATATATATATAATGTGTATATATATATATATATATAATGTGTATATATATATAATGTGTATATATAATGTGTATATATATATATATATAATGTATATATATATATAATGTGTATATATATGTGTATATATATATGTGTATATATATAATGTGTGTATATATATATATGTGTATATATATAATGTGTGTATATATATATATATAATGTATATATATATATATATACATATATATATTATCAATCAAGGTCAGTCTAATATCCGTTTTCCCGATTCATAGTGTTGCGCATACAAGCTCATGATATTCCTTTGATGTAGACATTTATTTTCTGAAGGAGCATGTCTTATTTATTCTAATCCGTTGTTTATTCTAATATTGTTACAGAGAAGCTAGCAGAATGTTTACCCTAAATACCTATATACTAATATTATCACTTATGAACACCGATTATAACTGTGGTTAGATACATATTTCATAGCAGCATAACTTATTCAGATTTAAATCCTGTTTTCTTTTCTTTCCAGTAAACATATATTTACTAAGAACAGTGAATTTGACCGAAGACACGATTACAATTCAGTCGCTTTAGGTTTTGGAATGAATTATCTTTTCTATATCACTCACGCACTTGTAATAAATAATATTTAAATAAATAAGAACGTCTTTCGTATTTTTCTCTCCATGATTAATTTAGACATCTTAATAACTTCCATAATTCTTTTCGTCCCAGGTTTGACTTTGACATTATCAAATTTAGTCTAATATAGTACCTTCTATATAACATTACAAGAATTTGATCTCATCTCTAGGTATTTCCTTGCCTTTTTATATTTTTTTATAACGTTTTATATTATTTAAACTTTTTATATTCATTGTATTTTTTTATATTTGTTTTGCTCGTATGAATAAGTAATAGGAAAACTCCACAATAGCCAATGCACATTGTTTGGATATACTGGTGTGATTTACCTCGACGGTTGTCTAAACTCAGATTAATCCTTAATATATTTCTGTGGAAAATTGAATAAATCAATAAATAAGCTATAATGTTATCCTTGTCAAATGTAGGTTCACTATTTTATGAGACCTATCTTGAATTAATTAAATTGAGACTTATAACAAAAATTATTCCGACTTCTTGGCGATCATATATTTATATAATGATTCTATAGATTTACGATCGATTAACTTCATAAACCCTCGACTTATTTTCTTGTGTCGTCTAAAATTAAGTCGATAACCCTGTAAGTGCCAACCTATCTACTCTCAATACTTTTTACCTGCCTGAGATTTTGTACTTTTTGAGACCCTTAACATATGTTAAGGATTCCATATTACTTTTCTTTAAAGCTAATTGTCTCCTTTATTTTACTAATAGGATTGAAATCGTATGTTCTGAAACTTGTAACTCAATTTAGATTTTATGTTGAGTATTATAGTTTAAATTAGTCTAATTATATTCAATTTAAATTTAATTAATTTAATTATCTAATAATATTCTTCATACTTTGTCGGTTGTAGATAAGCTTAGATACTTAAGGTATTTTATACTTTTTAGTTTTAACTCTTTAAAATTTGCGATTCTTATTTTTTGCATTTTTATGTTTTAATTCTTTATTTTTAAAGCCATCCTTTTGGAATGTTTAGACTGTAACATCGGATTGATGAATCTTCTACTTTAAATTTTATTTTAAATATATTGTATTTCTTTTAATTTTATTTACTGGTAGTTTATAAATTTTACTTTATTTTCTTTATTCATGCTTCTCTTTCATTTCATGTTATTCTGTATTTTTATATTATAGTATCTAATGTCTCTACGTTGATGGATCTTGAAGAGAATGCATTTATACACTGAGATGTGTCTAAATGTATTGAACTCAATCCATGTATCCGTGTGTTCAACAGTGTACGCCGGATTATGTCCCTTTGTTGTTATTTCAATATTTTAGCTAAGATTTGGTCGTTATATTTTTGAATAAATATATTTGAAATTCGCGGCTCTTGAAATACTAATCCACGGCTGATTGGTAAATAATTTGATATATTTTAAACAATATTTACACAGAAGTTTTGCATTTTATAGACTTTATAAGTGTGCCGCTCTTATTCGATAGTTTTCACATTAAATTGACAGCAATATTCTGAGCTAACACTTTATTGATCTTATAACAAAATCCTCCAAGTAATAATTGACGTACAACTGATGAATATTTTTTTAGGTTTTATGTACTTCTACGGGCGTTTTAAAACTTATGTATAAGTGGCGTCTTTATTTTGTATTTAAAAACATTTTCTTCTAATTCGTTGACTATTTTATTTTCGTATTGTACTTTTATTTCGTTTGATTATCTTTTTTAGATGTAAATATAATTTTTATATATGAGAATAAAAAAATTGATTTGTTTTCTATATCAAAGCTCTTTTAATTTTATTTTTTATATCTATATTTGTATATGTGCAGTGTGTGTAGATATTAATTTATTATCAATTTTAACTTATTATTATTTATTGATTACTACTTTTTCTATTTATTATTTCTTTCTTCTTATTATTTAATTTTCAGTCTTTTCGAATACGCCTCATTTTACTTAATTAAATTTTTAAATTAATTTCTTACTTAAACTTTTACTTATTTTTTTCTTAATTTTTCTTATTTTAATTTTCTTATTTTCTGTTTATTTATTGATCTTCTTTTCTATCTGATTCATCCTATTGTAAATATTTAATGTGTTATTCTTATTGCCTGTTAATTTGCTATTTCTCAGATATTTCACTGTCATACCTTTTTAAGCTGCCTGATGGAAAATCATGTGGTTACATGTTGAGAGGTGTTGTCGTTAGTATTGTGTGGATATAGGTTTTTATCAGATACTACTTATGTTTTATTGCCGTTTTTTGCATGTGATGTTATAAAAGACGCTGACGAAGCCTTCATAACAATAATACGGAATAAACTATTTCCAAATTGTCTCGGAAACGATCGTACGCCATACAGCTGTGCAGTTCTAAATTCTAAGAACAATATTCAAATGTTTATACTTTTGGTTATTTGGACTACATTTCTCATCGTTTCTGCCGCGGTAACGTCCGGCCTTTTTTTCGAACTCGGGAATACTTCTGTCGACCTCGAGAATCTGGGATTTTTAACGGAACTCTTTATTTAATCCACTAGGGTATCAGGCTTTTGTTACGTCAGCCATGACCGGGAGAAGTCTTCAGAAAATCGCAATTTTTCATATCGCCCGCACCGATGATTGCACCTTTAACCTTCAGATGACTATCACTTAGAAGTGAATTAAACTTAGTACTATATACACGCGGACAGTTCTAATATAAAGTTTGGGAGCCTTAAACTTCTTCTTGTTTTTCTATGTTAGTCTTATTACTAATCACTATATATCAGTGCTTTTATTACAACATATCACAGTATATATATATATATATATATATATATATATATATATATATATATATATATATATATATATATATATATACATATTATAAGCTTATCTATTATTTATAATTAATGGTTCCCATATTGTATAAAATTCTTTTCTAGGTCTGCTTAGTAAGTCAATATTGCCCAACCTATGTGCTGTTTGTTTGAGTCGTCTTACTCTCCACTGTTCTTCTCTATCTATAATGTTTACTTCGTCCTATCAGAGTAGATGGTTTTTCCCCCTCCATATGTGGTCAGCCATACTTATTTTTCGGTATCTCTACATATTACGGCTTTCTGGTGTGCTTCTATCCTTACTTTTAGTGGCCGACATTTTTCCTACACTTACATGGGATCATATACACGCAGAGTTTAGTCATACTTTTTTCTGTAGGAGGTTTGACTCTCACAAGATGCTTTCGGAGAGTTTAGTCGCTCCTGAATACTGTCCTGATGTCATCGATTACATATTCTTTGGATTTTCTCTGACCAGCCCTTCAAATGTGGTATACACGCTGTTGTGGGTTTTCGGGTGGTGCCCCTTGGTGTCTGGTCCAAATATATTAGAGCTGATGTCATGCTCTCAGGATAGTTGTTTCGGTTAAGGGTTTCTTTCAAGCTGTCAATCTCCTCTTGATATGTATTGCTGTTACTACATATTATATTTGCTCGATGTTGTAGGCAGCGGACGATTTCTTTCTTTATATTATATGGATGGTGGGAGTTGAAATTTTGATACTGTCCAGTGAAAGTTTGCTTTCGATATACAGATGACCTAAACCCCTGATCAGTGCGAAGTAACAGCACATCCATGAAGGATAATCTGGTATAATGTTCCTTTTCTATAGTGAACTGTACAGGTGGACGGATAGAGTTAACATGGTCCAGATTATGAATGTGTCATCCACATATCATAGCTACATTGTTGGCTTTAGTGGTGTTGATCCTAACGATACTTCCTTGGAGTATTCCATGTATACATTAGCCAGTACTGGGGACAATTGTGATCCCATAGCTATACCTTCTTCCTATCGGTATATATTAGATCCCATCGCGAAGTATGTGTTTTCTATACAGAAGGTCAACATCGCTCTCAGATTATCAATTGGGATATAAGTGCGTTCTTTCAGTGAGGTATCTGAAGTCAACTTATCCCGTACCACCGTCAGAGTTTCATGAGTGGGTACTTTTGTGTACAGACTAACTACGTCTAAACTCACCATCTGGTTGGAATTGTTGATTTTTCCACGAAGTGAGCTGAATTATTTACATAAGTGAGTGAGCGGATTACCTCTACCAGGTATCGGCTCAATGGATGGCATGCTGAACGTCGTGCGCTGACAACTGGCTTTAATGGAATACCATCCTTGTGAATTTTAGGAAGGTGTAGTAGATCGCTTTTATGCTGAACTATATGTCTATATTTTTAAGGTGGTATTAGATCCTTGTACTTACTAAGGATTTGTTACAACTTCCTCTCTGTTGTAAAAGTCGGATTCTCTTTAATTTACAGTAGCCACCAGATCCTATTAGATCTGCCAATGTTTTTGGAATGTTCCGCTCTATCCATTAACACTGTAGCATTGCTTTTGTCTTCTGGTAGTATTATATCATCATCACTGCGTAGTGACTTGATAGCTAATACTTCTACCTTTGAGATGTTAGGTTTTGGAGGCTTTGAATTCACGAGTGCTTGTCTCACCGTCCACCTTAGCTCATCTCCTTGTGCCTTGGGTTTATTCAAAGCTGTCTCTTCTATTGGAGCTATAATATCTTAGTATGGGATCCGCTTGATTGTTGTGGCGAAGTTGAGACCTTTGTTCAGCAAAAGAGGCTTTTATTGGTTAATGGTGGACATTAGGTCTTATGTCCTTAGATTTCAGCTTTTTCTACTTCTATATTTTGCGAGATTTGATCTCCTAAAATTCTTGATTTTATGATATGTCCCGATATTCTTGGATGCGAATTTAGTCATCAGTCAGTGATATGTTATCCAGGAAGGGGGCGAGCGAGCTTGAAATTTTGGTTTGTCAATGATGTTTGTTCTGGTGGAACAAGCTTTAGATACCCGCATCTCTATAGGAATGTAAGGTGGTTAATCAATCTTGCCAGTTTTTAATAGAGCGTTTGGGGGTTGGTTCATTTTCGTATTATTTCGTGTCGGTACCGATTTGCTATTATATTTCTGATTTTTTAAGATGAGGATTGATCATTTGTATAACTTTGGTTACTCGGACTACATTTCTTATCTTCAGTGTTATCATCACGACGTTTCGGTCGCTGTAACTTCTGGCCTTCTTCAGGTGCATCTCTTCTAACTAGGAAATATTTCTGTTGACTTCAGGAATCTGGACGGAATTTCAAACGGAACTCTTTATTTAATCCACGGGGGTAGCATACTCTTGTTCCGTCAGCCATCTATATATATATATATATATATATATATATATATATATATATATATATATATATATATATATATATATATATATATATATATATATATATATATATATATATATATATATATATATATATATATGTCCTCTCAGTCTAAATGAACGATGGATAGCCTTGTTGTCTTCTCTTATAGTAACGCAAGAGTTGCACAATCCACAGTCGCATCAATCATACACCTTAGTTGATTGAGTCTAGTATCAAAGATAAGTCCAGGACAACTGGAAATAATTATCTGATCAGCAGAGAAAAGCCGTTTGTTATTTCAAAGTTTACTTTCTCCTAGATTAGTTACACAATTAAACCATGAGAGCCAATCTAATGCAGTAACCTCGACTCGTGTCTACACAGAAAACAGTATATTTCAAAAGGTTTATCCGATTACATTTTTTAATCAATAGCTATTTGAGTTTGAAGCAAATATTTCTATTTGAAGAGCCAAGTAACTAGAGAAGTGTATTTAAATAGACCACTGTTTTTACATTATGTATGTATATATATATATATATATATATATATATATATATATATATATGTCTAGAAATTCTATTCTTCAGGCGGATCGGAACAGCCTCTTTAGTAAAAGAGTAAATAGTAGTCGGTTTGTTGTTACTACTATTCTATTAATGCCCAAAATTGTTCCATCATTATTAATATCAGCTACATTAGTATTAGGGTTAGTATCATTATTGATGTTCTGAATATTGTTTTTATTATAGTGAATATGTAAACAACCCTCGCTTAAATGAGACATCAAACTGGCATAAATTTGTGTTAATACGTTTACAAAGAAGGTTAGATGGAACCACGCTATTGTTTTGGGGTACTAGATTTATTCTCGCAGCATTAGGACCTATTATTCTTGGTTCAAAGTTTTGAACAGTCAATAAATAATAATAGTGTCCTTATTGAAAAATGTACTATAGTTATATGGGACTTTGGAGTTGTCATCAACAATTTAAAAGTGTTTTTAAGGGCATTAAATTGTACATTTTTACTAAATAGTGGTTAAACCATAGATAGCAGTGCTGTCTGATTTTATAGTACTCAGTTTTAACCAAGCCAACTCTTCATTATTTCTTTTCAAATTTTGATTAATGGTTGTTCGGCCTACTATTTGTAAAACCACTAGATGGGCTGGGTAGCTCTTTTTTATTTATTGTTATGTTATGGGTGACGATATTTGAATTATAGGATCTACTTTTTTTATTATAACTCCTAGAGATATTTTCATGAGATATGAAAGATTTAATGTTTGTAACCTTAATTTTAAAAGCATTGTCATAGAATTGAGAGTTGGCTTTCAATATGAGTTCATTCGATAACATATATGAGAAATTCTTTGAGCTACATGAGATATTATAGAATGGATTATTGGCTTAGGATGGTAGGATTCATTATGGGCGTAATATAATTTTTGATTTGGTTTGTGTTACGATTATATGTTTTACTCAGACCGTTTAGAGTTAAATCGAAGAAGTTTACTACATTTTGTTCATGTCGAAAGTAATTAAAAATCCAAAGATCCTTACGAAGGTTATTTTTATTTTTTTCATATATTCAATTAGTAGATATTATGGTTAGGTGAGCGTCACCTCTATATATAGACCTCCTCTTATATCGATATTATCTTTGAAATACAGATAAATTTCATTTTGCAAGAATACACCTACTAGGTTAGTACCTTATGCAAGGACCGTTTAACCTATCAGGATGTTAAAGTGGTTAAGAGTGTCCTTCCTAATCCAGAATTTACTATCAAAACGTCTAATTTATATATATATATATATATATATATATATATATATATATATATATATACATATATATATGCATATGTATGTGTATGTGTCTCTACTTAACGTTAGTCGGCTGTAGACATTTGATATGTAATAAAGGATAATTTTATTTAAAACAATAAAGTATATTGTAATATTAGGTATCTGAGCTTTTTTATTATTCTCCTGAATTGTCTCTCATGACTAACCCCTGTTCAGTTAATAAAGGTGTGTACTTATTACTGTGTATTATTGAAAAATGTATTTATGTAAAAATAGTAAGAGCAATATTCTATCCTGCGTCAGAGTAAAATAATTAAAAATTTTCCTCAACTAGATAACTTTTTTAGGAGTTGGATGGATTTATTATATCGCAGTTTCCAAAGGAATACACTAAGTATATTATTTTTTAAAAAGAGATGAGACATTTCATGAACTTATCAATGAATAACATGTTGTAACGTATTTTTTGGCAAAGATTAGAGTCAAGACACAAATCGTGGCAAAGATAAATGCATAGATGGATGAATGGATAGATATACATGTCTATATATACAAATTTATTAATGTATATATGTTTATATATATATATATATATATATAAATATATATAGGATTTACTCCTAAACAAATGAACAGATCATTATAAATGATAGAATATATATCCTAAGCAACACGGTGATAAACGTAAACCCATTTTATTTACAAATATTATTATTTAGGGGAGTGCATATACACTAGAAAGATGGTTAAATATATATATATATATATATATATATATATATATATATATATATATATATATGTACTAGAAGAATACTAGTCTCAGGACGAGTAAAATTGATACTGTCGACAGATCAGTTGTGTACTAGTTTATCTGTCGTAAGAAGCTTAAAATAAAGATATCATAGTTCAAATTGAATGAAAATCCAAAAAATATTTTTTTTATATACATGACCCACCAAAACATTTAAAATACCCTAGGCAACAAGGTGAGTTGGGCACTTTACTGAATAAACTTTATGATTTAGGGGGTATGCCCCGTAAACATTTCCCTACTCAATATTTTAAAAGTAAAACAAGATTCACTTCTATTCTTGCAAAATAATTAACATCGTAAGTTCTGTTTTTGGTCTAAGCCGAAAACGGAACAATCATTTCATATTTGTTTACGAAGAATTTCTAAGAAGTTTACAAAAATAAATTACCTTTAGTTACGCAAACAGACGCCAATTACAAAGAAACGTCAACAGAAATTACGTTTTCTCCCATTCGGAATAGATAGAGTTGACATATATCACGTATATATATATATATATATATATATATATATATATATATATATATATATATATATATATATATATATATATATATATATATATATATATATATAAGTAGAGAACTAAAAGCGAATTTTAAGAAAAGTTAACACCTATTGTGGAAGGTATTCAGCTCAATATACCGGATAGAGCAGATATATAGATAGATAGATAGATAGAAGGATGAAAAAGAATTAGAAAAGCGACGGAGGCAGATCTTTTTCAATTCAGTTGCTCAATGCAAGGTATATTACGCAAACAAGCAATTTATTTAATTAATTTTTTTCCTTATACCAGGCTTTTCAAAGATCAGAATCTTATCATCAGAGAAAATTGCTGGGATAGATAAGTTGGCGAAAAGTCAAGATTTAAAATCTGAAAAAGTAAAACAAAGATTGTGGGGAAAAAACATGGAAATAATTAATTAAATAAATTGCTTTTTTGCGTAATATACCTTGCATTGAGCAACTGAATTGAAAAAAGATCTGCCTCTGTCGCTTTTCTAATTCCTTTTCATCCTTTTATATATATATATATATATATATATATATAAGTTTTAAATGTGTTTCTAAAACTACTATACATATGTTTACTTTTTTTGCGACGGGTATTATGCTTACATATATAAATATAAAGGCGGATCATCTGGAGAATCGAAAATATTAAAAAAAAAGACTAATTAAACAGGAACATTACATAACGTGTGTCTTAATGAAACAATGCTGCTTAAATAACTTCGCGTGCAAGTTGTAGCATAGTACCTCGAGAGAACAATAACGCCGAACCTATCGTAGACATATTTAACCGTACAAATTTACAATTCGAAATATAGCTGTACAGCAGGACATAAACTTTATCTGTTGTATTATTTGTTAGCTACATTTCGATGTCAATTTATAAACTTTTCTTTCATAAATTGTGGTTATAGAAAAACGTAGGTCATTAGGTGAGTTATTCAAGAAAATGTACTTACGCACACATACACACATGCATATATATATATATATATATATATATAAATATATACATATACATATATATATACATATATATATATATATATATATATATATATATATATATATATATATATATATATATATATATATATATATATATAGGTAGAAGGATGAACAGGTATTAGAAAAGCAAAAGGCAGGTCTTGTTTCAATTCAGTTGCTCAGAGCAAGGTATATTCCGCAGAAATCTATTCGAATTAATTTTTCCTCAAGCCAGGCTTTTCAAAGATCAACATCTTATCATCAGAGGTAATCGCAGGGATAGATAAGTTGGCAAAGGCCAAGATTTAAAATTTGAAAAATTAAAATAAAGATTTGGGGGAAAAAACACAAGCCAAAACTCTGCCTGAATGCAAGCAAATGTCCGATTGCAAAAAAGTCCGGCAATTTATTCGAATTAATTTTTTCCTTAAGCCAGGATTTTCAAAGATCAAAATATTATCATCAGAGGAAATCGTTGGGATAGATAAGTTGGCAAAGGCCAAGATTTAAAATTTGAAAAAGTAAAATAAAGATTGTGGGGAAAAAAACACAAGGCAAAACTCTGCCAGAATGCAAGCAAATGTCCGATTGCAAAAAAGTCCGGTGTCAAAAAGTCCAGCGGAGAAAGTGAATTGTAGTTCACCACTTTATATATATATATATATATATATATATATATATATATATGTGTATTAAAGCAAGGAATATAGACGTTTGTAACATTTTTGGGGGTGAAATGAAATTGAAAAGTGTAAAAACGAGAGGAAAACAAACAATACATGAAGATACTAAGCCGGCTTTCGTCCACACTCATCAGACTAAATACGTGGAGATAATTCAAGCATTACGACTAAAAAAATAGTAGAATGAAGACCACTGACAAGTTTAGGAAAAAATAGGATGGTAGGGTCACAAGTGAATCACATTCAGTCCTAGAAGCCACTCCTTTTGTTGACAAAGGGACGGTTTAAATGGCTTAATATATATTGCTTCCAGGACTTTAAGGTGGAATAACGAATGTGATCTACTTATGACAGAACACCTTTCACTAGTGTAAGCCGACGCATATTCGGCGCTGTTTATAAGATGGTCAGCAATAGCTGACCCGGATGTGTTGACTAAATTATTTAAATTATTTAGTAAGCCCTGGCGTATTGCAGAGGGGATGTGTTGTATTATTCTGGATTCAAAGCTTTGCACTGTTCTTCCTACGTATACGGCATCGCACCGACATTTAAATTGATAAATAATATCACTGATATGTTGGGGTGGGATAACATCCTTGTGAACGAATTTTAACAAAGGTCGAGCAGAAAAGCAATTCTAGGGTTAGCTGCCTGGTAACACCGACTCACAGCTACAGAAATTTGGTTAGCAAATGTTATGCTAATATTACCCAACCAAGGTAATCTGAGGTACGCTGGTCATTTTGGAGGACCAAAAAGTTAAGGCTTATGTAAGTCGGTAATCTTGGTAACGATATTAGAATTAACAATATCGAGAGGGTAACCATTTTCGGCGAGCACCTCTTTGACAGATTTAATCTCCGAATCAACCAGAGCAAATCTTAATGGCACGATGAACCAAACATTTAATCAGATTTATTTTTCTTTGTTTGGGACAAAAAGAGTCCCAGTGACAATATAAATCAGTAAATGTAGGTTGGCGGTAAATAGATGTAAGAAACAAACATTCTAGGCAGACGACATTTCCATTGAACAAAAAACAACATTCTTGAAATCGGCTTTCTTCTTCTTCTTCGTTTTTTTTTCGTCAAGTAATAATTTACTAAATATTACCCGTGTTTCTGAAAATCAAATTATAATTATTTTCTAGCTTAATCTATTCTAATATTACTTTAAAACATAATTATAATTCCTTTTTATATTTAAAATGCGAATTTCTGTACCATAGACGTCCGATCAAAACAAATCCACGATGACTGTATTTGTTTACTTTTCAGATCAACGAATATAAAATTCAATAAACCTTTTAAATCATTTATTCGTTCTGACTAAATAACAAATATAATCGGTCTTGTTTCGATATTATTCAATCAATACTTTAAAATAATTAGTCCTTTTTTAAAACTAAACAGAACATCACGACTATTTTGTCGAACTATTTTCAATCAAACTACGGCTAAACTGACCTTCGTTTCTCAATATTTATCATTTTAAATACTGACATATTGTCATACATTACTTTTCACCAACTTTTAAATAATAAATTATCGTCATAAGTTTCCATTATAAACAATGGTTTGCATTTAAGATTTTAAAATACAAGCTTTATTATTCCAGGATATCTTCCTTGAATTATGTTTCTTTGTTTGTGTATTGGTGTTTAACGTCATTTCAACCATTATAAGGTAACCTCAGGTCAATCCTCAAATTATGAACAATTAGTGATCAAATTTACCTGTCCGTAGGCTAAATTAAATTAACATCGGAACTAAGAGATACATATCTCAAATATGTTACGTTATTTGTAAAGCTTTCTTTTAAATTATTGTTTCAATTAATTTTCGACATGGTGATGTCGATTTTACATGAAAATGAGTTATCAAATAAACAAGGGCACAACTAACCTTAGGAAAGAAAATTCTGTCGTCAGAGACAAAATTCAAAATTCGTCAACATCGAGAATCTATCTGATGACAAATTCTTAAAAATATTCCAGCAAATAAAATCGCCGTCTGCTTTATTTACGTTTACAACTGACACGTTATTCAAATTGAAAAATAAGATGATGACCCTTAGTAAATCACTGAAGTAGATGACATTGAATTGTCGTCGGCCACAAATTATGTAAATGCAGTTAAACAATAAATTGAATGCGTAAAAAACAAATCTTAAAAACATATATTATCACTGAGCGTTTTCTATAAAAATGAAACACAGCCATTTTTTTAAAATTAATTATTAAAATAGGACCGTACTTTATACGTTTTTCTTACGGATTTGCTTGTTTATGTATGTATGTTTCTAAGTCGTATTTATTTAACCATGAGTTAGTCTTTCTAACACTGAAAGTGTTAGACAAATCAGCTAATCACCAATTATAAAATATGAACATGTTATGTATGTTTATGTAAGTATGTTTCTAAGTGGTATTTATTTAGTTATAAGCGAATCTTTTTAACACTAAGGGTTTAAGCACATGAGCTAGTCATCAATTATAACATATGAATATGTTATGTACATTTGTGTTTGTATGTTTTTAAGTTGTACTTATCTAGTTATGAGCGAGTTATTCAAACACTGCGAGTGTTAGACGACTCAGCTAATCACCAATTATAACATATGAACATAGTATGTACGTTTGTGTATGTATAGTTCATAGTGGTATTTATTTAGTCATGAGCGAGTTTTTCAAACAGTAAAAGTATTAGGCACATCAGCTAGTCACCAATTATAAAATATAAATAGGTTATGTACGTTTATGTATGTATGTTTCTAAGTGGTATTTATCTAGTCATGAGCGAGTCTTTGTAACACTAATAGTTTTAAGCACATCAGCTAGTCACCAATGATAAAACATGAATATGTTATATACATTTGAGTTTGTATGTTTTTCAAGTTGTATTTATCTAGTTATGAGCGTGGTCTTTCTAACAGTAAAACTGTGAAGCACATCAGCTTATGACCAATTATTAAACTTGAATACGTTATGTAAGTTACAGTATGTATGTTTCTAAGTCATATTTATCACGTCATGAGCTAGTATTTCTAAAACTGACAATGTTAGGCACATCAGCTCATCACAAATTATAAAAGAGACATGTTACGTACGTTTATGTATGTAATTTTCTAAGTGTTTCTTTATAACAGTGAAAGTGCTAGGCACATCAACTTGTCACTAATTATAAAATATGAATATGGTATGCACGGTTTAATGTAGTATTTTTTTTACTTATGTGCATATGTTATAAACGTGAATGTTGCATTTTTTCTCTTTGCTTTATACTAAAATATATCTGAAGATTTTTTTCCAATTTCTAAAAATAAACAGAAATCGGCAGAAAGACGCATCCATAAACACCGTAAAAATTTTTTTTTCAATTTGTGTCTACCGTAAAGTAAATAAATGACACTTCGTTGGGGACAGGTAAAGAACGAAGACATTTTTCTGAGATAATTTATTCCGAGGAGTGGCCATAAAGACCGCCTTGCATTTACTTGGAATGACGTTTCTTTTCCCAATGATTCTGACAGATGAATGACAAGATGGCGTTCGGCGAACTATAACTCGTGACAAGTGTGCAAATATGACGATAAAAAAAGAAATGTGTATTTCGTTTCGGAGACGCAGCGGGCATTTCGCAGCGGGGAACTCGGCATTCATATGGCAATCAAATCGGATTTCCACACTTGATGTCGAAAATATCCAATCTTTTTTCACCTTACAAGACAATTCTGAACATGGTCCTGTGTCTTTTAGTAAGGATTAACATCTCGTATTTATTCAGATACTATACTTTATCGTTTCTGTCTTCAGTTACTAAAAGAGAAATCCTTCTAAACTGAGTCACTATTTTAATTTTGTCCAAATCCGGATTCCTCGTTTGTTGAGCTGAATTTTCCTTACATAAAAACCGCCCTTGTGTCTAACTCTACCTTCGTGGCGACGCAAGTAAGTAGGAACAATTCTGAACATATCCGGTCTTATAGCTGAGATCAAAATATGATATTTGTTGTTTGCGAAATTATAACTCAGGCAATTCCTCCTATTTTCTTTGAGATGACAGGTTTACCAAATTTTTCTTATTCGTGTGAGTATGTCGTTTAAAATACGCAGATATTTTCCAATCCCGAATTTCCCTTTTCGTTGAACTGGATTTTCCAACACTAAAAAGCTAAGTGGAGTGACAAATGAATAGAAACAATGTTAACCGGTGTTGTTCCACAATTGAACTTCTGGATGAGAAGACAATTGTACTCTTTAAAAGCTCATAAACACCATATATTTTAATAGTCAAACAGATGCATGCATCCGTAATTGTAGATGCGTCGAACCACATCTATACGTTGATCTACTTTGGGGGGCGATCGAGCACACTAAGGTTTTGAAAATCTTTGGTTGATCTGTCAAGGTAAATATACAAATCCGATCTTTACATGCATTCACGTATATATAAGCGGCAGTTTTCAACAGACTTCATGTTCATCTGTTTGTCACAAATAAGTTTAAATTAGCATTTTATAGCTAAACACGTATGTCTGATGATCGTATCTTAAGAATATCCGTTCACTTATTAATTCGTGAGGTGTATGTGACTGTCTCTGTTCATACGTATGTGTGTGGTATAAGACTCCCTCCCCCACCGCGAGAAGATGTAGAACAAGGCCAGAAGGTGCGGATGAAGAAGCCAACGCACGAGAAGTAGTGCACTCCGAAGAAATACCTGAGAATTACCGTCGACATGCCTAGCTAGGACCAATTCATCCGATTGGTGATAAACCACCGATTTTTTAAAGATAGATAGTAAAGCCTGGGAGGGTGGACATTATAAAACTTTAAAAAATAATACTTCAACAGGACAGGGCAGGAAAGATTACACTCTAGTTTGTCACACTGGTTGCCTAGGACGTATTTTTGATAGGTATGAAGTTCAAACAAAATTGTGCGTGGGTTGCGTATTTTGTGCCTTTATCTGATAATGCTTTTATTAATCAATACAGAGTAATATGAAGTGATTTTGTATGATGCACCAGACTGAACCAACGTTTACAAAGACGGCAACGAACAAAAAATGAAACGATAACTTTCTGGAAAAGAAAATCATCCGATTCGTATAAAACACGCTTATCCCAATAAAAGTTATAAAGCTTTGAAGTTGCTATAGAAATAACAAGTAGTAATTAGTTCTTTTCATCTACATTGCACCCATTTATCTGAGCAACTATTTTATACTTGAACTAATTGTTCCGATTAAGATATTAGAAAAAGTGCATATGAAAGGACTATATTTTTATTCAAATTAATATTGATAAAACTGTGTCCCTTCTAAAAGTAATACAGGGTGATTCATAAGTCACCTCACTTAGCTATTTAAAATGATTACCATATGAAGCAGAAACATACTATGAACCTTTGATGATTGTTATCTTACTCTCTAATTACTGCTATTTGTTATTTAAAATTTGTTCGTTTATATATTTGTTTCTATATATATTCATTTCATAATCAATCAAATATGCTACAAAGAGTCGTAAATTGCTTTCAAAAAAGAATGGAGCTATGCATGCAGAACGAAGGTGGAAATTTTGAAAATTTGCTGTAATTTTACACTCTAATAAATGAATTTGTTGAATAAACTTTCTATTTTGTATTACCGTATTTTTAACTTTAGAATTCTAAATATAAATAGCTAAGTTACTTATAAATCACCCTGTATATTTCTTTTGTTACAATTTGACTCAAACACATCAATACTAACGAAATTCTTAGATGTTAATTAAATTTTAACAATTCATATTTTTGTTACATACTTGATCATTAATTTAGTCATATATATATTCAATAAAGTATATTTAAAACTAAAATGACTTCATCTTTTTATGTGAACATTTATTCAGGCGTATCTGTATATAAAACGACACAGATATATGAACAAAATATTACGAAGGAGAGACGACAGAGGCTCGACATTATGGCCAAAGTCTTATGCGGTTATAAAAGATATACCCCTTTTAATGACTAAATGTAAATGCTTACAACACTGTACACAGCGATGAAAAAAGTTTATATACAAGTAATTGCTCGAAACTCTTTTGTATACTACACTATACAAAAAGGTTATAGGGTCATAAATATGTCATGAAAAAAGTATGAAGTAACATTGGTTAACGATAATTAGGATACACTGTTATAAATATAGTTGTAATCAGGTAATATGTCATAATGGATAGATATTAAATATCATAAGTAGATAGTCAAATAGATTTTAAAATATGAACAGATAGGTAAAAAAAAACCCTGAGAAAAGTAAAAAGAGTATTAAGAATTACATGAGATCAGGAAAACAAAGATGAAAAAGAAAGGAAGATATCTACTAATTAGAAATCTCTCATTAATCCAATGATCTTAGCTTTGCTGTCATAGTTTACAATTGTTACAAGGCTTTATAAGTTTTAATGATTTTGAACTTTAATTAGTAATACGTCTTCGTTTCGTGCAAAACTACAGATATACAAATAATGAAACTCAGTAAACGATATTTGTCCTTATGTTACTCTTTGAAACGAAATAGCGGAAATATTGTAGAGGTTTGAAAACGTGGCTCATGGTTCAGCGATATTCAAAAATATTTACTTTCAAATGAAATAAACACAGACATGACAAATGAAAACACACACCCCACAACAAATAATTAATACATGTTTAATGTTTCGACTTCCTTTGTTGAAGGCCAGCACTCGAAGCCGTACAAAGCAGCTATCAAAGTTTAAAATATCGATATTGTATAATATTGACGCTTTTTATGTTACAAATATAAGCATATATCATATCGTAATTTAAGTATAACACGGCCCAAAAGAAAAAATTCATTCTCAGAGTTTCAGATGCCCTATAATATATGTTAATCTGATGATGGAATTAATCAACGTCAAATCGTCGCAAACCTCGGGATTTGACTTTCCATTGTTTATCGACTGATTTCCCAATTTATCAGAGAAGGATAATAATCAACGTGTTTTTGTCTAAATAATGACCTTCTGATATCAGTCTTCATTATCAATGATACCAAGTATGTATGTTTACTTATTTCATGTCAATGGCTGCAACTTCTTTATTAGGGCATCGTATCCTTCAAATTTAGCTTGAGGTCCTGAAAATAAAGGTATCATCCTCTATAGCACGCACTTATGCAGGAGTTGTTGTTTTTCATAAAAATGTAATCTACATATTTAAAATTATAGCTTCTAATTAAAAACAAAATAAATGTATATGAACATATTAATTCTCGAGGACACAATATACGGAATAAGAAATATATATTGAACACAATATATCCAAATTTATTTCATATTTGTTTAAAATTATTTCTTGGTAAAAAGTTTGTACGAAATATTACATAAAACTATATTAATAATAATAATAATAATGTAATTTTTCCCTTAAATGTAGCAAGAGTACTCCATGTTATCCCTAATCTGGCTCTAATACAGGTCGACGATTGCATCATTTCTGGAGTGGTAGAATGATCCAACTATTTTTCCCGAGAATTTCGCAACAGATCTGATGTAAGTCTTCCATTTTCGATTTGGGGCGAACGTTACTCCTAGAAGTTTATCAAAACAGGGTGCCTTCCCAAGGTGATATTCATCATATAAACACACAGGGAGTACAGTCTTATATACAAAGTATTATTAAGTGATAGTAATTTATTACTGAAATACAAAAAATGAATATAGTAAAAAAGTGTATAATATGAGGTTTTATTTAGAATCTAATATGGGCGCCAGCATTCTGCTGATGGCATTATTTTTTGTAATAATTTTACTCTTGCCCTTTTCGATTTAATCGTTTACTAAGGAACACTTCGTATCCGTCTATCTGAAGCCGAAACTCTCCTATTAATGTAGTGTTATACTATGTGCCAATTCTCAATTCAGTTTACTATATTATTACGTTCATCTTTTAATGATCAATTAAGCGGGGTAGTGTAATATATGTTCTTTTGTTAGGATACCATTCTCCAATGCGCTTCCTATTCTTTTTTTTTTGGGGGGGTAGTGTAGTATCGGTTCTGTTTTCATTCAACCTTTATCTCTGCCTTTACCTTCCATTTAGGGGATATTATAGTATGTTTTGGCTCGTCATGGTAAAAATCTCCTTGACATTACTTTCTTCTTTTGGGGTGAGTAGTTTAGCATCTGTTCTTTTGCCATGATACCATCCTCCCAGGGATTACTTTGATTTTGTTTGTAGTGTCTAGTGATATAATAATAAAAGTCGCTTATTTTTGCAAGTATTATTAATGATATAGTATTACGCTTATAATGACTTGTGTTGAGGAGTTTCTGCTTTGGGAATAATAAAGAGAAATGCGTTAACATTAGGTCAGAAATTGGAGATAATCGGGGAATTTAATAGTGGAGTGAAAGTTGATATTATAATTAATTTCGATGATTTAAAGGGTTGGATCAATTCAGAAATGAAAATAAGGTGTTGCAAGTTAACATTACAGAATCATGTAGTCAATGTGAAGATATCTTGCAGGAATCTAGCATAATTGATTCAGGATCACAAGACTGTTTCAATTAATGAAACAACGATCAGCAGTTAAATAAACGCACATATAAGTCACACTTGTCTTGATATTAACCCAACAAAATATTTGAATAATAAAAAAGAAACAATATCTGAGAAGCTATACGAAGGTTACTGAATAGAGTCATCTGAATTGAATATATTTTTTACCTTTCTTATTTTTCTTATTTTGCAAAATATTTAAAATTCAGTTAAGAACACGTCTACTTAATTTAATATCTGAATTTTTTTAGTAATTCAGTTTCTTTTCTACTTTTATATGTTTGTAAAGCATTAATGTGTGATTAAAAGTAAACCTCATCTTTTACCTTACGCAATGAAAACTGATGCATGTATATACTTTACTTCAAGTAATTTTTATTTCCTTATTTTTTTATTAGCATAAACTAAAGACAGCTCAAATAGCCCTATTTACACAATTGTTGTTGCATCACGACCATCGTTGGGTCATTATATGCCGAAATCGTACAATATTTGTATACAATTGATTTGTAGTTTAATTGGTTTGGTTTCGTAGTTTTGTTTTACGGCATATCAACCCTTTTTGGGTTATTCAATGCCGAATCTGGTCTTGTTTTCTTCTCTTTTTTGTTTATTTCCCCTTTTAATATCTGTTTCTATTTAACCCATAGTTGGGACCCTAACAGGTACTACCACTCCGGGTCAGGGTGGACCTGGGAGCAATGGTAATTAAGAGGAGGCTCCACATTCCCCAAAGTCCGTAAGCCGGATCTCACCATCGGATGTAGTTTAAGGTCATATCCAGGACCGGGAGTAGGGTAGTAAAAATAAAAATAAAAAAGGGGAGGGAGAAAGGGAGAGGGGCTGTTGTTTTTGTTTTTGGTTTTGTAGAACATAATTAAGTTTTACAAACAAAAAAAAAAAAAAAAAAAAAAAACGTCAATGTAGGTGAATTTCGTCTCAGGGAGCCACAGGGCAGCCTGATCTGGTATCACCAGTGTAGTTTAATTGAAATTTGAAGGAATATCTGTTACATAGGGCAGCAATTATTTACATTTAGTACCGGCCACACTCGAAAACACTTTCTGACCCGGTTGTGACGTAGGGATAATTCATATTCGAATCCTGTGGTCTAGCTCATCAAATATGAAGTTATTGTACAAGCAGGCAATTTTATATGATCTGCATAATGTTAGTCTAGACGCAACTATGTTGTTAAGATGAATATTTTGATCTGTTCTACAAGTATCAACAAACCAAGAGAAACTCACCATGAACAATAACAAATATTAATCAGAAGACAATAATCAGAATGAAAAGTTATGTTGCTCTTTTTGGGGAGAAGAGAACAGTTGAGTAATTTAATCGGTTTTGAGTTTGGTGAAGTAACTTTTAATTTTGCTTTGTGTTCTTGTCCCTTAAAGGTCATCGAATTTTGGAAATAAATTCTTTTGATTCTTTTCAATTTCTCTCTTTGGTCGGTCTCTGACTTCAATCCTTCACTCAGTTAGCTTAACTGTTTGTCTTTATCACTCAACGACTAATTGGCTTTCTAGAGAATTATTCAGGTATCCTTTCTTTCATTATTAGAGACGGATTCTTTGAGTCGCTTCCCAACCACAATTCATATAGTATTATCTGCTTTCTTATGATCGGCCGACCAATGGTAATCATTCATTGACCTAAAATTGGTGGGTTTTAATTATTAGTCTAAAAACTGGTCTGGAGCTTATTTCAAAATTAGAACGCAATAAAATATATTGACAGGTAATTATATTTATCATATATGATAAATGTACTCTCGTCTATTTTATTATGATATCAACCTGAAATTATTTTTCTGTAAATAATTATTTGATAGCCAAATTGCCATGACATGATCTTTGAAATTATAACTAAAATATATTATCAAAATTATCTCTTGCCAATTCGATTTAACTTCTGTAAAACTCAAAATTGATTTTGTCTCGTTTAGATTTTAACTATTCAATATATAAATATCATCAAAATTAAGTCTTTGCTCGTATATATAAGTAATTTGCCGTTTTCAGGCTTCGGTCTTTATAACAAAAAATAAGTGCCCTTTTGTGGCCGTGTTACTACCATATAAAATATATAACGTTTTAAATGCAATCGTTTGTGAAAATAATATTTGGTGATATTTTTATCGCTCCAAAATGTGTGGATTCTCAATTTATTTGAATTAATTATAGAATAATAAATTTCATTGAATTAATCAATTAGTATTTGCACCAATATGTTCCTCATCGTGTCAGAGCTTACTATCGGTGATACAACACGAACCGGCTCAAAAACTGTACGGTGCTAATTTTCTAAACTAAAATAATATATGAAGCTTCAATATATAAAAATTAGTCCACTAAATTTTCTTCTCTTCAGTTTTCCTATGTTTTAAGTTTTTCTTTACCGAAAATTAAATTTCAATTGTAGTACACTCTTACTTATCTAGCCTAAAAGCGTTCACTTGTTTTCAAACTGGCCATTTATATATATTATCGGCATGTGTTTAAGTATCGGATCTGTTGAAGGACACTTACAGAAATATAATAATGCAGTTTAATCAATACCCAACATATTCAGCGATACATTGATCAATAAGAACATTTTCTGCAATGTGTCTACTAAATAGATAAAGGAAGATTTAAAAGATTGTTTTCCTTTCATTGTTCATTTCTTTATTTGGTAAATTTTCTTAATAATGAAGTTTCATCAATAACTAGAGTCTACTAAATAAATAATTTGAGATTTAAAATATTGTTTTCCTTGCATAGCTATTTGGGAATGAAAGAATATCTGAGATATCTGCACATGTGACACTTGCAACAAAGCAATACAATGTTACCAGTCCCGGAAAAGTTCACAGATGGAATCGTTAAGATAATTAACATTCCAGGCCACAATCTAATCATATTTGATACACGCAAACTTCTGTCTATGGCTGACCTTGGATTAGTTGGATTATTCCAACTAATATTCTTCGTTTGGTAATTTTTTAAATGATGATGTTTCATCAATAAATAACATATTCAGCGATACATTGATCAATAAGAACATTTTCTGGACTGAGTCTACTAAATACATAGTTTGGGATTTAAAAAATTGTGTTCCTTTCATTGTTTATTTCTTATTTGGTAAATTTAGTTTTAGTTTCGAGGGTGTAATATGATCACAAATAAGACGACTTGATGTCTCGACATATTTAAAAAAAAAATTATTCTCCCCTAAAATTAAATATTGCAACTCATGTCTAAGGGGCTACTATGGTTAAGGCTAGATTTATAGTAAGAAACTTCATCAGATATTTGTTCACATTATATTTACACTTCTGCATGCTGGCACGGTCGGGGATAGAAGGAAGAGAAACAGCATTCGAAATGCAAACAATCTTAAGAAAGAAGCTACGAGAGTAGAAATTCTTCCAGCATCAAGGGATATCTTCAGTAAAGGATCGGCATTTACTACTCACCGAGAAAATTGATAGTATTTTTGTGCAAAGTGTACAAGTGCATTAAGTTAATCGCAGCACATTCCATGGAATTACTTGTAAAATATGTACAGAGATATAACATTGTGTCGGTGCGACATTGGCTGGAACTCGTCACACAGTGTGGAAGCTATTAGGTTAGAAGTTATTTATATACATCCTGTCCACGGACATGGTCTATGTAAGGATAAATGGATGCTTATTAAATAGTGGTCGTATTTAAAACATGGCAGAAAAATAGATATTTGCAATAGAAATGTGTAATAGTGTTATAGAAATATCGTTTCTTTCCTCCCTGATGGTTACCAAACACAACGATATGTGATCGAGTTATTGCTTGAGAGAACACTGTGATTGGAATGCTTTGCTGACTGCATAATAGTGACAATAGCTATTTGTGAATGAAAGAATAGCTGAGCTTTATGCACAAGTGACACTTGCAACAAGGAAATACGATGTTACCAGTTTGGATGTTATTCGCACAATGTTTCGGCCGATGCAACCCCCTACATTTCTCAGAGGCATCTTGTATACGTGGCATTTTTAATGTTGAAGTCAGGAATCTGCACAGAATTTCGAATCACACTTTTTATCTTATTCACATGGGTTAATTGTTGACATTCCGCCAGCCATGATCGAGTATATCTAAAGCAATTATTAGTTATATTATTACGACTCCACTTTCTAATGTTGAGATCACCACCAAATTGCCTTCTTATATCAGTGAACGTAAAAACCAAGAACTGTTGGGCATTAATAACTGAACCCTGGTGAACGAATCAAGCATAGACTGCAGTTTA
Source organism: Sepiola atlantica (assembly GCA_963556195.1). Taxonomy (NCBI): domain Eukaryota; kingdom Metazoa; phylum Mollusca; class Cephalopoda; order Sepiida; family Sepiolidae; genus Sepiola; species Sepiola atlantica. The sequence continues at coordinate 180,651,459 of OY744516.1, read as the reverse complement.
TTTGTACCGAATATGATTGTATTCTATAAAAGGTTGTGAATTTTATTAACGATTTATTGGACGCATTTTTGTGGTTACGCTGTATGAGTAAGCAAGACAAAGGACAACGTGCGAGCTTGTAGGTTACGAAAATTTCTTGGTACCGTGGCGGTATATTACCTATCCCCTATATGTTCACTATATGCGATTTATATCTGTTTGTCTTACATGATGAATATTTAGTAAAACAATAATTTGTTCCCTATTCAAAGCAGTTCATTAATTCATAATTCATTCGTAAACTTATAGTTATGACCAGTACGCGAAAAGTCAATATCCACTAGATTTTCGAAAGATGAGGAGATTCATCAAAAGCAACAAATTGACTGGCACAGATAAACCCAGACAACCAACGCTCGAATTAAAAACAGATATGCATTGTAAAAGGTTTTAGGAAAACTGATTTTCCGGCATTTTAATTTCGGATATTTTTGCTCACTTCATGTACTGGTTCAATACAACGGATAAGAACTTGTGAAACACAATTTTGTATTTATCTTAATGTTGTTTTTCTTCTTAAATATCTGATTGATAATCATAAACCCTGCAAAATAGGGTATGAAGAAAAAGTGGACGAATGACTATAATATAATCGATATTTTCCACAGAGGGACTTTAATTTATACCTTGTCTTAGTTTCAAGACTTGGCTTCCTGTTATACTGTCATTTACGAAATAATGACAGTATCAATATGATGAAAGGTCATTTTCAAATAGGCTATAAAAACAAAATCGAGAAATGACGATGATAATTAGAGAGACGGGAATAACAAATAAAGAGTTGGTATTTTATCAGTTTTGTTTGAATTGAAAGCAACGAATCACCGCGAACACGGAGGGCGAACACGTGAAACATTATTGCCATTTATTATGAACTGATTTACTTATTTACTTTATCTTTAATACATACATTAAAGATAACTGCCTAGATATTCCATTATACCTGCGTTTACATATTGTAGATTATCGATGCAGATATTAGAAAGTTCATCGGAATTGATTAGGGTTTCATTTTGAAATCTTAATCAGCGTTTAAAACGATTCAGATCAGTTTCTGTTGGAATTTCAAATACACTAGCTTCATAAAGAGAGTTTGCAACTAAGAAACAGTGTGATCAGATGTTACTATTTACATTGTCAAATTTCTATATCTTAATAAAAACTTATAATGTAAGTTATTTTTCTGTCTTTCGGGTTATATTATGATGATGACTGGGTAGGCGTATAATTAAATTATGGCAGTGATCGAAGGTCGATTTGACTCTATATTCGAAACAGTTAGATCGAATGTCCATCTGACTCATAGGTGAAATGCGTAGATGACAGCGTTGAAGGTTAATACCTTTTATTTTAGCAATGTTCAAAAGAAATTAAAACAAATTAGCATTCAATCTTTACAAAATGGGGGGTAAACACATCTTTCTAGATTTTATTCTGTTGCTGGTCATACAGAAGAGCCAACAACAAAACGCCCGTAAGCGGGAAATGCCAGAGCGCGTGGACGCCATAAGAAGTCCAACAAATTGTATTCTTACACCATCAGGAAAAATAGTACATAAAAATATGTTACATCTACAATATTGTCTCAGCTTTTTAAAAGTGTATACGATATAAATATATTCGGTCTCCGTATCGTGTGTTGCAACATGTCTATCTAAGATTTAATATTTCCACTCCTACACACGGATGAATTTCATTTAATATCTTCCAGAAAATTAACTGGATATAAACATCAATTTATTTCATGATTTCAAACATACGTTGTTGTCAATAAGAATATATATCTGAATGACCAAATGTCGCTTTTCACATTATTAAAATTCTAGTTCTTAATAAAAGCTAGAAACTACATTATTTTCCTTGTCTCAGATTATCTCAGTTCTTTTCGCAATTTGATTACTATCCATTACTTGAAATTATGGATACAAAACTAAACAGTAACAAAAAAAACTACAAAACTAATCGATCAGAAAAAGAAGTCAAAACTAAGCGATAAAATGAAAAGAAAAAGAAGACAATAATATATTTCTCCCACTAACTCGGTTTTAATATTTATACCTTGTGTATATTAAATGTAAAAGAAGTTATTTATTTCTTTTTTATTATTATCAAATATCCTTGTGATCTAGCTTCTCTTCTGCTCATCAAATTTAAATTTACATACTTAATTATTGAAGGAGCCGGGCACACGTACATTCATTTTTATTAGATAGATGTACACGATATAAAGTATTCGGTCTTCGGCACATGTGTTGCACCACATATCATGTAAGGTTTAAATCCTCTTTTCCTTCAAACGAATCAATTTTATGTTCTAATTCAGCAGAAAAACAAATACTGCTTTTTTTTAGAAAAGTTAGTTTTATCGACAATTATGAATGCAGATATTTTCAAATTTATTGGAATAGATTAAACTTTTATTTAGAAATCTTCGCATCTCTGTTTATCAACATTTATCACGATTAACATCGATTTATTTTATAATTTGAAACACAATCATGTTTCTGAGGATATTTTTCGTTCTTCCAGATTATATTGTCTAATCTTCCATCAATGTTTACGCAATAAAGATACCCATGCATAGATACAAATTAACTACATATTATAATTCAGCTGATAATAAATGCTTGTAGCTTCCTTGACTCCTTATATACGCGAATAACCGCATATAATAATTGTGTGTTAACGTTGAAGTGATGCAGACAGAAATGATCAAATAGATACAATCTAGTTTCTTACTTGTAGTGAAAAGATAAATATTACCAAAGGAAAATACATTTTGACGAGAGATAACATACAATTATTGGCACACCCTTATTCTGTTAGATAAAGAATTCTATTTCGAGTCAATATTGGCATTTACGAATATACAAAAAAAAAACAAATATGAAACATGAAGAAAGATACATATCAAATGAAACTATGAAAATATGAGACGTCAAGTCTTTACAATAGTTGAACAGACAATATATATATATATATATATATATATATATATGATTATTTTTATTTACACAGACATGTACAAAATCTGCGACACTGGCATGTTGGTGTTATCGATCAACAGTTATTATAAACTGAGATCTCATCAGGTAGAGTAAGAATCCGATCTTTACCTCAGATCATATTTGGAGAGAATGAAGTGGAGAGAAAACGAAGAAGAAGAAAAGAAATTTAGAATTTCAAAATTTAGGGACTCACGTGGTTTAGGGCCGTTAAAAATTTACAAAGTTAAAAACTAAAATCTAAAATCTAAAACAAACAAATAAATAAATAAATAAAAAAAGAAAAAAAAAGAAATAAAGTGGAAAGAGAGACATATAATGAAGAGAGTAGATAGATAGATAGACAGATAGAGAAATGAAAACGTCTGGATTATTACCATTATATATATATATATATATATATATATATATGTGTGTGTGTGTATTTAAGCAAGCGTTGTTTAATTACACAAACTTTTCGCGTTGTATATGTTTTAGTGATATTCTCGATGCGTCGAGCAAGCTTCTGGTCGGTATAATATGGCTCCGAGTGTTCTTGATTAAGTCATCACAGAAGCGCTTTCAACCTTCGTGATCTTCATCATGGGTATGTTTTAATTCTTAAGGAGACTTTAGTTGTTTTCATTTTTATAATTTATTTTAAGGTTTTACACATGAGATGTAGTAAGAAAAAGATAGGGGTGTGGTTAAGTGTATTATCTATTTTTGTATTTGTGTTCTTATTACTTTTGTTTAGTTATATTATTTTATTTTTTATATTTTATTTTTTAATTCATTTATTTGTTTGTGTATTTATTGTATATTTATTTATTTATCATTATTAATTGTGGAATACGTTTGCTCGATGTATCGATAATAGCACTAATGATCAACAAACACGATAATTCCGTGTCATTACACATTGTTTACTTGAATAATAACTTACTGCCTAAATACACACACACACACACACACACACACACACACACACACACACACACACACATATAGTCTATATATATATATATATATATATATATATATATATATATATATATATATATATAACTATGGATATGTATTATATATATATACAGAGTGGGCAAAAATAAGGGTCCTATTTTTAAAAATTCATAACTTTTTTATTTATTGATTTTTTTATTTTTTTTTTAGAATAAGTAAAGGACCCCTTCCGAAGCAAGCATGAGCCGTATTAGCCTTAAGGAACGTACCCTCATTTAGAAAACATTTTTGCTTAAAAAACTCAAAACAGTGTAAAAAACAATACTTTAGTTTTTGTAAGTTTTAAGAAGTGTTTGTCGGCTAAAATTTTTTTTGTTTATTTCAAAAAATCTCGGAAGGGTCAGTCTACACACACATAAAGTTTGGTGAGTTTAACTTTTATTTTGTGGAAGTTATTCAAATTCAAGTTATTCAAATTTAAAGATAGGACCCTTATTTTGGCCCACCCTGTATATATATATATAAGAAAATTCCAGAGACAACATAAAGATTGGATTAATTTAAGAGAATACATTTTTTATCAATGAAAAGTTTACAAAACTAAATTAAAGTAATAGTAAACACCCTTAAAGGCATTTTCGTCTGAAACGTCATAAATGATAACAGTGAAAAAAACTGTTTAATCGTTTTACACTTACTTCTACTAACTTATCCCCAACATAAAAATATCCAATCTTATCCTAATTATAATACTCTTACTAAGCTCTATACATGTATTGAGTACTGTTTAATTAAACATTAAAAGCAATACATGCATATAAGTATATCTCTTATATAAAGGGCAGTTGTCTGTATGTATGTCTGTTTGTATTTGAAGCTTCTCCTCAAAAACTACGCGGCGACATGTCAAAAAGTGTATATCTTTAGCACCGTACATATCCCGGAATCATAATATCTAAAAATCGCGACAAACGATTCACTCGCTGACAGTCAACCAGACCAATTTCCGACAAAAGGTAGCAGTTTTTTCGTATTTTCCACGACTTTTTCAACGTTATTATGTACTAAATTCGAAATAATCTAATGTATTTATGTACTAATCCGATAAAAATGCAGAGTCATTGTAAACATCCCATAATCCCTTGTCGGATGTACCCGGTCTTGCCCTAAATTGTGTCCGGTTCTATCAGATCATCCAATAACTTCTGTCCGGATGCATCAATAACACCATAGGAATCCTACGTTAAGAGTGTGTAGTGAAACAAGGGTTGCTCAATCACATCCGCACCTGTCCCATAATCCCTTGCCGGATGTACCCGGTCTTGCCCTAAATTGTGTCCGGTTATATCAGGTCATCATGACGTCAGAGAGTGGCAGTTTTCCTTTCTGTCATTTTTCCCTCTCACACTTTCTTTCTTAATTATTAATAGACGCTAATATTCCTCCCCCCTCCCTCCCTGTGGCCGTTCTGTTATCATGATAGGAATTACCTCCTCCTTTCAGGCCAAATTGGGGTGGGGGGGGGTTACGGTATTCGCCGGTGTGAGCATTACCTCCTCCTTTTTTGAGAAGTGTAGAGGTAGGGTAGTATCGGTTCCGTTGTCATGATGCACTGATCCCATGCATTACCTCCTCCTTTTTTCAGAAGGGTAGATGTAGAATAGTATCGGTTCCGTTGTCATGATGTGCTCATCCCATGAATTACCTCCTCCTTTTTTGAGAAGTGTTGAGGTAGGGTCGTATCGGTTCCGTTGTCATGATGCCCTCATCCCATGCATTATCTCCGCCTTTTTTGAGAAGTGTTGAGGTAGGGTCGTATCGGTTCCGTTGTCATGATGCCATAATCCCATGCATTATCTCCTCCTTTTTTGAGAAGTATTGAGGTAGGGTCGTATCGGTTCCGTTGTCATGATGCCATAATCCCATCCATTATCTACTCCTTTTATGAGCAGTGTTGAAGTGTGAGCGCCTCAGGCGAAATCCGGGGAGGGGGAATGTCGGCATTCGTCGGTATGAGCGCCTCAGGCGAAATCTGGGGAGGGGGAATGTCGGCATTCGCCGGTATGAGCGCCTCAGGACTATTTGGCAGATCAGAAGGAGAAAGGATACCTAAGGGATTTCAGTAGTGCTCATGAAGCCTCCTCGATTTTCAAAGTACTCGGCGTTGTCCGGGAGAAAAGTGCTCAATATCCTAGATAGAGCTACTGTAGTGATAAGTTTAAAAAATATTTTAACGCCATCTTCGTTCACCTTTGGACTATTTCGCAGATCAAAAGGAGAGAGGATACCGAAGTGATTTCAGAAGTCCCCATGAGGCCTCCTCGATTATCAAAGTACTCGGCGTTGTCCGGGAGAATAGTGCTCAATGTCCTAGATAGAGCTACTGTAGTGATAGGTTTGGAAAATATTTTAACGCCATCTTCGTTCCCCTTTGGACTATTTCGCAGATCAGAAGGAGAGAGGATACCTAAGGGATTTCAGGAGTGCTCATAAACCCTCCTCGATTTTCAAAGTACTCGGCGTTGTCCGGGAGAAAAGTGCTCAATATCCTAGATAGAGCTACTGTTGTGATAGGTTTAGAAAATATTTTAACGCAATCTTCGTTCCCCTTTGGACAATTTTGCAGCTGAAAAAGAAGGGAGGATACCTAACTGATTTCAGTAGTGCTCAGGAGGCCTCTTTGATTTTCAAAGTACTCGGCGTTGTCCGGGAAAAAAGTGCTCAATGTCCTAGATAGTTCTACTGTAGTGATAGGTTTAGAAAATATTTTAACGCCGTCTTCGTTCCCCTTTGGACTATTCCGCAGATCAGAAGGTGAGAGGATACCTAAGGGATTTCAGGAGTGCTGATGAAGCCTCCTCGATTTTCAAAGTACTCGGCGTTATTCGGGAGAAAAGTGCTCAATATCCTAGATAGAGCTACTGTAGTGATAGGTTTGGAAAATATTTTAACGCCATCTTCGTTCCCCTTTGGACTATTTCGCAGATCAGAAGGAGAGAGGATACCTAAGTGATTTCAGTAGTCCCCAGGAGGCCTCCTTGATTATCAAAGTACTCGGCGTTGTCCGGGAGAAAAGTGCTCAATGCCTAGATAGAGCTACTGTAGTGATAGGTTTGGAAAATATTTTAACGCCATCTTCGTTCTCCTTTGGACTATTTCGCAGATCAGAAGGAGAGAGGATACCTAAGGGATTTCAGGAGTGCTCATAAAGCCTCCTCGATTTTCAAAGTACTCGGCGTTGTCCGGGAGAAAAGTGCTCAATATCCTAGATAGAGCTACTGTAGTGATAGGTTTAGAAAATATTTTAACGCCATCTTCGTTCCCCTTTGGACAATTTTGCAGATGAAAAGGAGGGAGGATACCTAACTGATTTCAGTAGTCCCCAGGAAGCCTCTTTGATTTTCAAAGTACTCGGCGTTGTCCGGGAAAAAAGTGCTCAATGTCCTAGATAGAGCTACTGTAGTGATAAGTTTGGATAATATTTTAACAGCATCTACGCTGAAAAAGATGGGGAATCGATAAGAGTTATTTCAGTAGTGCTCAGGAGGCCTTTTTGATTTTGAAATACTCGGCGTTGTCCGGGAGAAAAGTACTCAATATCCTAGATAGAGCTACTGTAGTGATAGGTTTGGAAAATATTTTAACGCCATCTTCGTTCCCCTTTGGACTATTTCGTAGATCAGAAGGAGAGAGGATACCTAAGTGATTTCAGTAGTCCCCAGGAGGCCTCCTTGATTATCAAAGTACTCGGCGTTGTCCGGGAGAAAAGTGCTCAATGTCCTAGATAGAGCTACTGTAGTGATAGGTTTTGGAAAATATTTTAACGCCATCTTCGTTCCCCTTTGGACTATTTCGCAGATCAGAAGAAGAGAGGATACCTAAGGGATTTCATGAGTGTTCATGAAGCCTCCTCGATTTTTAAAGTACTCGGCGTTATTCGGGAGAAAACTGCTCAATATCATAGATAGAGCTACTGTAGTGATAAGTTTGGAAAATATTTTAACGCCATCTTCGTTCACCTTTGGACTATTTCGCAGATCAGAAGGAGAGAGGATACCGAATTTATTTCAGTAGTCCCCAGGAGGCCTCCTTGATTATCAAAGTACTCGGCGTTGTCCGGGAGAAAAGTGCTCAATGCCCTAGATAGAGCTACTGTAGTGATAGGTTTGGAAAATATTTTAACGCCATCTTCGTTCCCCTTTCGACTATTTCGCAGATCAGAACGAGAGAGGATACCTAAGGGATTTCAGGAGTGCTGATGAAGCCTCCTCGATTTTCAAAGTACTCGGCGTTGTCCGGGAGAAAAGTGCTCAATGTCCTAGATAGAGCTACTGTAGTGATAGGTTTGGAAAATATTTTAACGCCATCTTCGTTCCCCTTTGGACTATTTCGCAGATCAGAAGGAGAGAGGATACCTAAGGGATTTCGGGAGTGCTCATGAAGCCTCCTCGATTTTCAAAGTACTCGGCGTTGTCTGGGAGAAAAGTGCTCAATATCCTAGATAGAGCTAATGTAGTTATAGGTTTGGAAAATATTTTAACGCCATCTTCGTTCCCCTTTGGACTATTTCTCAGATCAGAACGAGAGAGGATACCTAAGTGATTTCAGTAGTCCCTAGCAGGCCTCCTTGATTATCAAAGTACTCGGCGTTGTCCGGGAGAAAAGTGCTCAATGTCCTAGATAGAGCTACTGTAGTGATAGGTTTGGTAAATATTTTAACGCCATCTTCGTTCCCCTTTGGACTATTTCGCAGATCAGAAGGAGAGAGGATACCTAAGGGATTTCAGGAGTGCTCATGAAGCCTCCTCGATTTTCAAAGTACTCGGCGTTGTCCGGGAGAAAAGTGCTCAATGTCCTAGATAGAGCTACTGTAGTGATAGGTTTGGAAAATATTTTAACGCCATCTTCGTTCCCTATTGGACAATTTTGCAGCTGAAAAGGAGGGAGGATACCTAACTGATTTCAGTAGTCCCTAGGAGGCCTCTTTGTTTTTCAAAGTACTCGGCGTTGTCCGGGAAAAAAGTGCTCAATGTCCTAGATAGAGCTACTGTAGTGATAGGTTTGGATAATATTTTAACAGTATCTACGCTGAAAAGGATTAGGTAATCGATAAGAGTTATTTCAGTAGTGCTCAGGAGGCCTCTTTGATTTTGAAATACTCGGCGTTGTCCGGGAGAAAAGTGCTCAATATCCTAGATAGAGCTACTGTAGTGATAGGTATTGAAAATATTTTAACGCCATCTTCGTTCCCCTTTGGACTATTTCGTAGATCAGAAGGAGAGGATACCTAAGTGATTTCAGTAGTTCCCAGGAGGCCTCCTTGATTATCAAAGTACTCGGCGTTGTCCGGGAGAAATATGCTCAATGTCCTAGATAGAGCTACTGTAGTGATAGGTTTTGGAAAATATTTTAACGCCATCTTCGTTCCCCTTTGGACTATTTCGCAGATCAGAAGAAGAGAGGATACCTAAGGGATTTCAGGGGTGTTCATGAAGCCTCCTCGATTTTTAAAGTACTCGGCGTTGTCCGGGAGAAAAGTGCTCAATATCCTAGATAGAGCTAATGTAGTTATAGGTTTGGAAAATATTTTAACGCCATCTTCATTCCCCTTTGGACTATTTCGCAGATCAGAACGAGAGAGGATACCTAAGTGATTTCAGTAGTCCCCAGGAGGCCTCCTTGATTATCAAAGTACTCGGCGTTGTCCGGGAGAAAAGTGCTCAATGTCCTAGATAGAGCTACTGTAGTGATAGGTTTTGGAAAATATTTTAACGCCATCTTCGTTCCCCTTTGGACTATTTCGCAGATCAGAAGAAGAGAGGATACCTAAGGGATTTCATGAGTGTTCATGAAGCCTCCTCGATTTTTAAAGTACTCGGCGTTGTTCGGGAGAAAAGTGCTCAATATCATAGATAGAGCTACTGTAGTGATAGGTTTGGAAAATATTTTAACGCCATCTTCGTTCACCTTTGGACTATTTCGCAGATCAGAAGGAGAGAGGATACCGAATTTATTTCAGTAGTCCCCAGGAGGCCTCCTTGATTATCAAAGTACTCGGCGTTGTCCGGGAGAAAAGTGCTCAATGTCCTAGATAGAGCTACTGTAGTGATAGGTTTGGAAAATATTTTAACGCCATCTTCGTTCCCCTTTAGACTATTTCGCAGATCAGAAGGAGAGAGGATACCTAAGGGATTTCAGGAGTGCTGATGAAGCCTCCTCGATTTTCAAAGTACTCGGCGTTGTCCGGGAGAAAAGTGCTCAATGTCCTAGATAGAGCTACTGTAGTGATAGGTTTGGAAAATATTTTAACGCCATCTTCGTTCCCCTTTGGACTATTTCGCAGATCAGAAGGAGAGAGGATACCTAAGGGATGTCGGGAGTGCTCATGAAGCCTCCTCGATTTTCAAAGTACTCGGCGTTGTCTGGGAGAAAAGTGCTCAATATCCTAGATAGAGCTAATGTAGTTATAGGTTTGGAAAATATTTTAACGCCATCTTCGTTCCCCTTTGGACTATTTCGCAGATCAGAAGGAGAAAGGATACCTAAGTGATTTCAGTAGTCCCCAGCAGGCCTCCTTGATTATCAAAGTACTCGGCGTTGTCCGGGAGAAAAGTGCTCAATGTCCTAGATAGAGCTACTGTAGTGATAGGTTTTGGAAAATATTTTAACGCCATCTTCGTTCCCCTTTGGACTATTTCGCAGATCAGAATGGGGAGAGGATACCTAAGGGATTTCATGGGTGTTCATGAAGCCTCCTCGATTTTTAAAGTACTCGGCGTTGTCCGGGAGAAAAGTGCTCAATGTCCTAGATAGAGCTACTGTAGTGATAGGTTTGGAAAATATTTTAACGCAATCTTCGTTCCCCTTTGGATTATTTCGCAGATAAGAAGGAGAGAGGATACCGAACTGATTTCAGTAGTCCCCAGGAGGCCTCCTTGATTATCAAAGTACCCGGCGTTGTCCGGGAGAAAAGTGCTCAATGTCCTAGATAGAGCTACTGTAGTGATAGGTTTGGAAAATATTTTAACGCCATCTTCGTTCCCCTTTGGACTATTTCGCAGATCAGAAGGAGAGAGGATACCTAAGGGATTTCAGGAGTGCTCATGAAGCCTCCTCGATTTTCAAAGTACTCGGCGTTGTCCGGGAGAAAAGTGCTCAATGTCCTAGATAGAGCTACTGTAGTGATAGGTTTGGATAATATTTTAACAGCATCTACGCTGAAAAGGATGGGGTAATCGATAAGAGTTATTTCAGTAGTGCTCAGGAGGCCTCTTTGATTTTGAAATACTCGGCGTTGTCCGGGAGAAAAGTGCTCAATATCCTAGATAGAGCTACTGTAGTGATAGGTTTGGAAAATATTTTAACGCCATCTTCGTTCCCCTTTGGACTATTTCGCAGATCAGAAAGAGAGAGGATACCTAAGTGATTTCAGTAGTCCCCAGGAAACCTCTTTGATTATCAAAGTACTCGGCGTTGTCCGGGAGAAAAGTGCTCAATGTCCTAGATATAGCTACTGTAGTGATAGGTTTGGAAAATATTTTAACGCCATCTTCGTTCCTCTTTGGACTATTTCGCAGATCAGAAGGAGAGAGGATACCTAAGGGATTTCAGGAGTGCTCATGAAGCCTCCTCGATTTTCAAAGTACTCGGCGTTGTCCGGGAGAAAAGTGCTCAATGTCCTAGATAGAGCTACTGTAGTGATAGGTTTGGAAAATATTTTAACGCCATCTTCGTTCCCCTTTCGACTATTTCGCAGATCGGAAGGAGAGAGGATAGTTAAGGGATTTCAGGAGTGCTCATGAGGCCTCCTTGATTATAAAAGTACTTGGCGTTGTCCGGGAGAAAAGTGTTCAATGTCCTAGATAGAGCTACTGTAGTGATAGGTTTGGAAAATATTTTAACGCCATCTTCGTTCCCCTTTGGACTATTTCGCAGATCAGAAGGAGAGAGGATACCTAAGGGATTTCAGGAGTGCTCATGAAGCCTCCTCGATTTTCAAAGTACTCGGCGTTGTCCGGGAGAAAAGTGCTCAATGTCCTAGATAGAGCTACTGTAGTGATAGGTTTGGAAAATATTTTAACGCCATCTTCTTTCCTTTTTGGACTATTTCGCAGATCAGAAGGAGAGAGGATACCTAAGGGATGTCGGGAGTGCTCATGAAGCCTCCTCGATTTTCAAAGTACTCGGCGTTATTCGGGAGAAAAGTGCTCAATATCCTAGATAGAGCTACTGTAGTGATAGGTTTGGATAATATTTTAACGCCATATTCGTTCCCCTTTGGACTATTTCGCAGATCAGTAGGAGAGGGGATACCTAAGTGATTTCAGTAGTCCTCAGGAGGCTTCCTTTATTATTAAAGTACTCGGCGTTGTCCGGGAGAAAAGTGCTCAATGTCCTAGATAGAGCTACTGTAGTGATAGGTTTGGAAAATATTTTAACGCCATCTTTGTTCCCCTTTGGACTATTTCGCAGATCAGAAGGAGAGAGTATACCTAAGTGATTTCAGTAGTGCTCATGAGGCCTCCTTGATTTTCAAAGTACTCGGCGTTGTCTGGGAGAAAAGTGCTCAATATCCTCGATAGAGCTATGATAAAGACTATCATGAGGGGATTGAAAATGATGAAGACTATCATGAGAGGATTGAAAATGATGAAGACTATCATGAGGGGATTGAAAATGATGAAGACTATAATGAGGGGATTGAAGATGATGTACACTATCATGAGGGGATTGAAAATGATGAAGACTATCATGAGGGGATCGAAAATGATGAAGACTATCATAAGGGGATTGAAAATGATGAAGAATGTCATGAGAGGATTGAAAATGATGAAGAATGTCAAGAGAGGATTGAAAATGATTAAGAATAGACTGACAGGATTGGAAATGATGAAGAATACCATGAGGGGATTTAAAATGATGAATAATATCATGAGGGGATTGAAAATGATGAAGAATATCATGAGAGGATTGAAAATGATGAAGATTATCATGAGAGGATTAAAAATGATGAAGACTATCCTGAGAGGATTAAAAATGATGAAGACTATCATGAGAGGATTAAAAATGATGAAAACTATCATGAGAGGATTGAAAATGATGAAGACTGACATGAGAGGATTGAAAATGATGAAGACTATCATGAGAGGACTGAAAATGATGAAGACTATCATGAGGGAATTGAAAATGATGAAGACTATCATGAGGGGATTGAAAATGATGAAGAATGTCATGAGAGGATTGAAAATGATGAAGAATGTCATGAGAGCATTGAAAATTATGAAGAATAGACTGACAGGATTGGAAATGATGAAGAATACCATGAGAGGATTGAAAATGATGAATAATATCATGAGGGGATTGAAAATGAGAAGAATATCATGAGGGGATCGAAAATGATGAAATATACCATGAGAGGATTGAAAATGATGAAGAATATCATGAGGGGATTGAAAATGATGAAGAATATCATGAGGGGATTGAAAATAATGAAGAATATCATGAGAGGATTGAAAAAATGAAGAATATCATGAGAGGATTGAAAATTATTAAGAATATCATGAGCGGATTGAAAATGATGAGGAATATTACGAGAGGATTGAAAATGATGAAGAATATTATGAGGGGATTGAAAATGATTAATAGTATGAGGAGATTGAAAATGATGAAGAATATTATGAGGGGATTGAAAATGATTAATAGTATGAGGAGACCGAAAATGATGAATACAACGAGGGGAGTTAAAATGATGAAGGATATCATGAGGGGATTCAAAATATATAGTATGAACACCGGGGCGGTTATAAGTACCTATATAGAAGGCGCAGACAGTGGTGGTACTTTTTATAGAAATAAGTCATACTATTGCCCTGTGAAACGTAGGATGAAATGGTGGGGAAGAAACAGCTTTCGCAAAAGGCAAAATTTAAAAGTAGCGATCAGGGTAGAGAAAAGTAGAAAGATAAAGAGACAGCTATAGAGAGAGAAAGAGAGAAATAGAAGTTTTAATATAAAGATGTTACACACGCAATTTTTCTTCAATTATGTTTTTATGACCCCGAGCAACGCCGGGTAGCCCCGCTAGTTATATATAAAGTAAAGTCAGCTTTGATTCTACTGAATTTAAAGGAATTTCTTAATAATAAAAAAATACATTTTTAGTAATTTATTTCTGCCCTGAATTGGTCCCTGTCATGAAAAAGGGTTGATTTAATCGACTTAATCATTTAATTCTCACATACATTTACGTGTTTTAGTCAAGAATATAGGAAGGACGGTGAGAACTTACCCCCTACGCCATATGTATTCTTACTGCTACTAAATTTGTTCAAATATTTCATTAGATTTGTCTTTGAGTCAGCGCTGTTTAGTTTCTAGTCAGATATTAATATAAAAATATGTTTATTTTTCTCTCGATAACAAACAATAATATAGCAATTATAAATCTCATTGCTATTCATATTATATATGTTTTTTCGTTAAATGCAAATCATATAATCTCATAATAATCATTCTTTATTATACTTTCTATATAACCCAACATGGCGGCGTCATGGAGAATATACCTGCCGTTTAATACATTATTTACTTCACTTTTTGTTTCTTTTCTTTTTATATACTAACTTATTTTTAGATAAATCATTAAACAATTATTCAAACAGTAATTATTGAAGTTACCGACACTTTGACGTAAATAATTGGCATTCGTTTTCTAACATTTGGATTTAATACGAAACTGCTAGTTGCAATTCTGAATTTTGTTTTTCCAACTTCGCCTGACAGACACTTATTCGAAAGCACATTCTAATTAAACTTAGTATAATCTAATTCCCTGTCTTTTACTATTATTAAACACTTATCGATGTTGTTCTTGCTTCTTTAGGATCTGAGTATGAGATATCCTTATTAAAGCTTTTACTGCGAACATTTTGTTTACATTCCCTGCGTATGCATGCGTGCTTGTACACTAAATGCATTCTAATTCTTTGTTTTTACTGCCTCAGGCAGTAAGCAATAAACTTACTCCTCCCCAAAGAGAGGAAGCAAAGCCTGGGAGGGTGTACCTCCGAGAACTGCACAGGACAGACCCATAGACCGGCGTAAATCAAGCCCCGAAGGCCAAGACAATACCAGTTTAAGGAGTGCAGTATCCATCGGAACAGATACTACACTTTGATCTTAGCCAAAAGGCCAAGAAACGACCACGTTATTTATCTACGTCCCACAAGATAAGATGTGACACAAGGTCGGGAAAGTGGTATTAGATAAGCCAGCGCTCGAGAGGTGAGCACTCTGGCCATTTAAAAATTGCCTGGGCAGCCCCGTCGGCATTCCCCGGTAGAGGCGCCTCAGACAGTAAGTAATAAACTTACTCCTCCCATAGGGGAGGCAAAGTCTGGGAGAGTGCACCTCCTAGAACTGCACAGGACCGACCCATAGACCGGCGTAAATCAAGCCCCGAAGGCCAAGACAATATCAGTTTAAGGGGTGCAGTATCCATCGGAACAGATACTACACTTTGATCTTAGCCAAAAGGCCAAGAAACGAGTACATTGTAGTCAGCTTGGAATAATCCGTATCGTATTGTGTTCAACAGACGGGTAGCTCTTTGAAATAAACTTTGCTCATAGGAGTTCCGTTTAGTTTTGGGTACACAGAAGGAAAACATTCAACTTATTTACAGTAGTTGTAGCTAAACGAGTTTTTAGTGTAGATGTTTTACAGGATAGAAACCACAGTAAAACACGAAAATAACGATAGAGTATTGAAAGACTAGCAACCTATCTTCTGTGAGAAATAGGATGTAGGGAATACAAGACGACATCGACCACTAAATTTTGAAGTCCGTTTTGTACTCTGTGAAGGTATGAAAGGGTACCCTGAGCTACAGTTTCTGATATCATGAAAAGTACTTTATCTTGGAACATATTTGACTCTTATACAGATAGAGGAGTGTATCATCGGTGAGATACTTTCTACAACGGTGGAATAATTCAACCATAATTTCAGTGACCTCAGCAATGGATTTTATGTAAGTTTTCAATGTCAAGCCTGCGTTCAAGGCCAGTCCTATTAGCATACCAAAGCAGGGGGTTTATTAAAGGAAAGCGTAATTAATTTCAATGTGGGCAAATGAGAAAAGCTTACTTTTAGACGTATTAAAGGTAGCAAGCCACCCTTTTCCCCATTGCAGGACGTGCCCCACGTCGTAAGAGAGAGAATCAGATAGAGTTTGATCATAAATGTGTTTCGTGTTGCTATAGATAGTTTTGTCATCTGCATAAATATCAACGAATGATCTCGGAATGTGATTTCGGAGATCGTTTATAAATATCAGGAGGAGAGTTTGACACAGAATAGATTCAAGAGGCGTTGTTTAAGACTTCCGTCTATCAATGACTTATTTATAAACCTATAAGAAATAAACGGGTTTGATGGCTGAGACATCATTTCCAGTTATTCCTTTTTTTAAATACATAAAAGTTCTTAAATAAAAATATATCATCTTATCCTCACATACCATTATTATCATGGCTATACACATTCGACCTGCTGGCGAATATACGCACCGAAGAATACATAACTTCCTTCATTTTTTTTTCATGTAACGTAGTAACATACTTTGCGATGAATTAATAAGAATTAAACCTGAAATTAATAGTGACAGGCAATTTATCAAAAATAGTTAGCATTTTTATTTACCTTTCTCAGCGATCTTTGACTTCTCCACGGACAATGCTAGTATAATATAAAACAGTGATATATATATATATATATATATATATATATACAGTTGTAAGTTCGAGCCCGTTGGTAGGTAAGCCAGTAGTTTAAATATATAATGATGAGTCTTAAAGAAACGAAACAAGCTGGTCTATAAATAAGTAACTATTTTATTATTTTATTATTATACGTAAATATATTTATATGCAAAATCAATTACTAAATATATTAAATTTATTTACCGCCTTGTAATGCGTAGGTTTCGGTAAATTCTACTTTCCGCAGAGATAGTTAATTGTTATCATACTAACTCGTTTAATTATGACAACTATCATTTTATTATTACAGTTCACTCTAATTAACAAACTTCAGTGCGAGCAAAACCACATATACATGAACATAGCCTAATGCGGGAAATTAAATATTTTCACTATTGTTTTCTCTCCTTTTTATTATTTTAATGTATTTAGAACATGTTTGATATTTAAACCACGTATCATATGATCTTAAATATATAATGATACTATATAAATATAATAATGCTAAGTTAATATAAACTATATACTTAAGTAAAGCGCATACGTCCGCAAAGGGGTAACAGAAAAATTACAGTTTTAAGTTCGTTCATCATAAAGATTAGTGGTCAAGCATCTGTTAGCACTAATTAGCAATTATCATTAATTGTCTGCCAGGTTAGACATTTTATTCTTGCCTTTATTTAAATTCACAGCTGCAAATGAAATGATGAATACAAATGAAAAAGAGGTATTTCTTGTCTTTTATTAAATACTAGCAGGACCCGTGTCCCGGCATTGCCCGGGGAAATATAACAGCCTGATTTTAATTTTTAAGTTAAATAAATAGATTCAGAAAATAAATCATTTCACTGGAAGTAATTTAAGTAATCAAAATAGGAGCCTACCCTTGAACATCCTACAAAAAACTGCCCATGTCTAAAGCAAGGTGAAGTCCAGTTTAGACCAACCACTGCCAATGATTGTCCTTGGGACTTGTTAATTGTCATGGCAAAACACAATTTAACTGGGAACTGAAGCCTTTTAAATTCTATTGCAGAATCCGACGGAATAATGGGTATTCTGGGAAGGGATGTCAGTTTGCTCCTTGCCACACCAGTTAGTATTACGGCTTCTATCACATAAGGTTTCATGCGTTTAACACACAGTCTCGTTCCATTACATAGCCTTGGAACATCAAGATTCCGGAGTAACATAATTGGGCATCCAGCTTTCAGCTTTAATTTGTGTGTTGGTATACCAAGCAATTCTAATGAATTTAAAAATTATGTAGGGTATTGTACAGCCTGGTCGTCATCGAGAGAAGAATCCACAGAAGTGAAAGTTTGTTCATCACCTGGAATTTCATCAAGCAGTTGTTGATTGATGACATTACCATGTCATATTTAGTAGCTAGAATTGCTCTCTCCGTTAGCCATTCAGTATGCACATAGTTTTCGGCTATATTTGGATAAACTTTGCTACTAAGTTCTGTGAGTGATGAAACAATTGAGCCAATACCTGGAGTAATAACAATCGTGCCATTTTTGGTTGTTGCAAGCTTGCCATCACCTATTTTTAGGAGTAGGGAGACAAACTCACCAGCCATTGGGTCACTATTGAGATGTACACGCATGTTTGTAAATAACGTTACAGTCTTAATGTACTTCCACAAATATGACAATTTAATGCAAGCATTAAGCTCGTCAGCGGGACTTCCACATGGAAAAATAGGAAGCGTTTGTCGGAAGTCACCTGATAATAAAAGTGTTATGCCGCAATGTTTTATCCAGAGTCTAGAACGCTTGTTTATGTGCCATTGTACATTCATCCCATACGATCAGGGAACAATTCTGTAAAACTTTAGCTGGATCTGATCCTCTTTCTATTTGACAAATTGGATCAGCATCTTTTGTTAAGGATAATGGCAACTTAAATGTGGAGTGAGCTTTCCTACCACCAGGAAGAAGAGTGGTTGCAATATGAATTTGCTCATTATTTAGTTGTGCGATACCATCTCGAACAATTGATGCTTGCTCATGAGTTTGATAACTAATTTCACGCGTCCATGCAGTAATGACCGGATGTGTATTAGATCGATTAGGTGAGGTAAGACCCAATTTTGTCAGTGTTTAACCATTCATCCTATAAGTCATAGCTTCTATATGTAGTAAGGCCATATTGAAGATGTCGTCCGAAAGTGTTATATCAACTTGAGGCTGTTGATTGCGTTTCCTAAGAAGGAAATCTTCCGTAAAAGCTTCTTTGTGTGCATCCCAACGTCGATTTGGATGAGACACTGCACATGATCGCAAACAAATGTCTCAAATTGTTTGCAGAATCAGATATAGATGCTTCCTGTAGTGTAGCATCCCAGTGGTTATCATCTTCAAGTAGTCCCGGTGCACTACATGCATCCCTGAATGTAGTCATAACTTGACCATTGATCGTTTTTAGGTCATTAGAGCTCTGTATACCTCTAACATTGTGTAGAAGCAGTCTCAAACAGAAGCAGTGAAATTGATTTGGATGCACGGTGCATACCCTGCCCAAAACTTCTGTTTTATTAACGCACGGATAGCCTGGAACTGGCTTACCCTGTAATCGTTGCTTGAATACCTTAGTTTTTGTGTCCCAGGTATAATAAAGTGGAACTTCTGAGTACAAAAGTGTACATGCCAAAAAATCTGTTTGACACAATTTGAAGAAAGCTGTTAGAGTGGTTGAAGGTGGATTTGCAAATCTATCTGCAGCAGTACTTTCAGTAAAGTATATCCGCTGTCCATTTTCTAGATGAACTGATAGGTGAATAACTGGGGGATGATATACATGTATGTGAACGTTAAGTATTCTCCAAATGGTTTCATTTGTTGATATGTAACGTCCCGTATCGTATCTCTTAACTTCATCATGAGCATTACTTTCAATTGTTTAGGTATCTTGATCACTACCTTTATTTACATATTTACAAATGTATTTTATTGATTTCACGCTGTTGTAATATTCAACATTGATATGTGCATTAAAAATCTTACAAAGCAGTTTATTATGTGGTACAACGCATCGGTTGTCTACAGGAACTGTTATGTTGCCAGGTAGGGTAACTGTCATCTCAAAACCTCCAGCTAAAAGAGATAGTCGTCGATATTGTGGGTAGCCATTTGTATCCGATTGAGTTTCACTCAAGATGTGTCTGGGATATCTCTTACTGCAGTGTCCATCTTTGAGACAGAGTGAACATCTGTTTATGTTTCCACATGGTCCATGAATCATATGGTGCCTAATGATATCATGTAAAAGCGGATCTGCCACTGGATCCGGAATTTCCACACTGATAACTAAATCTATGTCAGAGGATCTCAATTTTTGTTGCACCTCCATTATGCTCCATCGCCATCTGAAATTGTTGGATATATACATTTTCTCTGTGAAGCATGCTTTGCAATGCAAGAACAATCTCTAATTTAGTGTTTGAGAAAGAGTTATATCTAATCGCCCCATACATTTGCTCGCCAGAAGGTGAATCGTAACATAAAACGGGCAGCACTTTTCACGGCCACTATCGTCCGCCACCAGGAATTTGGCCTATGTGACTCAATCGCAGTCATTTAAAAAAAGAGAATAGTCTTTATTATTATAAATAATCATATAATAGGCAATTCCCCCCTCCCAATACATATTTTTTTATTTCGGTTTAGTTTTATTTGTTTTACTTTTCGAAATAGTATAATTAACGTTGATGGATTTTCCGCACATTGCTGAGTCTTCTGTCGATTTAAATATATTGTACAATTCGGTGTTTAATCCCCCCCCCTCGAATACAATATTTTTCTTTTCGGTTTATTTATATTTTGTTACTTTTCAAAACAGATCCACCACATCAACCTATCAATCCCGCCACACCCCGCTGCTAGGCATTTGACTCATGTCACTCAATCGCAGTCAATTAAAAAAAATAGCGAATAGTCTTCTTTATTGAAAATAATCATATAATCGTCATTTTATTTCCCCCCGACCATCCGAATACAATTTGTAATGCTCTGCAGGTTACATTAATTATGTGTGTGTTTCAGTGGTGCTCATTTTCCATTTGTCTTTTCAGCCAACGGAAATGGAATTTCTATACAAAGATAATGGGGGGTGGGGTGATTTTAATGGGGCTCTGTAGGCCTCTTTAATTAATCGCTGAGATTTCAATTTGTCCCCCCCCCAACATTGGATTAAAAAAAATGTATCTATTCTGTTTGTGTATGTTTTAGTAATTTTCTCAAAGTATTTAACGTTGAGGGAAGTTTTCACAAGGAAGCAATTGTTAGTGTAATTTATTTATTAATAATTTATAAAAATAATAATATTTATTTTTATTGTATTAAATAAACTGTATCAAAATAGTGAACAGTTATTTTGAAAATAAAAAGTTATCATTTAAATGAATAGCCATTAAAAGAATGGGAAAAATACGTGCGAAGGAAGAAGTATGGAATGTCGTTCGGCTAATCTATAACCTTTTTTTTTCCGAACGTATTACGTTGGGTCAAATTCTGTAGAAGTAAAGTTTTTTTTTTTTAGTAAGTAAAAACGTAATTTTTTTATCTTACTTTTTAAAGTTGAAATGTTTCATTTTTGTTATTATGTAATCGGTGTCCTTTAAGTGTAATAATGAGAAAAACGTAAAGGAAAAATGTATCTATTCGGTTTGTTTATGTTTTGTTTATTTTCTCAAAGTATTTAACGGTTAGGGAACTTTTCCCAAAAAAGCAATTGTTATTGTATTTTAGTTAGTAATAATTTATAAAAATAATATTTGTTTTTTTTTTATTGTACGAATTAAAAGTTTCTCCAAATAGTCAACAGTTATTTTTGGAAATGAACAGTTATAATTTAAATGAATAAACATTAAAAGAATGGGAAGAATCCGTGCGAAGCAAGAATTAGGGAATGTAATTCGACTATTCTGTAACCGTGTATTTTGTCTCAACGTAATCCGTTGGTGTTTTGTTTTCGTAAAGTATTACGGTGGGTCAAAATCTGTAGAAGTAAATTTATTTGTATTGTTTTAGTAAGGAAAACGTAATCTTTTTATTTTATTTTTTAGAGATGAAATGTTATGTATTTGTTATTATGTTATTGGTGTCGTTTATGTAAAATAATGTGAAAAACGTAAAGAATAAGTGTATGTAGTCGGTTTGTTTTTGTGTTGTTTATTTTCTCTAAGTATTTAACGGTGAGGGAAGTTTTCTCAAAAAAGCAATTGTTATTGTATTTTATTTAGTAATAATTTATGAAAGTAATATTTTTTATTTTATTGTAGGAATTAAAAATATCGCAGAATAGTGAACAGTTAGTTTTTAAATGTTAAGATATAATTTAAATGAATAGCCATTAAATGAATAGGGAAAATCCGTGTGGAGTAAGAATTAGGGAATGTTAATCGGTTAATCTGTAACGTTTTTTTTTCTGAACGTATTCCGTTGGTTCAAATTCTGTAGAAGTTTTTTTTTTAAGTAAGGAAAACGTAATGTTGTTTATGTTAGATGTATAATGTAAATAGCAGAACAGGAACGGCGTATTACCTGAAGGAGTCGTAGATCGGTAAGGGAAATCGGCATAACTGTTTAATCGTAGTGAATGTGGCAGGCGTTTCGTGAACTGTATACGCTGTTCGAGGCTGAGAGTATGAGATTGCGTAAACGTATTTAACGGAAGTGACGTAGGCACATGTATTGAAGGGAGCGTCTGTTATATTTTCTGTGCAACGTATGCTATTGTGTTGTAATGTGAAGACGGACGTAACAGAAATAATAAGATGTAAAATGTGTAAAGTATCCTTTGTGTAGTTGTGCCCGGTGTAGACTGGTAGCGTGGGAGGAGTAAAATGTTAGAGAGAAATGTTCTTGCTACTACCTCTATGGTGTCTGTTTTGGAGAGAGTGACTGATGGAGGAACGTAAGTAGTAATTTGCCCGAGGTGGATGTAAGAGTGTAGAGTTTGCTAAGAACACGCTCGAGCGAATAAGCTTGATGTTGTAGTGATTGTAGTAACCTATTGAGTTCAAGTTTATTTTCCTATTCGACGCGAAGGTACAGGGGAAAAAACGTCTTTACTTTATATATAAGATATAATATTTATTCATTAAAATCCAATAACTATTTCGGTAAGCCCACCAGACACTGTGTGGAGGCTTTGGTGCCGCCTTCCTTGATCGAAGCCAACGTACAAACTGTAACAACATTATATACTGGAGAAAAGAAATTCAAACAAAATATGTCAAGCATGACATTCCCGCCGTCTTCCTCCGCTGGCACCTCGCCACACTCTAGCGGTTTGTTTCCGCTCTGTTCCCGATGAGCCGCTTTAACACAATTTATATATTTATAGTCTTAGTCCCTATAATTTATGATGATTTTATGCGACGAATAAATTTCTGGTTACGTCTTTTGAGACTTGCTTGGCCCAAGCTTGCGCAAAAAGTGTGTTTCTGCGTTTCTTTCTGCTACACAAGCGAGATCGAATTAAACGCAGCCGACGCAAACTACAATATAATCTTACGTGTAGCCATTAGATAAACCAATATACATATTAAAGCCCACGATAACTTCAGAAATCATGACATGATAATCATCGATTTTATTTTCATTGTTTACGGAATAAAACATTATTTTGTAATGATATGTTTTCGTCTATTAAATGCCATTTTGAGTAAAACTGCCGGTTCCCTTTTAATTAAAGATATTTTATAAAGGGAGTCAAATATAATAGCTCGGCGATAAAACAAATAAATACATTCACACTTTTTACAGAAATTATATTCTTAAGATTCACTCATACGATCTGCAGCTTTAGCCAAAGAACTTTAGCGTAGCAGAACCCCCCACAAATGCTAGTTCAAATTTACACGTGACAATTTGGATTATTTAGATAATTAAGACTACTATACTCATCCTGGTTGTTATTAAACACTCGTGGTCAAACTATCGTGGATAGAGCTGCATCCTCTGTGTCGAAGCTTCGTTCGCGAGACCATGGCTCAGGTTCGGCGCAATACAGGAAAATTACACTTTTTTCTGAGTATTTTTTGCAATCGTCTACATACACTGCGTTCGAAAATCTGCAGTTCTCTAGTGTAGTACAGCCGCTAGTTTCAAACGTCATTACTTTTCTGCTGTATTAGAAAATATGTGGTCTTGACTTCAGGGACTTTACTTTATTGTTTGTCCGTCTAGAAAATTGTAGAAGTTGGTAACGCCCGCATCGCTTGCTGTCTACTTGAGAACTGATTCTATCTCATTATAAATGAAAGACAGCTAAAGTTGTCCGTCAAAAGTCACCATTCTCCACCTGAAATCCAAACCCACTGACGGCTTAACCTTTCGCAACACCCACTTTATCATTTGATAACATTCAGCGTGTGTCTATAAGTATTAGCATTCAATAATTCTCGAGAACAAAACCACCGAAACATTTGATATCTAAAAAAAAGTTTTCAAAGCCATCTGCAACCTCGGACACCCTTTGTTCAACGATTACACGAAAAAGGATATTTTTAAGATTAACTCATATGATCTGCGTGTAAGCGTAATAACATGCTAGTTGGAACTTAATTGTAACAGATCCGCTAAAATTCCCGTTCAAAATATTACGTACCAATTTGGATTTTATAGATTATTCGAACTACTATACTCATCTAAACCTCCGAACCTACCCTTTTATTACGTGTATCTTGTTCAAAATTCTATAAATATTACCGATTACGAATAATATTTCCGATGCTCGAAATGATGCATCTCAAATACTTCAAGGTTACATCGGCCGAATTGTTGTGAATATAACAAAAATGATTATAGTTGTCTGAATAACACACATAATACAAACTATTAATCTTCATCAAAACGATTCTCGAAACTTATTTTTCTAACAGAAACGATATTTAAAACTTTTTCGTGACCGACCAAGATCAAACAAACTAAAACTGAAGTATGGAAGATTAACTAACCGAAAACACATGTCGCAGGAATGATGAAATTTATTCCCCGAACAAAACAATTTTTAACAACATTTATGTGATTTACACAGATTAATATCGAGATGTTATTATACTAGACCTTATGTCTAGAATCCTTATTTTAATTCTTATCAAAGTCTTTTACATTATTTCATTCTAAAAAAGTTCTAAAATATAAGGATTGAGCCTAAGGGGTCTTAACAATACATTGGAATCTTACTTAAGGAGGATTGATAAAATTAATGCAAATGTGATTTGTTTAAATTTTCAAATTTGAAGTGGCAACCATATTATGCAACCTGTAACCCTTTAAAACATTCCAAAGAAACCGAAACTTGTGGAATATTTTTTAATTTATGTCTAATACCCATTGTTAATATTTAACTAAAGTCGGAGGGATCTGAACATTACGGAAGGTCTTCGACTTCCTTGTGTCACCTTTGCCGTAAACAAATTAGGCATAGACGATATTACAACCCCTTACGTCTAGCAGTTTTTACAAAATAATTTATTTATGACGGAATCCTCTAAATACACATATCTAAATATATATGAATATCTACATTTATATATACATGTATGTATGTATGTATGTATGTATGTATGTATGTATGTATGTATGTAAAAGATTGAGTGGATTAAAATCAGAAAAATATTTTCTTGTAGAGTCTTTTTAACCAAAGAAAGCCTCAATAAACCATGTTATGTGAATTATCGATCTCTTCACGAATGGCATAGGGCTTATTTTATTTGGTTTCATATATTCGTATAACATGATTTTACCATTTAGATTTTCTTGAAAAAAATATGTATTTACATAAGAAGATTGTGAATCAGAGTGAATGGAATACCTCATATACTTATTTTGAACAGTTCCTTATTTTAATTTACTGAGTATAAATACTCTTTAATGGTTTAAAATTAATTTACAACATGAAGTGAACTCTTTTCCCCCTGTAACTTTAGCGAGAGTAAGAAAATAACCATATGCATTATACACCACTAAAATACACAATGCCATACTCTTATTCACCCAAGCGAGTTTGCAGATACTTTCGCATAATTTCATCAACATATATTAATTATTATATTTATTTCTAGATAATTCACTCTCTCACCTACAACATCCATAGAGAAAGTGGTCACTATACTTATTCACTTCAAATTATGTACTGAACCCGCCACTCATCATACCGCCAAACTTTGTATTTCATTCCAAACTCTTAAACATTAACACCACCGAATAGAGATTACGAGAATATCATTACGCTATTCCGAACACATAACATCTACACGTTACAGAATAACTGATTACATAGAAAAATCAATTCACGCGCAGCATAACAAAACCTATTCCAATTTTAGTTAGTACTCTTTTTTATTATATACATTTAAAAATAAACATAACATTATCAGAATATTTGTATTAAAACTAACATGTTTCATTCGTGGGCATTAAAATTGTGTTTTTTTAGATTAAATATTATACGCGTTACGTCTTCGTTTTCATTACGGTTTGAA
>OY744516.1:180535213-180620213 GCA_963556195.1 Sepiola atlantica | reverse complement strand
AGAAATTAGTAATCGGAACACTACAAATTATCAAATACAATCTAGAAAAATGCCAAAACATTTTGTTATTGTTCAAAAATATTTTTAAATAACAAATTAGAAATAGTAATCGGAACAATACAAATTATCGAATATAATCTAAAAACAGTGCAAAACATTTTTTTATTGTTGAAACATATTTTTAAATAACAAATTATAGTTAAATCCTATTTTTGTAACGTAAATTATTAAAAATTAAATGTGTTACGACATTACTCTCAAACAAGTTATGCACGAAGGATGGTTAAAAAAAAAAACGTTTTTTTTGCAATACCTTTCGATTTTCGTCTTTATTTAATATACGGCTTAACATTTTTATCTTTCACAACTAATAATATAATCTAATGATAAGTCTGTAAGTTAAAACTAAATTAAACGGAAAGTTCCCAGGTTTTCTCTCGATTTTCTCAGAAAGTTGACATTTTCAGCAAGATACGGTCCTGAATTCTATACTTTATCTCATTCAAGAATATAGTAGACAGTATATAAATACAGCACACGCAAAGTCCAGAACAAAAACTTCATTCAACCGGTATACTAAAAATATGAGACTCGTTGTTGACGGAATCAAGAAATCGCCGTTGCCTTTGTACCGATGGTCTAACTAATACATACACACAAGAAGAAAACACCCAATAGGTGTAACTGAGAATCTTACAGCTCCATATGCACGGTTTTTAAAAATGTTTACATGAATTTTGGGCTGACTACTGACCTGTAACTAAAGGATTTCATAATGTACACGTAAAAAAAGAATTAAAGAAAATCAAACGTATTATTTTTTCATTTGATCGATATTAATGATCAGAAATAACGTGGGGGTGCTGCAGTTATACAGTTCGGCTACACGAGCCGCCACTGATTACGATACACATATATACTTTAAAAACGAACACACAGAAAAAAAGCATCCATTCGGACGATATGGCGATTATAATCAAAACATTGTAAGGTGTTTTCCACGTTTATAAATGATCATTTTAAATTAATTGTTATTTACTCAATCTAAATACTTATTCTAATTATTTCTTTTTTCATTACAGTCTTTTTAGTTTTGGGGCCTCTGATTATCTATAACTATATAACTGATTTTAATACATTGAACGTGATGATTTGGGTTAGTAAGACTCATAAAAATAATCAATAAATATTTTCATACTCAAAACTTTATTCACATCAGTTGAAAAGTTAACCTAATTGCTGGAGGATATTAATGTTTTCGTTTTCTTCCGATTTCGGCGAATTTATTTTCGTAAAACTAAAGATTCTGTTTATCTCGGCTATTATGTGTGAACATTCAAAATATTTCTGAAAAGTGAAATGGCATGTATTTAACTAGATGTACGGTACATCTTGCCTAGCACATCGTCATAGTATATTTCCTAAAACTGTATCGCTACTGCAGTTTAGCAATTTGAATGAATTTATTTTTTTCATTTTTGAACAATTACATTCACGACAAAGGCATACATTCACGCACTTTTCATTATGGAAGGGGATGAAAAAATGCCCATCGTCAACAACATCTAAGGAATACTAATGTGTTTCCTTTGTTTATTAGCAAAGAAAAAATATTTTGTTAAATCAAATTTCAGTTACGTAAATTATTCAGAGTGAAGTAAACTTCGGCATTATTTTCTAAATGTTTTTATCGACACAGCTCAGCGGCATTTTTTATGTTTCACTTCTTTTTTAATGTTACAACAAATAAGTGTCCCAGAACGAAAGTAAATTTCCTTTGCTACTGACTTGCATAATTTTAAACTTCTGAAAGTTTTTCAATTTTTAAATTCATTTCAAGGTAAGATTTCATCGATATACAACTCTTCAGAAATAAGGAAAAATTAAGAATAATCAATCCATGAGTGGCTAGTGAAGTTTCATTAATTAAATGCAGTTGAAATGACTTACAACTAACCCTTAGTCTGACTTGCAACACTCATGGTTTTCCACTATTGTTAACAGAATATACAATAAACTACAAATATTGTTTTCGCACATAATTTAAGTATAGGAAAACAATTCTTCCCAATAAAAATACACCACAAAATTGAAATACTATGGTAACATACACATACCTACAACAAGTATCAAACGATATTACCTCTAAATGGGCCGGAAGTGGGTGCTCATTTTAATTTAATTTATATACGAAACTGATCCTCCACTCTAAAAGCTAAACAAATTATATTTGTCGACATTTCTTAACAGCTGATATGTTTTCACAATGGTAACGCAGGGACATGGGCCATGTTTGTTTTTAATAATACAATTGATAAAATGAAAAAAAAACTGAAACAGTCATTTCTTAGCCATCAGACATTTTAGGTGGCAAATTTGTATTCTTCCATTAACATAACAATATATTATATTTCAAATAGTACTCAATGCAAAATTACTTTTTTAATTAAAACTAAAAAAATCACAAAAATCAGAAAATCTCGTAAGAAAATGTTAAATTAAAATCAACCTGAATCATTGTGCTTGAATCAAGTTTTAAAACAATCATTTCAGTGTCGGTCCATGTTTCTAGAAGTACATAATTCATTCTATAACCTTAGAAAATGGAAAGAATTGAAATTTTGCAAAATACATTTGAAATGTTATTTCACTAAATATTGGCAAAGAAAAAATAGCAAAAAACGAAGTGAGACTTATAGAAAATAGAATTTTTAACATTTTAAGTTGTTGTTTGTTTTATTTGGCGACCCATATAATGGGAGCCAATCAGTCACTTGAGTGTACTTATTTGTCGTATACTTTAACTTATTTTTGATAATTATGTTTCATATTCTTTGAAAAAAGTTGATTACAGGGGAAATGCGTACGCATGTAACTCAACATTCTTGAATGAATTAACCTAAAAAGGTTAAAGACACATTATTACATCTGGAGAAATAAAAGAACAATAAAATGTGTTAAAACTTCTTAAAATATTGTAGCTAAAGTCGGAATTTAGAAAAAATTGAATAATAAACTAAAAATAAATAATTATGAGTTAATTATTTATTTTTACTTTTATAATTTAATTTTTTCAAAATTTAGACTTTAGCTGCAATATTTTAAGAAGTTTTAAGAATTTTAATTGTCCTTTACTTTTCTAGGTGTAATAACTTATGTTACTTTTTTATGTCTAATTATGTAATAATATTTCTTTACATACGTCTGCATTTTCATTGTAATACATGTTTATACACAAAGAAACAAGCCGCGCGTGCGTGGTCCCCCTCTGTATGTGACTCGATGTGGCGAGTGTAAAATGCAATAAATTTGGGCAATCTGGGGCATTTTGACCCCCCCCCCCTTGACGCCCTGGGGGCGCGAACCAGATTTTTCTGAGGTCAATAATACTCATTTTATATCCAGGACAATTGCCTCTACATTTTGGCCAAGTTTCAGAGGAATTGAATGAATGGATCAAACGTTATGGGAGAAAAGGGTTATTTTTGCCATTTTTTTTGGGGGGGGGGTTGACCCCTTGGGGGCGCGAACCAGATGTTTTCCAAGGGCAGCGATAGTTATTTTCTATAAAGAAACAATTGCCGCCACATTTTGGCCAAGTTTCAGATAAATTGAATGGATGGATAAAAAGTTATGGAGCAAAAATGTCATTCTTTGCCATTTCGGGGCCTTTTGACCCCCTGGGGGGGGGGGCTAACCAGATTACTTTTCAAAAATCGGAGAATGTCACTTTCTAAGCTGACCAAAGTTATAACTTCATGCAAAATTTCAGAGAAATTCAATGGATGATTGCGGAGAAAAATCCGAACGGATAGGTCCCCTGATTTTATAAATCGGTGATCAAATATACTTTATAAATATATGTGACTTTCAAAAAACGCTTTTACTACATCTACAATAATTTAAAGTAGACAAATTTTTAAAACGTTAACAACAGCATACGTTTTTGGATGTATCTTGTATTTTTCTTCGCTTTTTTATTGGTAATAAGTAACGTAAATTGTTTGAATTTATTTAATCTGAATTAGGAACAAAAAAGAAATATTCAAGAATCGTGTGTCAATGCAATTTTGTCGTCGTAATTCAATTTTAAGTAAATGTTATCTTTTATGTGATATGTTTGTGTGAGTGCACGTATCCTGTGTAATTTCTTACTTTCAGCTGAACTCTATAACTCACTATAGCACACTCTCAAACATGAAATATTATATTTCAGCGTTGCCTCAAACAAATACAGTCAACAAGATCAACATCAGTGATGGTCGTCAATATTTAGAGCACTTGTTAATGTTATTATTAAGTAAATCGTCTCCATTATTTTCCAGGTTCTAGATAAATCGAGTGAGATTGTATAGGAGAGAGAAGAGGGGGAGATGGGGAATTAGTGCTGAGGGTAGAAGAGAGAAAGGGAGAGGATAGAGATAGATAGACAGATGGATAGGTTACATACATTGAAATGTTGTGATGAATATATATGATTTATTATATAGTAGTAGTATTAATATTATTATTATGAATACTCTAAAATTGTTTATTACTCAGAAAATATATTACTTCATTCTTACTTATCTGAAAATTGGTTTGGTTTTGATATTAATGATAATAATGTTTGGTTCAAGTATCGAACGGATAGATCATCTAGTGTATATTTAAGTTTAGGCTGGATTATAAAGTGCGTGGATAATAAAAGAAAACATGCCAGCTGGCAGATCAGCAAAAATCAATGCGCTGAACTTGAGATGAATATTGACTCAGTGTGAGAAAATACAATCCAGTGGATCTGAGAAGAAACGATGAAAAAGAATTCAGTCAGTCTGAGATTTGAAGCTCTACGGGCCAAACACGCTAAGAAATGAATTGAGAATACCCGATAAACGAAGTGTGAGCAAGGCTCCTAAGAATCTGCAGTCAAGCATTTGTGTATCCTCTGCCGTTGGCTAAAAAAGAGGCAACACCATCTGGCAAATGAAATGGTATTATTATGAATCCAAGCCGAATTCGGTGTCTTTCATTTGGTTACTGTGGCGACTATTGATTTCAGGCACGATCAAAGTGAGAGTGTCCTTAGTAATTGGGAATCAAATGTATGATTTAATTGAATTTTTAAAAATTACTGAGTGTCAGGTGGACGGTGATACAACACCGTTATGATTGGTAATGATGGTGGAAGTTTGACATAATTGGATTATTTAGAAGGACGGCTTAACAAGAATTTGTTTACACTAGATTGGCAAAACGACAATGGCGTAGTCAGCTGTGAAGCAGCGCTGCAGCATTGAGTTCCACAGACGGGTTGTTTTAGGAAAAAAGGAAAGAAACCTTGTTCATGGAAGTTTCGTTTAACTTTAGGCACATAGACGGGAAAGATAAATTAGTGATAGGGGTCGTCACTAGACCAGTTTTGTTGGGAATGTTTTACAGGAGGGGCCATTAATTGAAACTCACCGGACCACCTGCCATGAAAATAACGATAGAGTAGAGAAAGACTAACAACGCCCTTTCTGTGAGAAAGATAAATGTCGACGAATGATCTTAAAATGTTATTTGGGAGAACGTTGATTAAGATCAGGAAGAGGGTTGGGCTCATGATACTAGGCCTCTCTAAGAAGTATCCGATCTTAGGCCATTAAAAATATGTCAAATACTTGACGGGGCTAGGACACTTATCTCCTTCAAAGTAAGCCCCTTGTGCTTGCACACACTTAGCCCACTGGAAACCGGAAACACCTCTGGAAGTATTCTTTTGGAATGGTGTTCATCTCCGCCATCGCGTTCTGCTTTCTCTAGTCTAAAAACGGGAACCTTTCAGTGGCGTCTTCAATTTTTGAAACAACCAGAAATCGCAAGGAGCCATGTCTGGAGAGTAGCAAGGTTGACGACGACTGGAATTCCAGGTTTGGGCAAGAAATTTTGGATCAATTGGGATGAACGTGTGGGGGCGTTGTCGTGGTGCAGTTGACAGTTTTTCGATGTCAACATGTCTGTTTTTTACGCAAAACTGCGTCACGGAAAAGCTGGATAACATTTTGATAGTAATCCTTTGTCACTGTTTATCCGTTCGGTGCGTATTCGTGATGCACAGTTCCACGGATATTAAAGAAGACAGTCAGCATCACCTTGATTTTGTTTCGCACCTGTCTCACTTTTTTGGCTTAGTAGACTCGGGATTTTTCTATTTCGGCGATTGTCTTTTGGTTTCTAGGTCGTACCCGTAAACCCATGACTCATCTCCAGTTATCACGGGCTTCACAAACCCAGGATCAGTGTTGGCAGTTTCTAAAAGGTCCTGTGCGACTTGAAAACAGAAGTCCTTTTGTTTCTGCGACAACAACTTGGTCACAAATGTCGCAGCCACTTTGTGCATGTTCTAACTATCACGCAAAATTGCATGTGCTGAATCTTTACTTACTCGACCTCTTGGACGATTTCGAGCACGTCTTAACGACGATCTTCCATCATCAAATTTCAAACGCTCTCAAAAACAGTTTCACTTCGAGCAGTTTGGGGCCTGCCAGAACGGTGGCCACTCTCCACAAAGACAATTTAAGATTTATTTTCGCAATACATTCCTTTTGGTCAAAATTATGGTTAAATCACTTTTAACTAACTTTAAGCCTCAGTCACACGACGCGACATCGCTCGCCGCTACTCGTAGCAGCGATTACCCGTCGCAGCGATTGAGCTGGTCACACGAGACGATTTCACTCGTCGTTACTCGTAGTAGCGAGTCGACTAAAATTCTAACAGTTCCGTGTCTTTTTTTACAGCACATACATGTCGCGGGTCAGGCGCCATGTTTTTTTTCAAATCAAACAAGTTTTGGTTTATAAACATCGTCTATCTCTGCTTTATTTTTCACTTTATTTATTTAATTCCTGTATGCATCCTTCAAGTTCTTTAGTTTCTTTTTCAAATTATCTTCGTCAGGAATCTCAAAACCAGCCTCAATTAGTTCATTCATTAAATATTTAAAATTGTACTCCCTCGCATTTCCTTCATATACTGTATATTGTTTGTATGCCAAAAACCTTCGTAGTTTCTGTAAATATCCGGAAATCCACAGATTCATTAGCTGACCACTTCAAACTTTATCTTTCTATCATGGCAGCAAACTGCATGACTTTGATGTTATATGAAGCGAATATGTATTCGTAGCAGCCGCTATTAGGTCTTGAACAAAAATCATAAAAGCTCGCGATACCAAGTCATATGATGATAAAACCACGCGCTACTTGCGACTTATCATGTCCAACTTTAGTCGCGGCGAGTAAACTAGTCGCAAGTTGCTGCCACTACTCGCCGGTACAGCAGTAGCGGCGAGCAAAGTCGCCTCGTGTGACCGAGTTTTTAATGTGGTTATACATCGTTTGTATAGTTCAGACTACTGTTCTTATATTGGATGTTATTCTCACTACGTTACGGCCTACGTAACCTCCTCCGACCTTCTTCCAGTGAATCTTGTAAACACGAGAGGACATGTGGCGTAAAAGGCAATACTAAGAATACAAGTACAAATTACTTAATACTTCTACCCAGTCATGGCTGACGGAACAAGAACAAGCCACCCGTGGATTAAATAAATGAATTATGTTCGAAACTCCGTATAGATTGCCAGGTTCGACGAATGATTTTCGAGTTTGACAAGATGCGTCTGAAAAATGATGTAAGTGACATCATCTGAAACGTTATGAGAATAACATACAAAGTTAGAACAGTAGTCCAGATGATCCAAATAATACACATTATCAATCAACATCTAAAACATTCCGAACCTTAATGTTTATGTAATACTAGCTGGTCCTGCTGGCTCCCTATCGCTTCAGAATATTCGCTACTTGTAATACATGAAATATTAAGTTAAAATTATAAACATTTCATTCCGAACTTTGTTGCAAACATAAAACATATTTCTCGTTTGTTAATATAGATAAACATTAATATTTTTGACAGACGTTTGTTTGTATTTTAAATGTGACCGTAAAAGAACAAAGAAAGGAATTTGTGGTTTCACTTGCAAATTTTGAAATAAATCGCAACTTGTTAAAAATCAGGTCGGTCCATTAAAGAAGGAAACGTTTGAAAAAAGCTAGATATGTTTTAATGAAATAAAAAAAGGTTGCGAAACAGAATTACTTGTATGAAATAAAATCAACTATTGAATTAAAAAACAATAACAAATAATAGTTAATTAATAAGATGTAGTGTTTCAAAGCAAACATGTAAATTACTGTAATCGCATATAAATCAGCAGTCTATGAAAATATAGTGTGTTGATTGTGTGAAGTTGAATAAACGTGAAATAGGTGATATTGTTTTTACCGTTAGTGCCAGAAATAGGCACAACTTTCGTATTCATGCATTAAACGACTAACCAAATATACAGCCGGATGGAAATAGTATAAATCAACGGAGAAAACATTGGATACAGCATTTGATATAGAGAGGATTATAGATTAAGTTCGCCGTTTGTGGTTCACGTTGAGAAGAGCTTGACTCCCATTTTTGTACCGGGCAGGTTCATATTCATGGAAAAATGAGACGATAAAATTATAATTTTAAATATATATTTCCCTATATTGGATATCCATGTCATTCATTAATGAGGCGACTTCGCTCGCCGCCACTGCAGTAGTGGCGAGTAGTAGCAGCCTAGTCGCATCGTGTGACCAGGCGATTTCGCTCGCCGCTACTGCAGTAGTGGCGAGTAGTAACAGCTTAGTCGCATCGTGTAACCGGGCGACTTCGCTCGCCGCTACTGCAGTAGTGGCGAGTAGTAGCAGCCTAGTCGCATCGTGGGACTGGATTCAACATACATCATAACAAAAAGTGGATGAGCGTCTTTATCTAGGACCTCAAATAATTACGGCCTTCCTCTCTATAGGCATATCTTGTAATAAATTATACAATTTCAAATATGTAACATTTATTCACATTACTAAAAATAAGTAATTCCATATCCACAGTGACAAAGGAATCCCAAGTAATATTATAGTATTATACACAAGTATATACAATGAAAAAACAAGTATGCTTCGCCAGTTTTTGATACGCTATTTATCTTGATATATTACTAGAATATCCATAGAAAAACAGAGTTACATCAGTAATATACTTTTTTATATATAAACTATCATTTCTGATTACCAAACAAAAATAAACACCCTTTGCAAAATCTGTTATCATAGAGAGAAATTATGTCTGCATTCATTTAAAGCGGCAGTGTAATTATTAGTTGGCTATCTGATTTGCTATTTATTTCATCGCTACTTTACATGCTAGAAACAGTGTCTCTGTTTCACTCGCTATCTGTTGCGTGACGAAATGGAAGTTCATATATTTACTTATATAAAAGTAAATATACATTGTTGTTTTAAGAGTAGATGAGAGTCACCTCATTCTATTTGCAAACATATTGCAATAACTAATATGCAAATATCTCAGATGGGCATTTTGTCTATTCTTTAGGGGTTGGGTGGATTTTAAACAAGTACATAAAAGAGTATTTACAAGGTTAATAGGATAAGCAAGAAGCTAGTAAACACTGATAGGTGTGTCTTCTTTACAAAGCTAGATTGAACCTGGAACATTTTACATGTTTTTCCTGGTTGTATTTCTCTTTTCTAAAAAGGGAATGCTAATTTAAAAAAAAAGATTGAAAGTATTACATTTGATTTAAGATATAAAACTATTTCAAAATAGATTAAGTTTCTTCATATTTTCTTCAAATGTATAATCCTTGTTGAAATTACTTATGGGGTGATAGTTAAAATGACTGTTACACATGTTATAGTTTCTTAAATATATAATCCTTGTTGAAATTACTTACGGGGTGATAGTTTAAATGACACTTACACATGTTATAGTTTCTTCAAATGTATAATCCTTGTTGAAATTACTGATGGGGTGATTATTTAAATGACTGCTACACATGTTATAGTATCTTCTAATGTATACTGCTTGTTAAAATTACTTATGGGGTGATAGTATAAATGACTGTTACACATGTTATAGTTTCTTCAAATGAATTCTCCTTGTTGAAATTACTTATGGGGTGATAGTTTAAATGACTGTTACACATGTTATAGTTTCTTCGTATGTATAATCCTTGTTGAAATTACTTATGGGGTTATTGTTTAAATGACTGTTACACATGTTATAGTTTCTTCAAATGTATAATCCTTGTTGAAATTACTTATGGGGTGATAGTTTAAATGACTGTTACACATGTTATAGTTTCTTCAAATGTATACTCCTTCTTGAAATTACTTACGGGGTGATAGTTTAAATGACTGTTACACATGTTACTAACCTGTACAACATGTAACATTTACTTTCAAAGTAAATGCGTTTTAATTTATTTTTGAATAGTTTCTTCACATTTTGCATGATTTTCTTATCCTACCTATTACTAATGAAGATTACGTATTTCGGTTTCTAAATCCGACACTATACTAATACTTCTAGTAATTGTAATGTTGTACTATCCTTTAATGTTAAATTTAGTTTACTATATTATTTCAAAATAAGGTACTATTTCTCAAAGCTCAATTCATGTGGTTTAGTGTAGTATATGTTCTGTGATCATGATACTTTGCTCCCAAACATTGCCTCCTCCTATTGTGGTTTGGTAGGTAATGAAGTATATGTTCGTGATTATGATACTATCCTCCTAGAGATTGAATTCTTCATCTTTTTATTTTTAGGGGGTTAATATAGTATTCGTTGTGTTTTCATGATACCATCCTTCCAGGTATTACCTCCTCCTTTTTAGCAGAGAGGAGTAATGTAATATATGTTCTTTTTTCATGAGCCGATCCTTCCAGGTATTATCTCTTTCTTTTTGGATGTAGTACAGCATATGTTCGTTCGTTGTGACAGCAGCCTCCCAGCATTACCGTCTACATTTTGGAGGTAGTGTTGTATATATTGGTCCGTCGTTATACAATCCTTCCAAGCTAACAGAGCTATGCAAGCGGAGGGATCATTTATTTCTCAGTTATAGAATAGAAACTCTATTTTCGATTTAAAGATGTGTAAAGTCTACACCATGAATAATTCACACTCTGAATAAAGGCACGTCTAGAAAAATGTTATATTTTAAACATTATGAAAATAATTAATTCAGCTCTTCAATAAAATGATGCATTTTTTAAGCGTTAAAATGTTTTAATTCCTGTTTCAGCTGACACACGTCGGTCTCTAGGCATTTATTTTGATAATTGAAAGTCAGCATTTATATTAAAATGACGTTTCGCAAAGTTCCTTCAATAGATGGCAGTTAATTACTTTTTCGAAAATATAATAAACTGTCATTTCTACATCGTCGCAAAATTATTTGATTGTTTCAAATTAACTTCTGTCAGCTAAAATATCAGATGCACATAAAAAATGTTTATCATTAAATAACTGCATCGAACGATTAGCGAGCCTTAAATTGAGAGGCGGATAATCCATGCTCGATCATGTTGTCAGCCATAATGCTTTGAAACTAGGCCCGTTTTGTTATTCATCGGTGTTTTTGATGATCATTTTATCGGCTGAGAACACGAATAAATTATCCCTTAGATCAGTTTTCACCTAACATTTTGTTTCTACGGATATCAAGGGCGAGTTAACGCGTTAAACACAGAGGGTTGATCACTAGTTTGGCCGTCACGTAACACGAACATATACGAGTTATTTTACAAATCAAGTAAAATAAGGAGAGAAACATCTGATGAAATTTATTCCATACAGTAGGTTTTAACTTTACTATTTTTACTATTGAAGCAGTTCAGATATTAAGCCAATCTTCAGTAAATGCGCGGTTTAATCGTTGATGCCGTCCAAAGCGCATTTAGTTACAGTTTTCAGTCGTAAAGATACATTAAATCCAAATGGGGGCCTAAAAGATATTAAGCAAAATACATTCTTGATTACGAATAACTGAACAAATGACAAGCGCGAACCGCATAATCAGTCTGTCCAATACAGACATGGTAAAACGAAAGTTCTGGAAAGAAAGATGAAACGTTAAGTTTAGCGTTCCATGTTAAACATGGATATGCAATGCACAACAAAACAGACACGATTAAATATTGTTTCCTGATTACAAAATATACAACGGAAGCAGTAAGCATTTATCGTTATGACATTCACACAAAATTCATAGCAAAAGGGGTCATACGTTTATTTGTTTCAAACAGAATATTACTAAAGAGTGTGCACCGTTTGTTTTGTTTTGTTGATCAAAAGATGTGTGATTCGCTTTTCTCGTAATCGCTCACAAAGACAGTGTCATGCCGAACTAGTCCGTCGTCATAGAAACGGTGGCAAACAAAAATAGATGAGACGATATTTACTCATTATTTAAAATGTTGACGTTCATTCACCATCTTCTTTCCACGAATTTCCTAAGATATAAAACAATACATTGCACTTCTTTGTTTTATACTAAAATGTACGAAATAGTTTGCGTAACGTAACATCATATGAATTTTATCGAAAACAATTTGAGGTAAAAACAACTATGAGTTTATTTGTTAGAGGTTTCATCTATTATTATACCAAACGTGGGGAAACCAACGTTCGTTTTCATAATATTTTATATTATATACTTAAATAACACGGAATGCATGTTAAATATATCTTAATTCTGGTATTGAATTATGTTTAAAACAAAATATGTTGTAATTGTTCTAATTAACAGTATTTTTTATTAACTGGACATGTCTCTTAGCAATCCGGGTTTTTTCACTCGCCCCTCTCACTCGTTGCGTATTAAAACTCTATAAGCATTTCGAGAAATATTGTTTTTCTTTTAAAGCGTGGTTAGCTAATTTGCGCACGTGTGTTTCTATACACAACAAACTCGTATTTAAATTAAAGGATTAAATTATAATAAGTCTCTTTAGTTTTATATAAGAATAATAAAGAATAAAAATACTTGTGGATTATTATTATTATTATTATTATTATTATTATTATTATAATGATGACGATGACGATGTCGACGACGACAACAACAACAACTTTAATAAAGATAATTATGATAATAGATGAGTAAATAGCCTTATTTTTTAGTTATGCAAAATGTGTGTCTTAAAAGATGTCACATTTTATGACTTTTCTAACGGAAAAGAATACATACTGGAGGTTTTTGTAACCGAAAGGATCACGGATATGTCTTATATTTTCATAAAATATATTTGCATGAATATATCGGTAACCATCCACATTATGATTCAGGAAAACATCTAAATGAACTTAGATACACGTTTGTAAATTTATAAATAACTCAATTTGAATGAAGCAATATTGAATACCTCATACAAAAATAAAATTATGTTTTAGTCAGCATTTTCAGACGATTCAGAATTGAAGTCTAAATAAACTATTATTTTCATTTTTGTTTGATTTTTTTAAAATTAAATTTAAAATTATTGTTATTATTGTCTAACCATATAAATGACGTTTACTTTGAAATTTTACAAAATAATTTTAATTATTTTCAAAACATTAGTAAGTGCATCATTATTGTTATCGAATTTGTTACTACACAATAACAAATAAACTCTTTCAAATACTGCTCCTGAATTCTAAATAAAAGCTTATATTTTTCCTGACATTGATCTGATGCATATTTTAATTGCGGTTAATTTTACCACCTGATGTAGTAAATCTTAACGAAGTATTTAAGACTTCTACACAGTCATGAGGACGAAAAGTTAGCATGTTACCTTTATGAATTAAACTAAAGTTTCGCTAGTGTGAGATAAAGATTCCTGACTTCCAAAAGACGCAGCGCTTTAGTGCCGGAGGTTATATCGGCCAAAACGTTATATAAATAACATCTAAGATAGGGAGAGGAGTTCGAATAGTCCAAATAGTACAAATTATCAATCTTACACTAAAACCTCCGCAGAAAGACATCATATGTTTTCCATGGTGTACAGTATTATGTGCATACTTATAATATTTAATAAAATTGAAATTTTATCTCTGCATCTTTTCAAAATCAGAATCATAGAGAGATTAAGACTTCTATCACTTTTGAATATAACTAGCAAATAAATTCCCCCTCTGATCGCATATTTCTGCTAGACTGGGAGCATGATATAATTGTTACAGAACTGCATACAATACGTAGTTAAAGCAACATACATATTAACATATCATTATTATAAATAAAGTAAAAGTAAATACCTCATGTATAGATGTCAAGCGCGAACGCAGACACCACAATATTTTTATGAATAGAAAAAAGTTAAACTTATTTCCTGTTTATAGTTGTTAAAATAAACACAGACCCCACATTTTTTTTATAAATGGAATAGAGTCAAAAGTTTTCCATTTCATAGATGTCAAGCGCGAATGAAGTAATAGGAAATTACAACATAGCCGCCAATGATTAAGGCATTGTATTAAAATTCGATTTTCAAGTCTTCTAAATATAAATTAAAATTGTATTTATGGATAAACAATTTAAATTTAAAGCCTAATTAATAAATGTCGTCCAAAATGTGGGCGCAATAAATGAAATATTCAAATAATCCCTATAGTACTATTGAACGCCGAAGGGCAACGTCTATTTCGTGCGTTCAGTATTTAATTTTAACTGTTTAGTAATTTAAACATTTTTTTTACTTTTAGAAATAAAGGAAGGCGGATGGGAGGATTCTTCCACACACTCTTTAAAAAAGGAGGAGGTAATTTTGGGGAGGACGGTTTTATGACAACAGAAGTGATACTACACTTATACATTCTGATTGGATAGTTGTTTTTTTATTTATTTAAAAATGTCTCGTCACAAAATAATATGTTTTATTGCTCCTTGGCCTTTTAGCTAAGATCGAAATGTAGTATTTGTTCTTTTAACATCAGCGTCGACATTTTCCATGCAATTAATCCTTCTTGAAACTGAAAATTTAAAAATGTTTTGAAAAAGCTGTAGTTGTCTTAATAAAATCTCTAAAATTCATTGTATTATTATAATAATATTACTATGGAAAAAAATATAAATATATATTAAAATTTGAAAATACCAATTTTAAATGTATATTACAGAACATTAATTTATTAAAAAATTAAAAAGAAAATAAATATGCAAAAGCGAGTTTTGTTTGATGGAGTTTAGAGAATACTATATATACCGTATCATTATATGTTTGAATGTTAAAATACTTGGGAAAAATACGCATTTATTCGTATTTGCCTCAGATTGAAATATTAGATTAGCTAAATACAGTATTTACCATTATTTTGCAATGTATTTCTTACGTTTAAAAGATTGTGACTGACGGGCAGACAGACATACAAACAAACTCTATATTTATATGAGATACTTCTCTTTGATTTGA
Source organism: Sepiola atlantica (assembly GCA_963556195.1). Taxonomy (NCBI): domain Eukaryota; kingdom Metazoa; phylum Mollusca; class Cephalopoda; order Sepiida; family Sepiolidae; genus Sepiola; species Sepiola atlantica. The sequence continues at coordinate 180,604,875 of OY744516.1, read as the reverse complement.
CCATCTGAATCTGAGGGAAAGTTACTGTGATAGTCAGATCTTATTTCGTTCGGAGTGATTGTATTAATGTAAAATGAAGTCAAATTGGACATTTTCCATGTAAGATTAAAGTTATGAAAGGTAACATATTACATTAAAACCCGAGTTAGAGCTTCCTGTACGGTCAGTTACGTCACAAAAAATAATTCCTGAGTGTGATGTGGCGAATGCGAAGTTCAGATCACTGAATCGAACGAGGGAGAATGGTTTAGGGTTGGGTTTGGGCTAGGGTTAGGATTTGTATATATGTATACGAGGGAAGTTCAATTAGTAATGCCCCTGACCCATTTCCTATAGCAGTAGATTAATGAAACTTGGCACAGTCATTAGTCTTTCTCTAAATAGGAAAAACCCAGAGTTTTGCATTTCTCTCATCGTTTGATGCAGCTTTGGGCACCGTTTTTGTAGAGCACCCCAGGTGGGTCTTCCAACCACGTCGTAACTTCAAAAATGAAGGTTGCATCATCTGGGAGACGCTTTCCTTTCAAAAACCAGTTCATGGCTGGGAATAGATGAAAGTCAGAGAATTCAAGGTCAGGAGAGTAAAGTGGATAAGGGAGGATTTCATAGCCACACGCCCGTGCTTCTGATCTGGCGATATGCGAGTTGTGGACCGGAGCGTTGTCTTGCAAGCAGACGGTACCTTTGCTGATCTTGCCCCGCCTATTGATTTTGACAGCTTCTGTTAATTTCATCAAAAGTGAAGCGTAATAGGCTCCTGTAATTGTGGTACCTTTTGCCAGGAAATCTGTCATCACTACTCTGTCCTGGTCCTAGAATACTGTGGTTATGACCTTGCCAGCGGAGTGCTGCACCCTTGCCTTATTTGGAGGTGGTGAGTCCAAGTGCTTCAACTGCATTGACTGGCCTTTGGTCTCTGGATCATAGTGCTGAACCTAAGTTTCATCCTGTGTAATCAGTCTTTTGAAAAACTTTGACAGATTCATCCTCGAGCACTCGACGCGTTCTTGCTTCTGGAAGGTGTGAGCAACCTGGGCATCCATCTGGCAGACACCTTCTGCATATGAAAATGGTCAGGAATGATAGTTTCCACAAACCATGTACTAATCTTGACCTCTTGGGCTATTTGGCAAATAGTAATACGTCGATCTCCCAAAATGGCAGCCTCAACTTGACGGACAGATGCCTCATCAATGGCAGAAGATGAAGGACCAGGTCTGAGAGCTGTTTTCAAAGACTTCCGGTGATGTTTGAATTCACGATGCTAGCGTTTACCAAGGTCATATGATGGGGCATCATCACCATAAGTTTCTTTCAATTCATCAAAAGTCGTATTTGGTGTGCGTCCTTTCAAATACAAAAACCGGATCCCTGCGCGACACTCAACTGGCTCCATTTCATACCTGACTCAGTTGAAACACTTGTAAATCAGAAAGTACAATTAGTTCAGAGCTGTTTTTCGCAACACACCCCATACATATATAAATCATTACACATGTCATCTAGATCAGACAACTGGAAGTGGGTCAGGGGAATTACTTATTGAACGCCCCTCATACATGTATAATATCACGAAGAAAAAAACAACCCTAAAGGATATTTGAAGTGAATTAGCTCTGTTCTTTTTTAATGATGTTTAAGAGCGCTTTTTGTATAGAGGAGACATCTAGAGGGGGAGACGTGAGAGGAAATGAATTACTGCTGTATGTTTTCCTGCTAACTACGTGATAAAATGCTATCCTGATAATCTGTGCGGATCAGAGAAATGGTCATCATCGTAGTCCAGAGTCATCTTTGATGGAAAAACGTGACGTAGGCTTTCGACATGAAAGCATATCGAACTTGGTTTGCCAATAAACACCACAACTATTGTGACCAACCACTTAGAAATCTGATATAATTCACGTACACAGCGACGAGAAAAGACAGAAAATCAGCGATTGTAAGTAGCACCGCTCACATATGTACCGACATCTAAAATTTAAGAACCAAACTAAATACTTAAGTATATATATATATATATATATATATAGTTATCCACATACAGCCTGTTTCGCTGTTTCACAGCTCATCAGTGCGGCTAAACCAGTTAGTGTCTCAAGCTATATATATATATATATATATATATATATATATATATATATATAGATAGATAGATATATAGATATACCTGAAATTGAACAGATCAAACAATTCTAATTAATTACGAATAATTAAAAAGAATACGAATATCGAAATAATAAAACAAAGAAATACGCAGCAGGCAGTAAAGGCTAAGAAAGAATGATAGATATTTGTTAATGAAGAAATGGACAATTACTTATTTTTTTAGTTTTACAAAGAGACAAAGTAAAGAAAACGAAAATATTGGTGTTTTGTGTAAAAAGAAACATGCATTTATATACTTAGTATTTTTTATGTAAAAGTTCTTTGATATTACAGTTATATATTGTAAGACAATGAATGATGCTTTTATAAATATTAGTGTCACGATGGACTTTGTTACAGTAAACTGAAAGTGTTGATATTTCCAGTAGTCGCCTAATGTAAGAATATATATATATATATATATATATATATATATATATATATATATATATACTAGTGACGACATATGGGTTTATATATACAGTAGCAAGGTTAGTTTCGAGTAAACTAATTAATTTTTCCTCCTGTTTGATCTTACCGTAGGCTTGTGTAATTTTCGTCATGAGAGGGAGAGAGTGTCAAATATTTCTTTATAAAGAGTACAGAGCACAAGTGAAACACTATGTATATCATGAAAGGAAAGATAGGCTAGAGAAAAGTTGTAACTACATTTCGTTTAGAATAAGGCGCAGAAGAGGCAAAGAGAATGCACCTATTTGTTTTGTTTGTTTTTGTGTAACGTGGATGTGCAATGAAGACAGCGTGGGTGATCCAGCAGGAGACTCTAAAAAATGGAGATTCGACACTGGTAGTATTAGTTAGCATTTACAATTCAAGACTTTCAGCCAGACTAGATGAGTTATTGTCCTGTAATCCGGTAAGACCAAGAGACCGCAAGAATGATATAATATGACATAGTTCATGGGGAAATGGGAGAGGTAAATCTTAACTTTTTTACTAACTCAATAGAATACTCAAATCCATACGTATCTTATATATATTTCCCCAGGTTGTCTGTCTTTTATATACTTCAGTATGCTAATTTTTTTATCAGTACTCAATATATAAAAACTAATGAAAACTATGGCTTTTAGTTTAATCCTCTATGGTATATGGACTCCAGATATAGGATATGTATGCTCTTAATCTAGTAATACAGCTTCATTAAAATTACGATTGGAAACATTTCATATATCATAAAGACTATACGTTTTGAAATAAAAGAATTATTTGTAAAAACTCATAAATATATATATATATATATATATATATATATATATATATATATATATATATATATATATATAATATATTTATAATGTTAATACAAATTTAATTTTACCATGACGGAAAGTGGTAGGGTCGATAAGAATATATTATATGGATAAATTTGTTTGACCCTCCATAAAGTTTGGTTCAATTATGTTTGGCAAAACAACGCGAGGGCAAGCAGCGTGTGTCTTAACGACTAAACGGAATTGTAAGAAAACATATTGGAGAAAAAATACACCGAAGAACGGTTCAAGCAAGGTGAAGCTGTACGTCTCAAATATCAGCTGAGAAAGGGCAGCAGTGCAAACACCGAGAATCCATAGCAAGCAAGAAGTAAAGAGATCACCCTCAAGGTTAGATGTATTTGTTCGTAAAAGGAGTTATTTCTAGCCTGACGTTGTCTATATATATATATATATATATATATATATATATATACACTAGCTGGAACTACTCGGTCTTGTCCGGGTGTCTATTTACTTACACCAACGAATTCAAATGAATGTAGCAAACAGTAAAATCACATGTTTATTTATTTTTTGTACCTAGATGCCAAATAAAAGAAGTGTTCTTTTTTCGTTTAGCTTTGTGATTTCGTCAAATGTTACATTTGTAAAATAATAAAACAAGAGATGTAAGAACCAATTTAGCAATAAATAACCGACTTACGTAATCATGTGCGGTAACGTACAATTCAGACTGCGATATTTATCCACTTTTTCGATTGTCTGAAAAATATTAGTATAAATATTCGAAGCGTACACTACATTTTTTCTTTGTTTCATAAAGAAAAGAAATGAGCTCACGAGTCTACAATATATTAACTGCGTCCAAACAACATTCCAGAAAGCAACGTGTTTATGTATTTGGTAGTATCTTCTGAAATATTGTTTGTGTCAAAGAACGATAATAAATAAATGAAAAATTCATATATCGTGTGAAACCTTTTGGCCATATTGCATGTTCTTCCATATTGCATGTATCTATGCATATTTTCTTTCTCTCTTATTCTCTCTAACTTTAACTCTCTCTCTTTCACTTTCTGTCGGAAATTCAGTAGTCTTAATTTTAACACAAGCACACAGTTATTTCCATCAAAATGGTTGATGTAAACAAATAACAAAAAAGTTAAATATACATCATGCGTATGCGTGGCGTGTCGGCCATATTTCAATTTCATTATTACTCTCGCTCTCTCTCTCGCTCTCTTTCTATTTATTTCCCTCTTTCTTTCTTTCTTTCTTTCTCTCTCTCTCTTTCTGTCTCTCTCTCTCTCTCTCTCTCTCTCTGAGTGAGAAGATTAGTAGAGGTGTGATTGTCTTAACTAGTAGCACTCTACAGGCATTGTTTATGCGTGTAACCTTTTAGTATATTTAACATCACTTGTCAATAGATTTTAACACAAGCACAAAGTCATTTCCATATTTATAATAAATACTTGAATATGTTTTAAGTGATGATTATGTAATTGAATTTAAAGATGTCAATATGTACGTACGTGAAGAGTATATACGCCATTTTGAAATTTCTATGCGTAAGAAACGGTTTCTCGCGCAGTCATTGTATGCAACTGAAATAATTTTCCAGCAAAGTAAAATATGTATACGAGGAATATACATAGAATTACATTTTTTGACATATGACACATAATGATTAATTTAGAACAGGTGGTAACTAGTTTGAATCCAACTCGATTTGTCTGTTCCATTGCTATTTAAGTATTACTTTGACAATCTGATATGGTATATTATATATGTAAGATATATAGTTTTAAATATTTATTTACTAAAATTATAAAAAGTGTTACATTGTTGCTATATATTTCATGGTCAATGTGACGTGAAAAATGATATGACACAATTTTTGTTATAATATATATATATATATATATATATATATATATATATATATATATATATATATATGTATACTAGACCAGCGCACGTAACCATTTTTTATTAATTGCATGGAACAATAAATGTATAATTTTAAATTTGGCAGACTACAACTATGAAAAGAGCATATAATAATAATAATAATAATAATAATAATAATAATAATAATAATAATAATAATAATAATAATACTCATATAATTGTATTTCATTAAGATGAAAGGCACTGATTAAAAATAAAAGAACATAGTGCAATTATTTGAATTGAAAATGTGGAGTTTATTGATGTATTACACATTTTAGTGTGATATTTACCCCTGTCTTTATCTGATCAGTTTTTGAATTTGGGATGACAACCACGTCACTGCAACACGGAGAGTTGTTTAATTACTGTGCCATAGGAAAATATCTATTTACAAAATATATTGTTGATAATTGAATCAAAATCTCTATTACGTATTTATTGAGTGATGCGTATGAATTTTTATAGTGTCTTGATCCGGATGAATAGAATTAAGCTTTGAAACTGTTGTCGCAAAGTAGATAAACAAGATTTTCATTTCCATTCATGTTCAAAGGCTTTTAATAAAAAGTAGACTAATGTCTTTATTCTTTGCTAGCCATCATAATTTCACACGAACAATTAGTTTGTCAAGCGGCCACCGATCAACAATCGCTGGACTAGACTACATGTTATCCGTTCGGTCACAGCCAATCTATCTATTTGTGTCATTCAAAAATCCATTCACTGTGATATATCTTCTAAGAAAGTGAGAAATTATTCGGACACTAGATTAAATTGGTTTGAAAAAGTAAACTGCCCGTTTTGAAACAACGTCACATATAATAATGTTGTGTATAAATGCATAATTGAGGAAAACACTAACGTTAACAGCAGGAGCAATACTACTTTCAACAATAATAATAATTACAATAGTTATTATGTACCAACAAATAATGGCAATCAGAAGAGTGCTGAGAACGATAACGATATTTACATAAATAATACGAAAAACAAGCTAAATCAAATCAAAAATGTTTAAACACAAGCACACTTTCGATAATAAACCATTCGACTTTTATATCAGCCTTTACCTGATAGACGTGCTAAATTTTTAATTTTTATTTATATTATCATCTGTAATAAGAATTGACACTAAATGATAGTCACTTTTCCAGATTAAAGCTTACAGAACATGGACATGTTCAGTTCAAAATCCCCGAGCTCGACATACAGATTCCTACGTTCAGCTATTAGGTTTCTAAGTTCACTACATTGCAAAAATAAAAGGTATGAGGTGATATTTGCAAAAATGTTGTGAATATACCGACCACTATGAACATAATATTCCGAGTAATCCAGATAATTAAAATTATCCAACCACATTTAAGAGATGCAGAGACATACTTTCATATTTATCATTTTTAGGAATTGTCTGTTGCAGGACTATTAATAAAATTTCGCTAAGCGTATACATTTTACCGGGATGATGTGATTGCACAAAGTAAAGAATATCGATTACATATTGTAATTTATTATTGTAAATCATTTCCATTTTTAAAGATTGTATTAATAAAACATTGACGTGCTATTTTCGTCTGTGTATTATTTCTACTATTTATATGTTTTTGTGTGTTGTTCCTGATAATACTGTGCAGTATAAAATCAGTTAAATCGGTTTCTTTGTTTTAGAAATGAACGTTTGCTTATGTGACAAAAGAATAACACTTATAGTTTTCATTGTTTTATGACAATTGTATAATAGTATTGACGTTTCTACAAAATTCAAATAGCATTCTGAAAGAGAATGAACACCCTCTCGTTATAACAGATGAATAGTGATTCTAAAATGTCAGTTCTCTCCCCGATATTTAACCCATTAAAGGAGGCAAAATAATTCTTCGAAGTATCAATTTAACTTTCAGTAAAGAAAACGCATCACAACATAAGTATATACGTAACATCATTATTACATCTCCGTGCTTTAAAAGAGACAGCTTACCCTATAGCTCCGCGTTTCACTCTATCTTGCATCATTCTCATTTTTGCAGGCGTTTACCAAACATAGATACACTTTAGTATTCACGTATTCAGTAGATATTTTGTACAACATTTAGAGTCTGACTTAAAGAATCCTAACATTTGAAATTTTAACGTGATTCGAACATATTTATTTCATCGTATTTGTATGAACCCCACCAGCTTTATAACGTTAGCAGCGCATAGAAGGAGTTTGGGATATGAGATTAATTATCACTATTTCTCAACTTATTTCTGTTCGACACCAAGACCTTTTGCGAACGGATTTTCAAGTAAATGCACACATCGATACTTCCGTCTGTGTAGGAATCTAATTTGTACATCAATTAAGACCGACATCTGAAATAGGTTTCGTTTATTCATGAGGTGTGGAATGTTCAGCTATGGTTTGTCCTTACTGTTGTGACTTATGCCAGATTGGTAGTGCCTCGCAAGACTTTTACATGGATCAGTTTCTAACAATGGAGTCAGACAAAACAACCTACTATATTAGCAATCTGTAAAGTCGTTTAAATCTAAAATAAAAGCAACTAAAGATATCAACATATAGAAATATAGATAGATAAGCATTAAACATTTTGGGAATTTCCACGCAAATTTGGTTATCTTTTAAATATGACCGTAAAGAAAAAAATACATCAATTTGACTGGGCGATGGTGCGTGTCTGTAAAGAAACGAAGCAGCGTTTACCCTAGGCGGGTTAAGCCGACTTCCCCCTTAGAAGGAAGTTTCTAGGGAATATAAAATCCAGAAACGGTCCCCAGCCGCTTGTATATCGCAGTCAGGGGAGATGATAACGTGAGCTTTTAAAGATCTTGTAGGAAGATGTCGACCCCCTTTCACATACAGTGCCTAGCATTTTCAAATGATTACCAATATGGTACTGACAATGTACAACGTCGCTTTACATGTGCACGACACAAAATATTTATAAACAGAACTATATGTTATATCAAAATTAAAACAATCGATTAATAAAAAATAACTTTGATTGCAAATACATAAGCAATATATAAAGATGTGAGAGTGTTGCTATTGTGTAAACTTGAAATAGAGCGTTTTGACTTCCCGGTTTGTGCGACAAATCAACTCAAATTTCGCATTTCGTTCATTGAGATACAGTGTTCGATGCCTTCTCAGGCAGCGCGTTATAATAATTGAATAACTTACGTGTTTATACACAAACATGGCCACTGGTTTGACACCATAAGCGACTAGTAAAGATGACTATCGCGTTTTATTGCGTTTTGTTTACTTCCGGTTAGCGACAAATTCCAACTCTGAAATTTGAAAGATTTAAAAGTAGATATTATTCTCATTCACAAAGAAATTAAACTATTTTTATTGCGTATTTTTTAAATATTTTGTCTACAAAGATTTACTCGTATAAGAGTTTATTGTGTACTAACAAATCATTAAGAGACTTTTAATTTTCATACAAAGCATCGGTATCAAAATCCACATAAAACATTCAAATATTAATGTAGAAACAAAACATTTACATTTATAAAATGCTATTATCACGCCCTATCGTATTACCATACATAGAATTATACAGTAATAAGAGATGTGAAAAATATTGTTTTCGAGTGTTAATTTCAGATTTTGTAAGAGTAGATTTCATGTATATCCATTTTATTTCAGAATCGTCCATCATCAGAACTGTTCGGCCAGTAACACGTCAAACATTCACTTCCTGTAATCATCGATAATAATACATTCTGCTATATCGCTATTACTGTATCTCCAATAAACTATTTCTCGTCATATAATTCACAATTTGATATATCAAATTCAAACATGTCTGACGAAATAGCTTATACTATTATACTTTTTAGGATTGACTAAGTTCAGTTTCCTTGTGGGTCTTGCTTCAACAAACAAATTCCCTATCTTTATTAATATCAATATATGCGTATCAGTTTACGCTTATACTTTTGTATGTATAGAATCTATCTGAACACTAATTAACCGCTTCGTACAAATTTTGTTACACTACTGCTATACGTTAGAGGAGGTAATGAGGGCTACATTTTGTTAGATATAGTTTTATGCAAAGGGCATTTCGTGAAAATTCAGATACCTTCGATATTTGTGAAATTTTGACAATCAATTAACAAATTGTAACATTAATTAATAAATATCTCCTAATTTCAGTGTTTTTGGCGTATTCCAAGGTGTTTTATGTGGTGTATATAAAACAACCTCGCATTTGTAGATTTAAATATTTCAAATTAGCATCACATTTGATTCCATAGTCATTAGACACTAATTGTGCAAGTTTCCCCGAATTTAATTTGTTCTCTTAAAACCCTTTAATTAAATTTAAACCTTGAATTCTTGACACTTTCTAGAACAAAAATGATGTAATGGATTTTGAACAACATTGGAATAAGGATTATTTACACAAAGGTTTAGTACAATAATGTTTTCATTTCCAATTTCGTAAGAGAACATAAACTGGTTCAAATCCGTTCTTGAAGCAGGTGTTTCTCTGAATATACGGGCTTTGCAACTAAACACAAATATTAGATGAAATAAACGCTGTTTTCAAAGTGTTCACTTTTATGAGCATTCTTCTTCATTAGGCAACACGCACGCCTGCTCACTCTGTGACGCTAGGTAAGATATACAGTTACCAGATCTTAGGTTTGTTTGAAGCGTCTTAAAGAGTCATTCCTTTAAGGCAGAACACATTGATCATGCCGCTAGTTTTATCTATCAATTTATATTTACACCAAAAAATGTAACGTTTATTATAAAACGTACCCTTTCTATTAATTAAATATTTCATCTCAACTTACCGAAAAAACTAAAGCGAGACAAATTAATTTCCATTTAACAATCGTCATTATCATAATAAATATACTTCACTTATGCATATATAACCATCTATTATTTTACTATCAGAGTATTGGGCATTTTGGTGTGCCTGGTTACCTGTCAGTTCAATATATGGTCCTCTGAGATTCCAGCAAGTAAACTTTCCAAGGTTTTACCATCTCGCTCTTTGAGAAAGGGGTTAGTTTATTGTCAATCGCGTGAAGCGCCCCTACGGGGAATGCTGTCGAGATGCCCAAGCTTTTTTTGTTTGGCCAGACTGCTATTTCTCTTAAAATTCTACTTACCAGGTATTTAGGTCACACCTTCCCGCCCTTGGAAGGAGATCAATATTCAGCCATCTAAAGTCAAGTTGCTTTGGATTTTTTAAATGAGAATTGATAATTTGTAATATTTTCATTATTCGGACTACTGTTCTCACCTTCGGTGTTATTCTGACAATGTTCTGCCCGATATAACCTCCAGCCTTCTTCAGGTGCATAGACACGTGGTTCAACAGATGAAGTGATCAGATAGTAATCAGTTCACAGTGATAGTCCACTGGAAGATGAAGGTTAACTCCTCAGTACAAACGATGCGAAGAATAAAATACGGAATTACTCAAGACTTCTCAAATGTCATGGCTGACAGAACGAGAGAACTATACACTCATTGATTAAATAAGGAATTCAGTTAAAGCTTCCGAACAGATTGTCGAGTTCGACATCAAGATTCACGAGTTGGCAAGACACACCTGAAGAATCTCGGAGGTTACATCTGCCTAAACGTTGTGAGAATTACATCTAAGATGAAACAGTAAACCGAATCATATAATAATATAAAGTGTAGTTAATCAACGGTTTTGCACATCACATTTTTTGTCTGATAAATGTTAATTATATGTATGCAACAATATTCCTCAGTCTTTGTATTTTGATATCTTTAAAAAAACTTCCATTTTAATTTTTCTAAATAGCTAAATTTTGTAATTAACTCAACAACTTATACACCATTAACTGATCATCAACCTGTAACCCTCTTCTTTTTTTCATCGTATGTGGTTTGATCACCGCTTTCATTATATGGCATATACCAATCTTTGATTCAATATGTTTCTGCGTCTTTTGCCTCTCTCTATTTATTTACATTCGCAAATAATAAAGAAAAAAGAAAAACATGTTTGGAATTGTCCATTATAAACAAAATAAAATATCACAACAAGTAATAATAGTATTTTACTCGTAGCTAAAGAGAAATAAAATTGCAAGAGATACGTAATATAGTGCGCAAGAAGGTACTTATTTTGGATTTAAACTTTTAATTGTTATATTTAACTGGCATTGGAAAAAAACTTTTCCCGATTCAAATAATCGAAACCGAGCTCAATTGCTGGTGGAATGGGTCACATTGTTCTAGTGTATATCTATTACGTATGTTTTAAGATAGCATTATTTTAAAATTATATGCCAAATAAAGAGTTTGCACAAATATATTAAAGTTGTTTACAACTTTTTGAAGACGATGTTCATTATTAGTAATTCATTGCAACATAAATATCGTTCAAATATCGCCTCTCCTTAAAACAGCATTTGGTGTGTAACAACATAAACACAATTGTCGAAAATATACAGTCTATGCTAAAATAAAACAAATATCTCAAGAATAGATCCATTGTAAGAGTATCTATCTATATATCTATCTATATGTCTATCTATATATCTGTGCCACCCCCTCCCTCTCTCTCTATCTCTATCTCTCTCTCTCACTCTCTCACCATATATATATATATATATATATATATATATTTGCATGTATAAACGTATAATATAATGTGATATAATATATTTTGTATATATTTTCAGTATGGACTTTAACAGTATTCAATACGTGAGTAAGCTTAGTAGAAAAATATGAACATATATTTATCGCAATTAAGCTACACAGAGGCGTCCGCGTTTCATCTCTGTGTTGAATTGTCAGACACTTATCTTGACGATTACCTACAAGGATAGAACGTGAAAGCCTCTGTGTGGTAAATTGCAATAAAAAATATTTGAGTACTTTAGTATATATATATATATATATATATATATATATATATATATATATATATGTGTGTGTGTGTGTGTGTGTGTGTATGTGTGTGAATAGTTATTTGTTTATGGGAGGAAATACAGAATTTTCGTGAATATGAAAAGTTAAGAGTGCCCTTAACAATTGAAATTGCAATGTTAATTTTCAAACGGTTATAGAAATGAATGAACAGATCTAAAATACTATTTAAAACGTCAAACTTCAAAGCTATTTGGACGCATAATGAATAAATTATACGTTACCATTTCTAAAGTAGCTTAACGTTATAAATGATCGATGTGTAATAATGTGTTTGGCGCCATATTGCTAACTTGTGAGTAGGTATTGCGATTATTAATACAATACGCCAACACTCATTTATAATGTATTTCTTTCTAACGTTTTACTTTTTATTTCTGGGTTATGTTTTCTTATTGAAGGAACACCAACCTTTACATTAAAACTTTGAAATGTTTTGTTTTTCTTGTCTGACACATTTTCACACGTTTTATTTGTAAAATCAAAAATGAAAATTTGTCACACACATTATTCACGTTCGACTAGAGATAAATAAATATCAAGTTTGAAAATCATAGAATCTGAACAAATAAATACAAACTACATCATTATAAGTTTTTTTGAAAGTTAATAATGAGCGATCCCTTATCAAGATCCAAATGAAACGAGAGAATAATGTTTCATGAGAGGATTCGCAATTCAATGTATACGATGAGCTGATTAGCAATAATTGGTGAAAAGGGCAGTATTTGATTACTTAAAACGACGTCTTAACTACTTTTTGTTAACATTGGACTTGAAAACGTTGGATTCAGCCACGCAGCACTTCTGCGGTATTGCGTTCCACAGATGACATGTTCTTGGAAATAATCTATGGACAGTAAAGTTCAGGTTGGTTCAATGTAGGCAAAAAAAGAAACGAAAGTTATTTGCAATGGTTGATACAAGACGAGGTCTTGCTATGAAGGTATTAAATAGAGTAACCATGGATTGTCGCTCAGTAGACCACTTACCATGACAACAACAAGATAGCAGAGAAAAACGAGCAACGATTTTTCTGTGAGAGATGAAGTGAAGGGAAAAACGGTTAGAAGGTCGGTTTTGCACTGTGTCAAGGCAAGAAAAGATGCTTGGAATGGCACAACTCTAGACGTATATTGCTCTATACAGGTAGAGAATTGCGCCAACAGTTAGGTACTAGCTGGAAAATGATGATTATCTTATTATCTTTCTAGCGATCTTAACAGAAGATTTGATGGTCGAAACATTTCGGTAGATTAAGTTTTCTGAATATAGTTACAATCCTTTAAGGTTGAATATCGAGACTGCAAACTATTAGATGAAAATCGGACATGTCGTTGATCACATTTTCTCGTCCCACGCGGGACGGACAAGAAATTAACCAGGTTTTATGCATTTCAAGATATATATTTTTATCTGTTATGATGTGTCGTACATTGATGAGCTCAAAAAGCATCTTATATAATAATTATAATCGACCAATCAAAATAAAATATATGTTCACATTTTGAAATAATTTGCCGCTTCAAAAAAGCTAGCATTTACGTTATTGTTTCATGATTTTAGAAAATATAATGTTGATTATCACATAATAATATCAGTATAGCATATCTTCTAGGTAGGTCTTCATAGATGCATTATGATTCTCTTATTAGTTAATTTTCGTAAGTTCTGTGTGGTCTCCATACTGAATCACATCTCTGTTTTTGGCATTCACAAAAGAACATTGCTGACGATGCTACAGAAGTGATTACCTAATGTGTTTATTCGCTCTTAGATAGATGAGATCCGATGAAGGTGTCCATAGAGTTGCTCTCCTCTAAACTGCTACTTTCTGGATATGTTATAAACAGCTCTCAACATTTTGGTGTTCAGATCGTCAAGTTTCTTCACTTATCTTTCTGTAAAAGTTCAGGCTCTACTGATCTAGACAAGAAATGATGTAACAATAGCTTCAAAAACATCACTTATTATCTTGGTAGGAAGCTTTGATTTCCAGATTGCATTCACCTGGTCTAGTCCAGATCAGGCTATTCTGATTCACACATTTTGTTCACTGTCTGTGCGATTTTCCTTAGAACTTTACTGCAAAAATAATAAAACTCATTGACATGTTTTATCTAAGTCCTAGTTAGGAAGTAGATATGTATGTGTTTATTCAAGAGAATGTACTTTGGTATGCTCCAAAATCACAATGCAATTTGAAATTTCGTTAGAACATTGTGATAGATCTTTTACTAATTTTACTAATTTCAAAATCTCTGATTTTTCAGAAAAATCTACACGTATAAAGTAAATTCCTGTATGAAATGAAAGTAAACTAAATTAAAATTCATTCTCCTTTTAATCTTTATTTTTCATTTTGATTGAGGCATTAGAAACAGAAATATTGTTTAAACCTATTTCATTTTAATAGAATCAATTTATATTTGTTTCCCATTTCTTTCCAGACATTGGTCGCCATTAAAGCAACTATTGCAACATTTTGTTTGGTAATATTTCAAGATATTACAAGTTAATTGTCCTAATACAGTTGTTACGGAATTTATTTTTCCTTGAAGAAAAAGAAAACAAAATGGTTTAGTTTTTTTAAAGAATTTTTACGTTAGTTAAAAATAAATACAAGTTTATAATATAAAGAGATGGAATATTTAAATTTCGTTTTTACTTGTATTGAAATAAGTTCTGTAACGAGATGGACTATTTTCCAAATGAGTGTTTGTATAAAACACACCCCACCCCAATAAACTGTTATTTCTTGAGACTTATATCGTTATTTTCCCGATCAAACTTTTTATTTAACAAAGTGTCTTTCTCTCTCTCCCCCCATATATATATATATATATATATATATATATATATATATATATATATATATATACATATTCACATATATATACATACACATATATATACATATATATACATATATACATATGTACATATAAATATATATACATATTCATGTATATATACATATACATATATATACACACAACACACACACACACATATATATATGTGTGTGTATATATATCTATATATAAAGTAAGCAACGAACATATATTTATGGCAATTAAGCTTTATAGAAGCTCCCGCGTTTCATCCCCGAGGGCATCTTCAGGCTAAAATGCATGTAGTTATTTTTGCCGGGTGTTTATATATACACATATTGCTGGTTAACTTATCAGATTCTTTGTTGTTCTCGCAGACAATCGTTGGGCCTCCCACGAACAACGGTCCGGTTAGTGTTACTTCTTATATCATGTTCTATAGTTCTATTTTCTATAGAGTAGCCTATATCATGTTTCTTTGTTTTGTAAATATAATGGCTGAACTTGTTTTTACACGTGGTTCCTTGTATATCTATTTTAGGTTTTTGTTTTTAAATTGTTATTTTTTTCAGTTTAGTTTTTTTTTACATATTTGTTTATTTATTTATTTATTCATCTAATTATTGTTAGCCAAAGGTAAATTTATTTCTGTGCAAGCAGCTGTTTGCTATCTCAGTTCTACAGTTTACTTTATTTTGGGAGTCTTTAAAGTTTAAGATTTTAAAATTCTCATTCAGACATAATCTACACGGGTCGTCAACATTTATACATGTACTGGCATGTCGTATTATTTTCCATTCAATTATTGGTGAGCGTCCATTTTCTTTGAGCTCCCAATAGTGGTTTGTTACTTCTATTTTAATTCGACGTTCTCTGTTTTAAATGTGATTTTGTGCTCATAATATCTGGTTTAAAAATCTATGGAGCCTCCGTGTAGCTTAATTGTCATAAATATATTTTAATAAATTACTACCAAGATTTGCTTACGTACTGAACACTTTTGAAGTAAATACTGAAAACTGATACATAAAAAAGAATATATTCTTATAACATTTTATGTGAATACATGAAATAGTTATATTTAGCTCCTCAAGCAGTTCAGCATTTTCACAAGTATTTACTTCACCACTGAAAAAGAATATGGAAAAAATTAACTTAGAAACATCACTTAAGAATACTCTAACACCTATCAAGCATGCCCACATTATTTAATTAATAAAAAAACTGGCAAACTAATACGCCGAGTGCGATGGCAAGAACACGTCTTCCTTAATAATAAAGATACACACTTAGATACAAAAAATCCTACGGATGCAAAAACCTAAAAAACGCAAAACCAATAGATATTATGATTAGCTTTGAAAATGACCTCTTAAATGTATTGAAAGATTTACAATTTCTCAAACAACATAATAATTTCCAAAAACAATTACACACCGTCGTTAAAAACATGAACAACTGTAACAAAATCTTTATAAGAGCGGATAAAACTAGGATTTTTTACAAAATAGATAAATAAGAGTATAACAAACTACTTAGAGAAAACATTACGAAAAATCACAAAAAACTAGATACAAGCGAGTGTAATTAAATAATTATAATAAATACTGAAAGTAAACAAATCACCGAGAAACTAAAAATTAGCGAGAAAGTTAGTAACTTAAAACCCAAGGAAGCCTATATCTTATATAAAGACCACACAAGTAACTTTAACAATAACCTTACCACTCGCTTAATTAATCCGACCAAACCAGAAATTGGCAGAATTATCAAAACAATACTAGCTAGAATAAACAAACAAATAAAATAGACCTAGAATTAAACCAATGGGTTAATAGTGCCGAAGCAATCGCTTCGTTTAACAATATCGAAAATAAGAACAAATGTACCTTTATACAATTCGCTACCGTGGACTTCTACCCGTCTATATCAGAAGACCTCTTTAGCATCGCCCTAGAATTTTCCGGGATGTATATTGATAAATCCAAGGATAAAATCTACATCATTAAAACATGTAGAAATCAGTTTTAATCAATACTGATGATCAATGGATTAACACAAATATGACAAACTCCTTTGATTTGGCCATAGGTACCCTTGACTCTGCAGAGACATCAGATCTTGTGATTTTATTTATCTTATATACACTTGCAGACATATATTCTATAATACAGATATCGGCCTTTATAGAGAGGATGGGTTAGTGATAATAAGAGATTCCAACAAAGTCAAGGAAGAAAACTTCAAGAAACATATAAATATGGAAAGGAAAAAACTAGGTCTAAAGGTAGACGTACTCTCTAACATAAAAACAACTCACTTTCTTTATGCCACGTTAAACTTAAATAAAATAACTTACGAACCATGCCTAAAAGATAACGCCAATCCAATATACGTAAACCCAAACTCTAATGACTCGCTATCAAGCATAAAACATATTCCGAATTCTGTCGAATGTAGGCTTATCAATAATTTTGGAAAACAACGTTGAGTAAAAGAGAAAATCCTCATGACAATGTCAAGACCCCGAGAACCTAACCAGGGTAGTTTCAAATAAATATGCATCGTGACGGGCCAATAAATTTACCACCATAAAATATAGCAACTTTGCGTGCAATTGTGCTTTTTATGATATTGATGGGATATCAACTGGCAAGAAAAATATTAGTAATTTCACCAAGTTCCTCATCGAGTCTGGTTGGTGAACAAATCATAAGTGCTCGATGAGTAAGACAGTACTAACAAGATTTATTATGGGGCGAAGGAAAACATATTTAGATAAAAACCTGTACACGTTGGTGTTCTATACACAGAGGTTTCAAACGTTAAACCAACTTTAAACACAAAAAAAACATAAAGGAATGCGAGGGAACCACAATCCATGACCTCCATAGTGAATTGCAACAATGGATGCAAGTCACAAAGAAGACGAATACACTGTTCAGCATCACTCTGTGAGGAAAACCAAGCAAAGGTATCATCAACGTAACGTGTGTAAAAGCCGGCTTGGTCATTTTGAAAAAAATCCAACGAAAATGTTGGCTAACGATGGATCAAAATGGCTACCCATGAATATACTATCAATTAGTCGATACGTTATATTGTGAAAAGTAAAGGAAACTGATATAGTAGCAAGTTCCATCAGTGCAACAAAAATCGTTCAGGAAATTGTGAAGATTTTAAGGGAATATAATCTGCACACATACCAGAGTTTTATCCAATAGTACATTGGTAAACACACTATTAATGTCAAATGAAGCCAAGAAATCGGTATCTTTTGAGAGCGATAGTATGTGTATATAAGACACAGATAAAAAGGAATCAGAGATACAGTAGACCGAATAAAAATAAGTACGGGCTTAAGAATATCAACTAACCATCTCTCAAGTTCATGTTGTGCAGAACCCAACATTGATAGTATAGGACGTAAAGGAATGTTGGGTTTATAAACCTTGGGTAAGCCGTACATTCTATGCCTTTGAGAGCCGATAGGTCGTATCCTTTCGTAAATCTCTTTAGAAATAAACTTGCTTTCATAAAGTTGAAGTAGCCTTTTCTGGATTTTTATTTCCATACGAAAAGTGTCATCATGGCTAAAACCACCCATATTGGAAAAGTTATTTCCATCATCAAAATTGCTACACATTTTGGAAATATAATCAATTTGCTTCAGGATAACAACGCCTGTTCCTTTATCTGGACGATTGATATAAATATACGAGTTCTACTTAAGTAATTTCGCAGTTTCAAAATGATTTCTCAGCCTAATACAATAGCTTGATTTAGTGCTTATAACAAATAACCTCCGTCCTAATTCACCCAACTGCATTTTAACGCTAGTTAATTCATCAGTGGAAATAGGCGAATGTTTTTTAGTTGAGAATATAATAGTTTAATCTCACTAAATGTGTTGATTTTATCAACGCCGAGTAGAGGAATGCAAAATTCTAAGCCGGAAGACAAGACAGGATTGTCAGTATTGGATAGAGCATGAGACAAATAATTAAATATATGTTTATCCGAATATGCTCAGGTGCTGAAATTTTTGGTAATAAAATTCTACGAATATTTATTATACGAAGAATTGGTTTTGTTGATTGTGAATATATCGCAATTAGATAAACACTTTGCAAAGCGAAGTTTGTCAAGGAAAATAAATTGCTTCCAAATCGTAGCCCAAAGTAAAAGATATTTACTAAATATAATATATATATACACACTAACACACACACACACACCCATATATATATATATATATATATATATATATATATATATATATATATATATATATATATATATATACATACATACATATATATATACCTTTATATATACACACACATATATATGCACACATATATGTATACACACACATATATATACACATAAAACATTCATTAAACACTGAGTGTTACTTTGATCATTGGGATGCAACCAACTAGTATATATGCTCTGAAACCGGAAACATACCTTCATTGAGCTTGTTATGCTAAACAATTTGGATGATACTATAAGGCATATATATGCGATTATTTGTTCTTATTTAACACAAAATGTTCATAATAGTATTTATCCAAAACATTTATGGTAAAACTTTAATCAACACATTAAATAGCAATCACTACATATCAGTTTATAGAACTTCGATCCCCTTAATATGAAAGAATTCTTAAAATACAACACACATGACGCATATGACGTATTTTATAGCGCAGGACAGGATGTAAATCACGCAGCAATATTTAAAAATATATATTACTTTTAGTGCAAGATTAAATTAGACTCTCTATGTAAACTTCCGTTTGACTTGTAATTGGACTCTCTAGAGCAGATGAGAAACTATTGTTTTCACTCGTATATCTCGTATGTAGTACGCGTTGATTTTATTTATGTAAATTTGATTTCAGAATTGTCTGACATCAGAATACTCGGCCAGTTACACCATTCCGAACGATTAACGTCGAACATTAACTTCCAGTGATCAGCGATAATAATTCTATTCGATATGATCTATATTGGCCTCGTTCTCATAAACAACTTATCTTCATAAATTGCAGCGAACGTTGTTATATATAAAATTAAATTATTTTTATCGAAATAACTTTATCGAATATATTTTCGGATTCGATAAAGTTTAATGATATTTTGCTTGTGTGTCTTTATATAAAGTTTAGTATCTGTGTATGTGTTACGTGCTTTTTTCTTGAAACCGGTTCTTTTTAAATCAATCATCACTTGTTTTATATATATGATATACTTTACTCTTTTTGTATACTGACGCCCGACGCCGTCACAATCATCGACGTCATCGTCTAGTGTATGTAAGCAAACTTTTCATGTAGAGAGAAAAAAGGGGAGCTTGCGGAGAGTTTGAACTGGGTCTTTATTTAGGAGAGCTCTTCTCGACATACAGAAAATGTAACACATTCATTAAATTTCAGATAATCAACATTATCTTATTCTTCTTAACTTAATTAAACTTTCTTACGGGGATAAGAAAGAAAGGGCATACCAGTTGCTATCAACTCTTTTAGGAATTACATTTCCATTTTCCTTTTTTAAATTACATCTCGATTTTGCATTCGTGCACCACTCTGCCGAAAGGCGGACTGACTAAACAACTTTTTTTAATTTCTTGTTTCCACGATTAAGACGTTATAGCTTCAAACGGGGACACTGAACCTGTCACAACGCACCCGTTTGACTATTTCCTCATTTATGAACTGAGTTCAGGCTTGTTTATATTTTTTGTCTGAGAGCGAACTTGTTTACTCAGATTTTCGTGTAAAGTATTGCACTGGTCAACCTAGATATCGAATCAATACTAGCTGATGTAATCGTTCTTAACATACATAATCTATTATGTAACATATGCTCATATATTTTTATGTATGAAATTTATATCTAAACTAATTTACCGATTATTATGAATTTAGGAACATAGCTGCTGGACGTAAGAGGTAATGTCGACTATATTTAGGTCATTTTTTATAATATATAAAAGGCTTCTGTAAAAATTAAGATACCTCCGATCTTTTTTTAAATTTGAACAATAAGTTAATAAATCTCACATTAATTTAAAAGTATACTTAAAATGTGAGTATCTTTGGAGTATTCTAATATTATATATGGGCATAATATGGAAACAACCTCTTATTTCATATTCTAATATTTCAGATTTGTATTTAATGTGATGCATACTCATTGCATTTTCTGGGTATAATTAGTTTGGTACCTACAGAGTCATCGTTTATATTGGGCATTTTTCAATGAAAGCATGGATTTTCGTATATCTCTTGTTAAGCATTTATTCTAATATCAAGTTGTGTAAAATCATGTATTTATTATGCGCTATCTTTTGTATCGACAAAAATGTTACAGTTTATAAACATATGATTACTATTTATATTGTTTTATTTCTACTATAAAGCGATTTACATTTAAGCAGTATTTTGTCTATTTCTCTCTATAGTATCTCCCAGGTTTGCGTATGAACTACATTAATATTTCATAAATAAAAAGTATCACACATCTAAGATAACAGATGTATCGACCCTGTACCGCGTTTTACATACTTTGTTTTATTATGTATTTGTAAATTCTGTGTGTAAAATTACTATTTTGAACTCATCTGTCATTTTGATGCGCTGACTTTCTATTTTGAGACTCTAATTTTAATGGCTATTTGAAGATTTTTTTATTTTATAACATCTTTTAAAATTATTAATATTTTTCTTCTGCACTCATCCAAAAATCATTTTAATAATTGTATTTGTGTGTATTTCATGTAACTTTTTGTTGCCCACTCGGTGTTTTATCATATTTTATTTCTCTTTTACAGAAACGACAATTCTTTATTCCGCTAATTATGGATGAGACATACGTTTATTTCGCTAATTAAGAACAACGATGATGAGGAGACAATTTGAAGGAGATTCTTGCTGAAAACTCTAATGGGCCGGGGTTTGAAGAGTATTCATTACGATCAAACAGGAGTCAATAATTAGACTATGTCCCTCTCTGATTTCAGCAGAATCTGATTGAAAGCCTGATTGGCCGAATGAAGATATTTTCAAGATGTTTACTCGAGACGGATTTAGCAGTAAATGGCATTTCGCTCACATTTTTATTTACATTCATAAAGCAACTAAACGAATTCAAAGAATGTGCGTATAATCTACAAACACTATAGATTAATAAAGATCGATATATTATAAAGAAATAAACCGAGTTCATATAAAGAAGACCAGATGAACAATTACAATTAACACTTGACCAATATAAGTGTGTTCATGCTTGTAACGGTCTACAAACTAGTGTATATATTGGTTATGTGCTACTACATAATTCTGAATGTATACACGTCATATGTACTTAATCATTTACACTTGATAAGAAAATCAATGGTTGCTGTTCATAACTATAACTGTTACGTTGTCGTTCTTAAATTCAGTCTCTTGTCGTATGCGACACTTTTTGTTGTATACTGATGCCCGTCGCCATCGTCGCAGTGCACCGCATATCGTAGCCCCAATCGTGATCGTCTAGAGGCTGTAATTAAAACTTTTCAGGCAGAGAGGAAAAAGGCGAGTTAGACTTGACATTTAACTGTCTTAATTTGAGAGATATTTACGCGTCATAATTATAAAGTTCATACCTTCATAAACTTGAAAATAGAGCCTAAGTTGTTATTCCTAACTGAGATCTACTTTGTTACGAGTATACAAAGGAAGGAGCTATCAACCCGCTATATCTTTTTTAGGAATCAAATTCCCATTTTTCTTTTTTAGTTTAACATCTCGAGTTTGCATCTGTGTCACACGCTCCCGAAATACGGACTGACCGAAAAGCTTCTTTCTTTTCACGGTCCGACGATTGTGACGTAATTGCTTAAGATAGGGACTCTGAGTTTGTCTCCATGCACCTGTCAGGGAGGTATCAGAGTTCAGGTATGTTTATTTGAAGTCCGAGAGCGAACTCGTTCCCCAGATTTCCGTGTTAAGATTTCAGACACGTCCACCCTGATACCAAATCCATATTAGCTAATGTAATCGTTCACATACATACATCAATTATGTAACATAACGTAAAAGTTAATTAACACAGATAAACACATAGAAAGTTCCTATTCGCTAAGGATTGTCATATTCTTATATAGAATATAAAATATATCATTCAGATAATACTTGTATTTTACATTCAGCATACGTATGATTAGAAATATACATGTTTATTTTTTAAAATGTATTATTATATCATTTATAATACTTCATACCCAAAACAAAAAAGTAAACAAAATACCCAGGTAATTCACCATAAACACGAACTATTTCACTTCAGGAACTTCAAAACGTGAGTTTAATCGTATGGAAAAATTAAGAGTAAAAACAACATAATAAACTCATGTTAATTTTTTATTCTAATAGAACATATAGTTACACTCGTTAATAATTCTCCTGTGTTTGTGATAATCATATTTCGTTCTTACTAGCTCCTAACATCAAGTGCTTTCAGGGACTGTTTGGAGGTATTTGAATAAAAAAAACATGAACGAAAAAGTTAGTTCAATCGCATGGAAGAAATAAAAGTCAAAACAGCAGGATTAAAACCATTTAATCTTTGACTACAGAAATAAGATATAGTTACAGTCGTGAAAAATATTCAAAGGGTTAAAAAGTCTAGGATGTTATTTGTAAAACAATCGTAAGAAAAAAACTAAATAATAAGTAACGATTTTCTATTTTGGTCAACATTTTAAATAAAGAATGTTTTCTTTAAAGGGAGAGAATCTAATCAAAGGATTATGTTCAATATATATTAATGAGAAGGATATAATTAGTAACTATTTTACCATGAATTTAGATATAAAAAAAACATATCTTTTTAATTAAGTGATTATATTTATAATGTGTTTAATAAAACCATGTTTTTGTTTCAAAATTAATTCAATTTATATATCAGTCATACAAGTTGCAGCAAATTAGCAATAAAAATCACAAAAATAACTCGTAAAGATATAATTCAAATATCTTTAAAACAAATTCACATTTAGCAACGGAAACCCATAATAAGGTCTTATAACATTGTTCATATGTTACGATTAGATTATTGATAGTCATATACATTTCAATTAGGAGATATATTTGTAATAGTCGAAATGCATTTATATTATGAGTCCATATAATTATATCCTTCAAAATCGAGTTAATTGGTGGTTATTTTAAATTAATACTACGTAATTATTAATGTACTGAATGGATAAAATTAACCAGAAAGAGATATTTTTTCTTTTTCAGAGATTTTATTAGTAATTACGTTCGGTTTGATTAATTAAAATCAGATTCGTATATATATATATATATATATATATATATATATATATATATATATATATATATATATACCGAAAATAAAGCTCAATACGTTGAGTAGAGCAACCAATTTTAAAGAAAGAAAGATGAAGATAAAAAATTTTACAAAATTACATAAAGTTATATGAATTAATACAAATTTTATTACATCGAAAGTTCAGATGCAAGGAGTTATATTAATCCTTAAACCATGTTTTTTTCAAAGATAAAACTCTTCTCGTCAGAGGATAAAATCTGGTAATATGGTATTTATAACAATTAAATATTACCTAGTTCCATTTCACTTTGAAAAATTAAAGAATAAAAAATCAAAAAAACAAAAAAGTTGGGGATAAAGAAATAAAAGGCCGGGAAGTAAAAACTTAGCAGTATTGCGAAGTGATTTTCGAAGACGAAAGGGACGTTATAGTGTAGATAGTTAATAGTAAAAGTAACAGCTTGTAGAATTGAAGAAAGTAAATGGTCTATACTTAAAAAATCCAAATCCTACACACAGGGCTCAAAGAATTGCCACCTATGAACATCAGAAGCACTAATGATACTCAGAACTGCAATAGAGAAACACGTTATAAACTCAAGAAACGAGATAATTTCCGGATGCCAACATAAGAGGAGATTTAAATACGCCCAGCTTGTAACCAGCTCATTTTGTAAAATGCAGGTTTCTTTGCCTTTTGTTCGAAATTTTTGAAACACATTATTCTATTTTCAAACTCCATATGGAACACCGTGTTAATGTTAGTGTATATACACTATTACAAACATTCATCGGGATAAGTTGTAACCCACAATAGATACATAAGATATACAACCTCAAATGATAACAAACGGAATTGTAAAGAGTTGTAAAGCCTTTCAAAGCATACAAAAACACAACGTAAAACCATATGATTAACATATTTAGATATACCGCAAGAAACACATTACAAACGAAATTCTCAAGAGTGGTAAGGCTTTTCGTAACATACTCAAGACATTCATGAAACATATAATGATTATATAGAAATATACTCTCCAATGGTTATAAAATTAATTCTCAAGCGTGTAAGACCTTTCTGAACATACACTAGGAAATCATAAAAGCCATAAACAACATTTGCAAGAGTGGTAATTTCTTTCAAAATATACTCAAAGACAATATAACACCCGTAATCAATACATGGGATATAAAACCTCCACGGGTTATACACGAAATACTCAAGAGTTGTAGAAACTTCTTAATCATACACAAGGAAATCATAAAACCCATAAACAGCATTTTCAAGAGTGATAATTCTCTTTCAAAACATACACATAGACAATATAAAAGCCATAATATATACATGGGATACACAACCTCCAAGGGTTATACACAAAATATAAAGAGCAGTAGAAGCTTTCTAAACATACACAAGGAAATCATAAAACCCATAAACAACATATTCAAGACTGGTAATTCTTTTCAAAAGATGCACAAGGACAATATATACCCCATAATATATACATGGGATATACCACCTCCAGAGGTTATACATGGAATACGCAAGAGCAGTAAAACCTTTCTAAACATACACAAGGGAATCATAAAACCCATAAACAACATTGGTAATTATTTTCGAAACATACACAAGGACAATATAAAACCCGTAATCAATACATGGGATATACCACCTCGAAGGGTTATAAACGGAATACTCAAAAGTTGTACACGCTTTTTAATCATACACAAGGAAATCATAAACCCCATAAATAACATTTTCAAAAGTGGTAATTCCTTTCAAAACATACACAAAACAATATAAAATCCATAATATATACATGGGATATACCACCTCCAAGGGTTATAAACGTAATACTCATGAGCAGTAGAACCTTACCAAACATACACAAGAAAATCATAACACTCATATTGAATATATGGGATATACCGCCTCTAAGTGTTTTAAACGAATTCTCAAGAGTGCTAAGGACTTTACAAAAATACACAAGGACATCATAAAATTCATAATGAATACCTGGGATATACTGCCTCCAAAAGGTTATCAACGGAATTCCTCGGTGTAATAAGGTCTTTCAAAATATACATAAGGGCAACACAAAACCCTTCTATGAATAAATGGTATAAAACGGATAAAACAAGAAAGTAGTCAACTGCCAAAAGTGTGAGAGGGGCCTAACCAATAAAAAAGGAGTTTATTTTGTTATGTTATTTTCTTAAACAAGGAGTTTAAACTGACTTATTTACCAAGTTTCAGTCATGAATATCCAATAGTCTTTATTTTATCGCCGTCCAATGATATGATTTCAATGTTCACCTCTGTGTTGTAAGCACATTATACTCAAGAATAGTTGAAGTATACTCATTAGAATTGGTTAAATAAAATAACTGTATGTGATAGCTATAAAAACGCAGCTGAATTAAAATGACGCCGATATGGGAGGACCATTATACACGTTTAGAATGTTGTTTTTTATCATAACACAGAGAAAAGCATTGGAATGACGTAACATAAGATTGACAAATAAAAATAAGAAAGATGAAAATAAAATGAATATTTTCAGACAAATATATAAATACACATACAAAACTTTATATATATATATATATATATATATATATATATATATTCAAGCTGTTGCCATAGTAACATTCTTAATCGTGTGTATTAATCGTATTAACTGTCAAAGGCTTAACCTTTTATTACTGTTTTTATTATACTTTTTAATTTATGAAATAATGTCCTACTCTGTCTTCGCTTTTTAATAATTTGCAAAGTGTATGCATATCTCATGATATTAATGTAGAACACTTTAGTACCAGATCAATAAGACTATCGGGTTTCACTTTCTACTTCGATAATTCTGTGTAACTTCCTTCACAGATAATCGATAATTGGAATCGATAATTGGACCCTAGTGAATGTGAATTAATTACAAATAAAATTTTAATACTGTCACAAAATCACTTGAAAAATTAAGATCTTATTAGATCTAATTTGAATTCCTACCTATTACATATCGATTCATGTTACTACACCCCATTTGTATAATATATATATATATATATATATATATATATTTATACATAAATATGCATACAATTATGTATATATATATATATATATATATATATATATATATGTACATATATATATTTATGCGTGTTTGTGTATGTGTATATATATATATAAGTATTATATAACAAATATTTTATTCTAATGCGAATCAATTTCCAAAGCAAAATTAAGCACAATATTCAATATTTATATATTTAAATCTTTATTGCAAACATTGCAATTAAACTATACATAAATAAAGTTATATATCAGATTTATATCATACTGTGATTTAATTTCAATTTCTAAGCAAAACAAATATTACACGCGTTTCTGGAAAAATTAGAGCATACTTGAACAATTTAAAGTTGTCACATAAATATCCTGTCTTCTGAGTTAGTGGGCAGATGTAAAATAAACCATATCAAAGCGAAAATTCATGAAAATAAGTCTTCCATAATGTCCAAAAAGTACCAGGAACATCAATTGCAGAATGAAGGTGAAACGGATTATGGGTTTATTGTCAATAATTCGAAAATGTGAATGTCTCAAAATGAACTCGGTTTTGAGATTATCATAACAATCGCCTTAATTATATTGCGGTGAAATGCTACCTAGTCTTATAAAGTAAATAGAAACACTCATTTAGTACTTATAGGAAAATGTATTCATAGCAGTCGAATGTTTTCCATTGAAAAAATCTTGTGCGTGCAAATAACATGCCGGATATGTTGAACAATTCTCGTATTAAACCGTTATGCAGTTCAATTATAATCAGCTCAACACTGACTAAGTAATTAATCAAAAGCAGAAGTCTTCGGAATAGTAAATAGAACATATTTATGGGAAGAGGAGAAATAGTGTCAAGTTTAATAAACTATTTTAGCATAGTGGATAATAAAATAACGCTGAGAAGAACAAAGGCTGTCTTGACATGGCCGCATAAATTTGAGATATACCGGGCAACGAGACGGGCCGATAAATGTGACACAATTTAAATTAGCAATTCTCTATTCATTAATATTGAGCCTCAAATTTATTATCAAAAAAATCTTAAGGTTTCGATGTGTGCGAGTTCCAATAAGATTTGTTTTTTTTTCATTTTGGGTGCAAAAGAAATGCAATTTAAATAACATCCTATGAAAGCGTGGTTTCAATACAAGGAAATCTAAAACCTTTAGCTTGCTCTTCGAAACAAAACCGTACATGAATGGAATAGAACAATGATCGTTGAAGATATTACAATCATAGATAAGAATCACTAAAGAGTCGACAAAAAAAACTATTGAGCCCTACTTTGTGACTAGACACACGCAAATCTGTCATCTACGTAACGTGTGTAGCATGCTAGCTTGGTTATTTTCGAAATGTTATTTTCTAAATATTCAACGAAAATATTAGCTAACGAAGGGCAAAATTACTACTTATGATATGCATTTAATTTGAGAAAACATGGTATTGTTACCATCTCTATTAGTTATACAAAAATCAGTTCTCGGAAAGGTTTAAATATAAAAAAACCACGATATATATCACCAGTTTTATACTCAAATAATCGTCTTCCTCATATTTAGAAGTCACAAACACAGATACATGCGTGTGCACTGTAACACGGTCGTGGCCCAAGACGTCACTCAGTGTCGTGTTCTGTGTGACTGGGGACTCAACATCGTCCCGTTTCGACTCACGGCATCATTGTGAACAATTCATTCGTCACCGTGATAGTTAGAGATCTTATCCAAGTTTAAAGGACAATAAGTGGTACAATTGTTCCGTGAACATATTCTGGAGTAAAATATCGGTGGCCAATAGTGTTTCATGAATTCTGACCAGTTGCATAATGAAATTTTGATCTACAAAACTGAGATATTGTCGCCTCTGTTCCGAACTCAGAGTAAACATCTGATCGACATTTTGTCCGAGAAGAAAAGGATGAGTATGCTAACTAAAACGAAAATGACTCGATGCAATATAGAAAGGGATTTTTGTCCTTAAAATAGTCTTCATCTCTACAATATAACTTTAATCAGCCAATTCGTTTTCGGCTTGCAACTAAACTTTCTCTCTTGCAAAACTGATCTATCTACGCAGAGAAAAATACTTCATGATAACAGCACCTCTCCATTCATCACTATTTCGCACACGCCGAGTGTTTAACCTTTTTAAAAGCGTGCATAGCTAGGCGTTCGGTGCGAAATATATCAGTTTAGACAACTTTAGGTGTCAACCGCGGTTATATTAAAAACAGGTAGTAGACTGACAGCCCTACTAAGTTTAACCTTTACTTGGTTTACAGACAATCTTTGGGCGATTGTTACAATATCGTAGATTTAAAAATGGTTGGCATTTAATTAATTATTCCACAAATATATTATACTTTACTTAATATACCATTAACACACAAACAGGAACATACACGTCAAATACTTTGTGACAAATCTATCATTCATACCAAACTTTACTAACAAGACATGCAACTAAAATAACCGTACGACCAACACCTTAAGACAAAAGTAGGGGAAATGAGTCTCACAGTATTCGAATATAATTCTATAAATATAAACCGTAACAGTATTAAGAATAGAGTTTCGAAAATCTACAAATTGCAACTTTGAAATATTGTTATATATTGATGATAGCTAGTGACCCTAGATCGCGCGTGAGTGCGCCATTACGTGCGAGATGTAAAAGGAATCTTGCTCACAAAGAACTTGTTGATTCGCTCTCTTCCGAGAGTGGGCACGTGGTTCAAGAGGTGTATTTTGCTTGTAACTTTAGCACCTCTAAACGAAGCTTCACTCTTTTCACCAGCAACGCTCAGATCATTGTTTTCCTCACATTCGAAATCAATACTTTTCACCTTTTTATCAGCCCTTTATTGTATAAGCTCCCAAGACTAACATCCACTCCATATCTAAAATCGAAGACTTATATCCGATCGGTTGATAAGGTTGCTGAAGTATTTATTAGATCATACTACCATTTCAAATTATATCAAATTTGCGATGCAAAGGCTTAGTGAACCTATCTCAAAATTTATGGACAGTTACTGCTCAGATCCCGTAATTACTAGTATCGGATGCCATTATTATTTTACGTGAAGCATCAAAATAAGCTAGCGACCGATCTGACAACAAACAACTTTTTATATTCTCCAAAGTTTCTTCACACACTTTAAACGAATTCCATATCTATCCTTTTTTAGTAAGTTGTTCAACAGGGCACGAAGATTATACATTTTGGGGATGTATATGTTGTAATAGTTGGCTGAGCCTAAAAATACCTGAAGATTAGTGACGTTGTTGGGTGCTGATCTGTTTGTGTGGCTTCAGGTCTTTTACGGTGAAGTATTAGGCCATTTCGCCTATTATTTTAAAAAGAATATTTGATACAATAAGAGGCACAATTTAGTACTGCCGCCACATCTGTGTCGGACAGAAGATTTTTTCTTGCTTTGATAGAGTAAAAAATCGAATTCGTAATCTTGTATGGGATGACTTCTTCTGTTATTTACGACGGTCTCTCACAGAAAAAAAAACGTTGCTAGTCTTTCTCTCCTCTATACTTATGTCCATGGACGGTGGTCGACTGAGCTTCAAGAACACGTTTCTCTTTGTAAGATATTCGCAGAAAGAAATATTGCAAGCACAACGGAACACATCTTCCTTTTTTTCTCCATGTGTCAATCTGGGTTCCCGTCTACGAAACACATTAATACTAGACAGCGTTTTAGCATACAACAATATAGTTCTCTTCACATCCAATTTCAGCAAATAATTTACATAAATCATCTTTATAAATTATCACATTTGTCAGTCCATTTGTCGCTTTCAATCTTCTCATAATATTCTTCATTAATCAACTGACAATTCCTTCCATCACGATAACCCTTATCCAATAGTGACTTCTAACCTTGTTTAATTTTTATTTATTAAAAAAAAACGCGCTAATCGATGTTCAGCATATGTATGGTTATGGAATATTTAACCACCGATAAAAGCAAACATGGCGCAACAAAGTTGACAGACAGGATCTTCTACAAACGCACGCCTTCAAATACCTCGGTTCAACACTGAATCGATACGACGTGGTTCAAGTGGCGCACAGCCACGGAATCCGCTGTGACCGAAAGATCAGCGACCCTCTAAAGTCAAGATCTACCGGACTATTGTGAGACCTGTCGCTTTGTACAGCCCCGAGTTCTTACTAAAAACGAGGAAGGCAGAGAAAAGATTTTCTCTAATTGAAACCAAAATGCCCCGGTGGATTTCTGGAATAACACTGCTTTACTACATCTGCAGTGAGAATATCCGAAGGCGCTAAGGCATCGACCGATTGAGACCGGGATGGAGGATGGTGGATCATGTGGTTTGAACATATACTGGGGACCAAGAACGACACCGTCGCAAAACTTTTCTTTGCATTAGAAGTCGCCGGCTAGCGACCGAAAGAAAGTCCTATACTGAGATGGACAGACCCCCTACACAAAGATCTATGTAAAATTCGGAAAAAGCCTGTGATCGTATCAAGCAGTTAAACCATCGGGATTAACGCTTAACAAGAACAAGAAGTATGGTTATATGTCTCTATTTAAAAAAAACGTAGAAATAATTCGTGGACAAACAGAGAAGAGAGATATATAGATATTTTACTAAAAATGTTGAGAACACGTTTATTTAATCTCCTTTTTAGTTACATCGATAAAAACGTATAAATGTCAATACAACCGATTATTAATTATTATGCAAGTCTATAAAGGAAACAAATCTGAGCATGTTATTATGAATGAATTCTGCAAAATCACATCGAAACACGTGAAAAATGACTGAAAGAAATTAAGTAGATTACCAAAGATATATATTGTGGGGTTAGTGCTTACGGTTATACGTTTATTTCTCTTAGATTTTACAGATAAAAATATCTGAAACGATTGTTCATTTTCGTAAAATATATTACTCGTTATTTTTACAGCATTATTTTGTAAAACTTCAGATTTTGCAGAAAGGGTAGAGGAGTCAAATTTTACAAGTCAAAAGTATGTATCTTGTATGTGCAAGGCTAAAACTCGACTGTTCCTTCTATTAATAATATGTATTTAGTATCTGTTTGAGGCCGAACGTATAGTATTACAATCTTGTAATGCTTAAGTAAGTTTGTTATACTCTTTCATACAAACTAATATATCATCTTTCCATGCTCACTTCAGGGAGTTGTTACATATCTATTCTGTTGTCATGAGACCATTATTCCAAGTATTACTTACTCCTTTGGAAGCTGTATAGTATATGTTCGTTCACGATACATGCTACCAGTGTAGTGTAGTATCGCAGTGTAATACATGTTCTTTAGCCATTATACAGTCCCCCCCAGAGATTATCATCTCATTATATTTTCGAGGAGTAGTTAGTGTAGTATTTGTACTGTTTTCATGATAAAAATTTCTCAGATATCACATATCACCTATTGTATTTGGGGGTAGTGTAGTATGTTTCTGTGTTAATTAAACTAACTGCCCTAGTATTACCTCTTTCTTGGGGTGATCGTTCATCATATATCTTAGTAAAAATGCTGCTAGTGGGGGCATATATATGCTTTTTTTAATAACTACACATATATTTGAGGAATCGATGAATGAAAACACGTGAAAAATATCTGAACTATATTCAGTAATTAGCAAATATATCAATCGTAGCTAGTTGATGACCACGCTTATACCTTATTTTCTTTAAGATATGACAAAGAAACAATATCTGCAACGATTATTTATTTTCGAAAAAATTCACACTATACATTTCTGTTTGAAGAATAGATAAATATATATTGCAATTCCGAAGGAGTAACAAAACACCTTCTAGAATAATTTCATATATGAATTTTAATATTGACACTGATATACATGATTTTCATTTGCATTGTTCTTAAGAGATATTCATTCTTTTTTATGTGTTTATAATTTTTATTACATTGGCAGCAAAATATAGTTGATTTATTTCCATTCAAAATTTATTTTTAACACTGTGTGACAATAAAGTTTACACGTCTCAATTTACGCGCATACAACATGTTTGGCTTCATTGTGAGAAACCCGGTATTTTCAAATGGTCAGTACAATGTAATATCATTTTCATGTGGTTTTTATTCACTTATAATTAAAGATAAAAACCTTTTTCTGTCGAGAAGTTGGGATTACATTTGATGAATTTACAAATATATATAAATATATATATATATATATATATATATATATATATATATATATATATATATATATATATAAGATTTAGACCCACAGTTCAGTTACCAAAGAAAAGAAAACATAGATCAAACTTGTATTATAAAGTACGCTAAATATAATGGATATGTTTTTTTGTTACTTGTTGGCAAATGTCGGAATATTATCTAAGTTTTAGATATTCCGACCTTTTTATCAAAAACTATAGCCATACACTCTATGACGAACGTTTTTACCAAATACCAAGTGTACATAAACGAGTACTGATTTGATTATTTATGTTCACAGATAGATGATTGTCAAGTTAGGCAGGATGTGGAGGTCAGTAAGGGGTCACGAAATTTACATTTTAGGTCATCGTATTATGTGGGAAAAATAACAAGAAATTATAAGGTCAGAAGACAAATAAAAGAAGGACGCTGAGTCAGTCTACAATTCTGAGGCAATAAGAGAAGACCGAATTAAGATGACTCATTAATCGGTGGCGAACAACGCTAATGGAGCCGGAGATCCGATTTCTGTAACTCTCTAGCATTCTTCGACTCTTACCATGAATTTGAACTTTTCTCCAATTTTGAGCGTAAGTATTCTTTCTTTTGTGTTTAATGTGTCGACTCTTATTCTAGAACAAGAAGTCATCAAACCGCGAGAAGCGATGTAAGTGCACGTTTAAAGACGTCATGTTTATATTTTATCTTATAGTGAACTGTACAGTGTGTTGCAGTAAAATCCGAAACTTGATAAAAAAAACCGAAATACCGGGAGGTGTTGAGGAACCTGGTGAGACCTTGGATACGTCTTCCAGCAGGTATCCACTTCTGCACAAAATGGAAAGAAGACCGGGGCGTGGCTGGACAATAATAGTCCTCACGACTGGTCGCCGGATTGTGGCACCCTCTTCGCCCGATTGCAATATCATTGACTATTTATTCTAGAGTCTGATCAGGACTCAAACCAATAAGCACATCTACAACACGGTCGACACTCTGATAGTTGCCATCGTTGAGTCTTTCGCTGAAATATATACAATCACATGGTCGCCAAAGCGTGTGACTTATTTTGCGCCCGCCTTTGGATAATAGTTTCCGCTGGTGGCGGTTAAATTGAAAAATAATGTTGTATGCAACTCTAACTGTTGCTTACCAAACTGTTGGGTCTCAGCATATACATCTTTTGTTTTCATTGCCTATTTTGTTTGGTTTTTATTTTTAAGTGTCGCATTTTGTTGCAACACTTTGTACTGATTGCGACATGCAGACTAACAGACCCCTTCTGGATTTAGGGATAACGTAACATCTCGTTCTTTTATAAGAACGACTGTGCTAAATAACACTGTATATTTATCAATCTGGACATATTAGATTAACGGACCGGTATTAGTTAAAACAATGTTCTTTTTTTGTTGCAAATGTCAAGAATTATCTATTAGAGTTTCAGGGTTCCCTGATCCCAAAGCAGATTAATAACAACTGTTATAGATAGCCGCCAAGAGGATCTCCATGTAGTCAAACATTGACTTAAAAAGTTAAATTTTCTATAAGGTTTTGGCTCATATTTTTCTCAAAACATAAATGTTATTTAAGAAAATGCACGATGTTGGCAGAATATGTATTTATAAAAATGTGCAAGTTGTGTTATTCAATTATCAATTACCATAAGATCGAAGAATGTTCTTTTAAACTAACCAATTATCATGTATTTTTTTTGTTGCGATTGTATTTTTTTGGCTTGAATATACAAAGATCTCAAACTTCAGCGTCGATTGATTGAGAGCGAGATAGAAACAGCTATAAATTGATAAATAAAAAGAAAAGAGACGGAGAGAGGTAAGCAGATGCAAATCGAATTCTTTAGATTCAAAAATATATTTTAAGATGAACAATGCTTGTCATTGAGTAATAAAAATGTACCGAATTGTATTTTAATATATAGCTGTAATCTTGTTATGAGAAAACATACGCCTTCTTGAAAATCTGACTTTCATTGCATTTCGTAATGTTTGTTCGCACTTCAAAATAATCCATTTTTGTTTTGCATAATAGAAACATGCGCGAGAGCGTTTTCTGTGTATTAGCATATATATATATATATATATATATATATATATATATATATATATATATATATATATATATATATATATATATTATCTGAGCTCTGTCTACCTTGCCAATATGTAGAAATATTATATACAGGTGTGTGAAAAAATGTTTAAAATGGTATTTTGCAGACAAAACTAAAGTTACAGAGATAGTGGAAAATTCTATAAAAAGTCATGTTAAGGATAGAAGTCGGTATTAGGTTATTACTTCGAGATCAAAACGTCCAATAAAAGACGTGGCGAATAAAATAAAGTTCTGCTTCTTTGGCCTGTGCTATTACAGTGTCCGGGCGATTTTCAAGCCCATGTAATTCTTAAAGGAATAAGAGAACAAAAATGTGCAATAAGGTGAACATACATTATTACAACTACTAGAAGAGGGTAAAACACAGACAAATTCGATCATCTACCGAACCATTTTTCAAAGTAGACGTCACTATCCAATGATAACCTACAAAGTCTCAAGGAGAGAGACGAACATGTGTTTCTGTCGACCAACAAAGCGACACACACTCCGTGGGTATTTTCTGGCTGTACTTGAGCATCATCATGAACCTAACTATTTGTTTTGTTACGACGTAACTGCGGGATGATCAGTACGGATTAGCAATCAGATCGTTACACATATATTTATATTATTTAATGTCCGTTGGCACGTTAATCATCTTTGGTTCATCGTCGAATGTCGGATTAACCGGTGAAATTCGTCTTAGGGGAATTGGGATAACAAAGCAATAAATGACGAACACAGACACGAGTGAAATTAAAAGTCAATAAAGATTTTTATAAACAAATTGAAGAAGATGACACCACGAGAAAGAGTGAGGGAGACAGACGTGTATTTTAGAGAGTGTGTGCAGATGTATGCAACATGAAATTTCAGTCAAAATATATATATATTTGTATGAGAAAGATACTGCCAAGAGATAGGCCAATACTTAGCTGTTTGTCCGAAGTATAATACGGATCAAAAGTCCACGCACATACAATATAAATGATGACACGAAAATCAATAATCTCCTTTAATAGTAATCCTTGGGAATAAGAATAAGATGGATTCAATCCTCGATAAGATTGTCCGTTACGTTCCTGGAATCGTAATCCTTGGGAATAAGAATGTTCTAGGTACAACCGGCGATACGATTGTCCTTTAAGTTCCTGGAATCGTAATCCTTAGGAGTAATAATGTTCTGGATTCAACCGGCGATACGATTGTCCTTTTCTCTGTTTTATTTACACAACCGTTCCGTCTGCCTTTTTCGCCCTCTCTGACGTATTCTTAAATACACCTCGCGTCTTTTGTTTTTCGCGACCTTGCGACATTCGCTGTCTGTTCCGTTTCCGGTCGCCCACGTTGCCTGTTCTTCATAACCTTTTCGCCTTCTCCCTCAGTCAAGCGGCTGCTTGAATCGCACGACAACATCTTAGAGAGAGAGACAGACAGAGACATAAGGAGAGTAAGCGCTTCTCCCGACTGCGACAGTCATTAAAGAGAAAGAGAGAGAGAGAGAGATAGAGATATAGACAGCGTAAGTGTTCGCCTTTATTTGAGAATTATTTATCACAGTTTTAATACATAAAATAGATGAATTTAATAAATAGATGTTTTTAAGTTTTAATCTTGGTCATACATTTCAAGAATATTTGCGAAACTTTGCAAAGAAAGGTACTGCACTCAGTCATACATAAATCCTACTTAATTCCATTCTTGCACTTCAGTATTCTCTTTTATCCCTCATACATTCAATCAGTGCTGAATTGAGGAACATATTTGTTTTCATTCATAGTTTTATGTATTTCTCATTGTTATAATAAACACAAGGGATGATAGGAGATAAGTTACATAAGAGCGAGACGTCATTTTCATTTACTTAATCGCGGTAGTTTTCTCTTTCAAAAAGCAATGTACCTTTAGGCTTTCTTATTTTTGTTTAATAGTAATTAAGTACACTATGATAACCGAAATAACTATACAAAAAGCAGTTGGCAAAATAAGTGTGGTATGTAATTCTTTGCACCAATAAGGTGTTCACATACAAGGTGCGAGGGCTATTTAAGGAATGATTGTTTTCAGTTCCCTACACAATCAATTCATTTATATTATATTTTTTTAAATTCAGATACCCATTCAAAACAAGATGTTTACCCACAAAATGGTAAGATATATACTCATAGTTGTTTTAGCTTCCAAACACTGATTTAGAAATAAGTAACTTCTTTGCATGTCGCCAGATCATGTGTTCATAGGATTTGCATGCAACTAGATGAGTGTGGCGCAAACGTCTCCTCTAAGGTGGCTATGTGTATCTGTTCTGAGGTACTTAGGGTGAGCTATACCAAATATCAGGCTTTTATGATGGCTTTATTAGTTATGAGCAGTGAAGGTCATGCCATGAAACCTTACATGTTCTCACATGGTCTTAGGATTAATGTTGCTAGATATCTTGATGTTCTAAAAATGGTTGTTAAACCCTGCATACATAAAGTATGCAATGGAAGAGCATATGTCTTTTAAAAAGACTTGGTACAAGGCCATTGTAACCCAGGACTGCTTATCAGAGAATTTCTACAATCATATGACCTCCTACATGTTGCCCTCATACTCGCCAGTTTTAAATCCTATGAACTATTACGTGTGGTGCGTGGTTGAAAGGGAGATTAATTGACATCTTCATAGTACTATAACTTTTTAAGGCGCCGTTACTGTACAAGCGATGCCAAAAATAAATAGGGACCATTTAATTTAATCTTATGAATGGTTTCGAGCCCCAAAAGATGCGGTTATTAAGACGAAAGGTCAATTCATAGTATAATTATATCAAGTAGAGTCATCAACTATAATTGCGTCAATTAGATTAAAATATATTCATTGTTTGTTTAAATATTATTGTTTATTTAACATACTAAAGTGTCTTTTAATAGCCATTGCATTCTGTATTATAGCAGGAAATAATTAAAAAATCAATTAAATATAAAATAGAGTATATAAACATTTATTGACCTTTTTGTTTTTGTTTACGAAGTTTAAGATATTTATGATTCGTTATCCAAACAGTATTTAACCCGATTTGCATTTTAACATTCAATCATGTCGTAAAACTCGTAATTTGATGAGAAAACACTATAAGTTACAGTCGTATATCCTTTGTTTAATCGCTTATATCATATCAATTATAATTAAACCTTTATACGACATACAAACTTGTCAATAACTCTGACACAGTCGTCTTTTGACACTGCATTATTTTTTGCTCTTCAGTTTAGGAATAGTCTGCGGATTGTTGTGATATGCATTATATTACAGATAACCCCACAGATAAAAATCTGAGTGTAAAGCCCATTCAAGATTACACTTTCTACTGATGCCCGCATATTATTAAAAAGCGTTAAACCGAAGATTGTTGTATACTGATGAGGAGAACTTGGTGGACAAGTCAGGCCTAAAGTTAAGTTTATTTGTACTAAATATGGTTGGATTGCAGATAGGATTTTGTATTTTATTCCCGATTCACTAGATGGCATTTAGAAGGGGCACTATTTATAGTCGACTATGATTTATTTATTGCGAAAGGCTTTTGTTGTTTATCAATAAAATCAATAAACGGATGTTTCAATGCTGCGATTTATTCTCTATTTTGGAAGATAAAAGTTTTAAAGTCTATTTTGAGTGAACAATGCTTAATCATTTGGAATGTTATAGCAAATAACTAAATCCCATCGGAATCAAAGTAAAAGACCCCCATCTATATATTAGGCGATACCGACCATCGTGAAATCTCTGATGGAAGTTTTCAATTAGAAGTTAATTTCCGGTTCCTTTGATTGAGCCTTCAAAAGACGACGTTCAAATGGATAGAATGGCGCGAGAATTGTAGAATGGTGAAAAGTAACAGAACAATAGAACTAAAAGAAAGGGACTGATTTGTCAAAAATGGGGTATTTGCCCAAAAAGGTAGAAAGGAAATGGACAGTCACTTGTCTGGTAAGCACCAAACAGAAAAGACGAGATAAAGAAACGTGTTCTTGACAAAAAGACAGATATTATTTGAAATGGATTTTCTCACGTTGACGCAAACTACATGGAATAAAATTGATTTATTCTCTTTTATTCCATCTAAGAGGATAAACGTACATGTTCTTATGTATCATATTGAAAGCTGTCAATAATAGACAATATGGGAATGTCTATGCGTACCTCTCTATATATAACGAGTATTGCTGTTTACAAGTTGAAGAGCTTGACATAAAAATTTAGGAAATGTATTTAAACATTATTATTAAGGGTAGTATGCAACAATTATTTAAACTGTTCACTATTATATGTTTTTAATATTGGACATTTATTTCCGACAGTATTAGATATGTTACGTATTACTAAACTGCTCTCTTTGTTTTTGTTTGTTTGCGCTGATAATATAAAAAAAACGAGTATTAAGTTGGTGGAGCTAGATATGAACGGAGAAGACCAAGTAATAAATGAGATTCTCATTGTCCACTTTTCAATTTATAGATAATCGATGTTTACTAATATTACCCGCTTAAAATATATTCCTTCCTGTAATATATTTTGAGAGTTAAGTTAAAGTTTCCTTTCAATAAATGAATTAATTAAATTGAATGAAATAAAATATTATCTCGTAAAATAAAAATAAAACATATTTTCCTAGCTGGAAGCATAACGGATACTACACTAACTCCACACCTCTCAAAAATAGGGTGGAATGCCTGGGAGGATAGTATCATGACAACAGAATAGATAAAAAAATATTTTTTAGTTATAAAAATAAAATTCATCCCCCCAAATGTATTTGGACTTTCAATCCTTCGTTCTCCAAAAATGTTTTACTCTTCTCCCAACCAAAGAAATAGTTTTGATTAAAAAAAATTCCCCACCATTCAAAAAAAAATATTTTTCTACTCTCTACCATCTCCCCCCATTTTCTTTTACTCTCACCAACCAAAATAAATATTTATAGTTAAACATAAAACATCCCCTCTCCAAAAAAAAATTTTTTTTACTCTCCACCCCCAAAAAATAATTAACTCACCCCCACCTAAAGAAATATTTTTTGTTAAAAAAAATTTCTCAAAACCATTGAAAAAGTTTTCTTATTCTCCACTCTTCCCCCCACAAAAAAATATGTTAGTCTTCCCCACCCAGAGAAATGTTTTTACTTAAAAAAAAAATTCCTTTTCTCCACAAATTTTTTTTACGATTCACCTACACCCTCCAAAATTTGTATTTGAATTATTTTTTTGTACACTAAAAATATTTCTTTGGGTAGGGGAGAGTAAACATTTTTTTAGAGAGGGTGGTGGAGAGGAAAACGTTTTTTTGAAGGAGGGATTTTTTCTACACTAAAAATATTGATTTCGGTGGGAGAGAGTAACATTTTTAGGGGCGGGTTAAGAGTAAAAACAAATTGAAGGGAGAGGAATTCCTTTCTTTTTTAACAAAAAATATTTTGGGGGGTGAGGAAGAGCAAAAAGTGTTTATTTGGCATGGTAGCGGAAATTCTTCTTTTTTTTAAACTAAAATTTTTTTTTATGTTGGGGAGAGTAAAAAAATATATTGTAGGGAAAAAACTTTTTTTCTTACAAAAATAAATATTTTTAAAATTGTTTGCGTGGGTGAAACAGCATTTTTTGGAGAGTGTGTGAACACATTTTTTTTATCGGGGCGGGGATAGGTACGTATATAGTATGCGCACCGGGGTTAGGGTTAGGTACTTATATATTATGAGCACAGTGGCGGAAATAAGTACGTATATAATATGTGACGGAGCGGGGATAGGTACGTATATAGTATACGTACCGGGTGGGTATAGGTACGTATATAGTATGCGCAATAGGGCGTGCATAAGTACGTATATAGAAGGCTCAGAGAGAGGTTGTACTTTTAATAGAAACATGTCATACTTTTGTACTGGGCAATAGAAGACGAGTGGTGGGGAAGAGACAGCTTCTGACTAAGGCAAGAGGGAGAAAGTGGCAACGGGAAAATGGGGCGGTTAAATAGGGTGACCAGGGAAGAGAAAGGGAGAAATATAAAGAGACAGCTATAGAGAGAGGGAGAGAAATAGAAGTTTTAATATAATATGTTACACATACTTTTTTCTTCTATTTTGTGTTTTTATGACCCCGAGCAACGCCGGGTAGCCCTGCTAGTATTTTGTATTTACATTTACATTTAAACCCTATTTAAAAATATATTTCATTTATAATAATAAATGGACTGAAAAGAATTAAACAACATAATTAACCCATTCACAACGCGTGATCATTATCAATCAGAAGTAATAAATGAAACAATAGAAACATGAGCAAATGTTTATTTTAACTTCCAGTGTTTGTAAAAGCTTAGTTTTTGTATCTTAGGGTCTAAGTACAAATTTTGCTGGAGTGGACAAAGATCACATAGAGTCTTCATACATTCCCACCATTTTCAAAGATGGCCGCTATCTGAATTAAATAATGTCAACATCTCGGTAACTATTCAACCTAGAAACATGAATTTCGTGTCTATACGTAGGTTCCCATGATCAATGAATCAGATAAAACAATGTCTCTCTATATCAGAGTATTTATTTATTTGTATGCGACGATGTTCGCACTCTGCAGTCTGAAAGTGTGGAGTTTTATCTATCTGTGAAGTGGTTCGTATTAACGAAGCTGATTTTGTTGCAAAATACGACAAGCAGACAGGAGTGTTGCTTGCCACATACACATGGTCAGCGGGTTGTGCTTGAAACTCGGATTTCCGAGTATTTATTAACTCTTCTCCAGGAGTTAGACACAAGGCCAGTTTTATCTTACTCCCACAAGTAAGATGTGGCCCAAGGTCGGGTCGGGAAAGTGGGGGTTGAAAAGCCAGCGCCCGAGAGGTGAGCACTCTGGCCATTAAAATTGCCTAGGCAGCCCCGTCGGCATTCCCCAGTAGGGTAGCCGCAGGCAGTAAGCAATAAACTTACTCCTCCCCAAAGAGGGGAGGCGAAGCCTGGGAGGGTGGACCTCCTAGAACTGCACAGGACAGACCCATAGACCGGCGTAAATCAAGCCAGTCTATGGGGTGCAGTATCCATCGGAACAGATACTACACTTTGATCTTAGCCGAAAGGACGAGAACGGATTTCCGAGTATCTGATATCAAATAACTAAGGGGGGGATTATGAACGAATGTTACAGACTTGAATAAATAACGGTTAGTTTTTATGAGAAGGAGTTTGGCCCAGCCGAGGGACTGATACCACATATGGTCGTAATACATACGAATATAAATAAGGTGTGTCTTGTAATGTACTTCAATTAATTGAACACTTATGTAGATTAATTCACTGGCGATGCTGATATATACGCAGAGGTAATACGAGAGTGTAGATAGATCAAAGAACGAATATGTCCATTCTGGACTTCAGGAATCATACCTACAAAGCCATGTTGAGAGATCCCTCTTGCCGTAACAAACAGTTATATTTAAAGGACGAACATATTTAGGGCTGGGCTTCAATGTTGTGGTTCTGATGATGCGAGTTGTCCTCGAGGATCTCTGAAGCAGATATAAGAAGATAAAGAGAACAACGTCGGCGTATATTGATGAAATTTATGAAGCCCGTTTAAAAGTTATCGGACATTAGGCCAGAAAAAATATTTCCAATACGTGATAGTGTTGAGACCCTTATCTCTTTCAAAGTAACCCACTTGTGCTTGCACACACGTAGCTCACCGATCCGTCCACTGCCGGAAACAACTCTGGAAGTCTTCTTTTGGAATGGTGTTCATCTCCGGCATTGCGTTCTACAATATTTCTTCACTGATCTCAAAACGAGAATCTTTAAGTAACGTCTTCACTTTTCTAAACAGCCATGTCTGGAGAGCAGGAAGGTCGGCGAACGACTGGAATTCCATGTGTGGCTAAAATCAATTGGATTAATTGGGATGATGTGCGGGGGCGTTGTCGTGATGCTCCTGCCAGTTTTTTGCCGTCCACATGGCTTGTTTTTTTCGCTTAACTTCGTCACGGAGATAACGGAGAACATCTTTATAGTTCTCCTTTGTCGCTGTGTTTCATTCCAGTGCGTATTCGTGATGAACAATTGAGGAAACACCCCTGGAAGTCTTATTTCTGAATGGTGTTAAGCTCCGTCGTCGCATTCCGCATTATATTTTTTTCGCACCTTCTCAACAACAGCTGCACCCCGAGCAGTTTGGTTCTTGCCAGAACATTGGTAACTCTCCGCTAATGTGCGGCCATTTTTGAATCGGTTTAAAAACTTCTTAATGTGTGTTACACCCATCGAATCTTCTCCAAACATCTGCTGAATCTAACGCGACGGCGGAGATGAACACTATTCCAAAAGAAGACTTCCGGAGGTGTTTCCTGTGTAAAACTTGAGTTTTTAATTATTTTTATTATAAGCATAGCAACTCCATCCAGATCATTTCTACTGCATATACATAATTACACACACACACACACACACACACACACATATATATATATATATATATATATATATATATATATATATATATATGTGTGTGTGTGTGTGATTTCTTTTGTAAAATTTAGATAACTTAATTTAAAATCTGTTATTCTTTGAAATCTGAATTATATTAT
This sequence comes from Sepiola atlantica, assembly GCA_963556195.1. Taxonomy (NCBI): domain Eukaryota; kingdom Metazoa; phylum Mollusca; class Cephalopoda; order Sepiida; family Sepiolidae; genus Sepiola; species Sepiola atlantica. The sequence goes on along the minus strand of OY744516.1, from coordinate 180,560,394 downwards.
TAAACAGTATGTGTAACTATTATAGTCCAGTCAAATAAGCCTCAATTTTTGCAGCAGGTCAAACTAATTGCAACACAAGTGTTTTTTGCAGAATGCATTTCTATAAAGTCTCCACTTCAACATACTAAAAGTCTACAAACATTTACTGATACGAAATATGGAAGTTTGCCATTTTAATTAACAGGTGTCTCGTATTTTCCAGTAAAAATGATGTATGCTACCAATCGCACCAATGCATAATTTGAAATGTATAGGTAAACATTAGGATATGAAATAATGTATATAGAATGCTTTTTTAATCTCAAAGCTAAAATAAAGTTGTGAGACATTTATTTCGTTAAAATACAGCGTTTTATCATATGCATAAAAAAATATTATCCCATTATCAAATTATTGGGATATTTTATGGAATTATTTTATTATATGTAATTTTACATCATTATTTTTCAATTTAAAAAAAAGTTATGAACATATTATAAATTACCCTCTCAACACCCACAAGAAGCTCATGTGTTAATCATCCTTTATATTATTTTTTATTAGTTTAGTTGTCTGTTTTTAGCAACTTTATGCAAACAAATTACCAGATTTCAATGCCGTTTTAAACAAAGTTATATTCTGACCCAGGGAAGTCCCATAATAAATTCTGAATCTGTATGCAAAATTTATTTTTAAATTCGGAAAATCCGTATTTTTAATCATTGTCAAATTTTAAAACAAAATCACATCTCAGATAATTTCTTGTCTCTTGTTTTGAAATTTGAAACATTGGTAGCAGATAGTATTACATATCACCAGACGAAATTTCACCTAGATCTAATACAGATTCAATATTTACCAGTATTGTTATGTATCGTTTAGACAGAACGACGATAGCGCAATTTCTTGACGTTCCTGTATAGCGTTTTTATTTAGCGCCTCACATTGACAGAAAACCTCAACACAATGCTATAAGTCGTTTTTATTTAAATAGCAACTGATTTGCCTGCTTTTGATTAGTATGAAGTTGTGTCATCCCCCAAATAAAGCATAGAAAAATGGTAAATGTAAGCATATGTTGAGGTCATGGTCAGATTACGCACAATGTATATTTTAACAGCAGTTTTAATAAGAGAGCATCACGATTGGCGTGGATACACTGACACCCTGCTCGTTCTACACATTCAGAAAACATCTCGATAGTCTATGTCTATTAGATTTATTTTTTCAAAATAATTGCCCTTCTTTGTTATTGAAACCATAGTTAATTCACACTGTACATATACAGTATCTACTTCCCAAATAAATGATGTTTTTAACCATCAAATATAAACACGCATTTGTCATGTTTGCACTGTAAGTATTTAATATATACATAACATTTTTATCTAAATGTAAGATCATAATTCAAAATGATCCGATGTAGTAATGCCCTTGCATCCAAAACAAAGTATTTCCCAGTTGGAATTTTGCATTCTTGGCATCGAAGCTTGCTCCATAGGAAACTTCCTAGAATTGTTTTGTTTGAAGATTTTGGGGAAATAATAGAATCAAACATGGATATTGTTTAATGACACAGTTCATATTAGAAAAGATCCTGTATAGGAAAGTTTTGCTTTTGATGCAAACTAATGTTGAAACAGTGCTTGTTGATGAATATGACTACTTCTTTGTCTATTATCACATCTGTGTTTTTATTCATGGGTAAGTGCCTGTTTTCTTTTCACTTGAAACAATTATTACATACCTCATGACCTTCTATGGATTGAAGAATCTCATAGCCAACATTTTCTGTTTGATCTAAATTTACTAAATCGTAAAGAACAATACCTGAAATAATGTTGTGCAGTGACATCAGATTTACTAGCGTTCAAAAGCTGATTCCTTTTTTGTATCCGTCTGTCAGTTACGTATTTGTGATGTTTAATAATTTTGTAATTGACACCAGTAAACATCTGCATATCTTAATTTAGTTCAGTAAAACTGGGACAAATTACATCTACACGATCCGCTGCTTTTCTATCCCTTGTGAGTCTGCCGGTGGGTTTGATACTTTGTATAAACAATAACATTAGTGGAAAGTCCTGCCCAGTATCACGATGACACACAACATGTAAACTATAAAACAAACATAATACAAATCATGAGGGTCTCTTGATTAGTTAGCTATTTGTTGAAGCTATAAAATATTGTTTTAGTATACAAATACCAACAGTAACAAAAACGTTAACATACAATGACGCAAGATGGAGAATCCAATGTTCTGTTCTTTCAGACCAGAAAAAAATGCTTTGAAATATTTTCAATTATTGCAATCACAAGTAGTAAATACGATTAGTCAAATGTTCATTTTTTCTGTTCCTCTGTTGATAGCCAGAGTCATAGTTTCTATCATAGATTATCTATCTACCATCGTATCTGAATTATTAATAAGGTTTGCAAATATTCTTAGTTGACATTATTCAACTTTCTGCTAAATTAGTAACTCTAACTTGAATGATATTAGATTTCTCTGACTATGTGTGTGTTTTTGTTCACTTTCAGTTTCAGTGTCAGGTATAGTAGTATGTTGCACAATGCGTTCTAATGTGTCTGCAAGAAGTAATATATTAAGTACACTATCTATTTTGAGATTACCTCTTCATATATTAGAAATGTCATTTCACTAAGCATATTTGACAATCAGTTATGGTCATATATCTATTCCAGAATTACTGTCAATCCTGCTTTTTCTATTAGATTGCCGATACACCACCGAAAACTAATATCCATGTGTAATACTCCAATTCCCAGCACTACAACTTTTAGATGGCTACTAGATGACTGATTAAATATAATATGCTGAGCCTTCCAATACAGTGGATGATAAAATATAGTAACAGGAGTTTTGTTGTTATAGTTTTACTTGTTCAACCAGGAATATCAGTATAGAATAGATACATGACATATTTGATTGATCTAACTCAATGGTAGTCAAGATCACAACAGTTGACCTTCCCGGATGATTTAATTTGTGCACCATTGGCATGACTCCTGACAACCCTCGGCATTGGAAATGCAGAAACGGTTAAACTGTCCACAGAATATCAAGAAAATACGGGGATTTAGGAAAATTATCAGAAGGTTTACAATATTTAAGTTCACCAAAATAATATAGATTGTATGTGATAATGTTTATAATGAATTGTTACTTTTCCATGTATTCATGCTGAGAAATCACATGACTAAAATAGCTGGTGTTAATATGGCAAACATGCCCATTCTATGAAAGGTGCCATGTCCATCTAGGGTTTGTAGATTGTGGTCGATAGTGTCTGCTGCATATAGCATAAATTAATCTTCTGTAACAGTGACATAAAAAGTTACAGAAGCATTTCGTTCAAATGTTTCGCCATCGTCATATGAGCTACAAAACTTATGTTGCTGTAATTAATCTATCACCAACCTAGAACCAAAATGGTGATGCATTTTTATGACTAACTATAATTGTAAAAGAACAATCACCATACTTGGTCGAATAGCTTAAATGATAGCATGTTCCATGGATGATGTTTCTTCTGTGTTTTTCCTGTTACAATAATCTGCATAGCGTAAGAAACACTATTAGGGAGACATGCCAAGGTTTTTTTTCTAAAGTAAGTTCATCTGTGGATGGATAATTGAGTTTGGAGTCATATATTTATTTTATTGTTTGTCGGTACTTAAGTTGGTACTGCACCGTTTGCGAGCGACTGTATCATTGGCATGTAAATCGTTTGCAGAGGATCACTTTCTGAATACTGTATCATTCCACTCACTATTCCGGGAGTTACTTATTTTGTCTATAGTGCTATCATATGTTAATGTTTTCACAAGAGATAACCATGATATATTTGCCTTCCTTGGTATTCGATTGATGTACCACAAAAAAGGCAATAATTCCCGAAATCAAAAGTTCTTGTTTGGGATTGTAACCTACAATTCAATGCTGATATATCGACCCATTCAATGTTTTTCATCTGCTTTTACAATGTTAGGGTTACACTATCGTTTTCTACAGCTCTCATGGGCACGTTGCCCTGCACATATACGAAAACTATTTGCATATTTCTCACATGCTGTGTTGCGGCTATAACTTCCTATTTAGGTAATTGTTACTGTATCCCTAAAAGTGTTACCTATAATACCTTCTTCACAAAGTATGCAAATGTATCTAGTACTTGCATTAGACATTATTTAATTTGTAACCAAAAAATAACAGTAAAACCCGCAGTGTATAACAGACTACAAATTCAATTTAGTGAGATTTTTTAAACTTCCGACCTATGCTATATATTCTAAGGAATTCTTTAAACATCGACCACTATGTTTTAGTATTAACCTCTTTATATTGTTTAAAACAAGTTTTACTGTGTAAAAAATGTTCAAATTTTATTTTGTATCAAACACTTTGTTTTCTGTATGTAATATAACTTTTACGTTGTAAAAATATTTTAGTGCATGAAAAAACAATATGGCCGCCAGCGATTAAAACATTATATTAAAGTTCGATTCTCAAAACTTTACAAAGAAAATTAAAACTTTATTTCAGAAGAAATACATTTACGAACAGAAATTAATTTGATCGAAAATTTGAGAAAAAAGGCAACATGAAAACGGGGTAGTTTACATTTATTTGTCATAAACACACGCCATTTTCGCAGATCAATAATTGCAAAATGCGAAGATTTCGCATCGCTAGACTTTTCTTGCCTTTTAATATTTTCATATAGACACCTCATAGAAACCCATTGTGCAAAAAAAACATTGTGTTGCAATAAGTTTGATCATTTTCACTGATTTAACTGGACTATTAGTATTACTACAATTGTAGAAGCACTAGTGTATAATGCCGAAATATTCCGGATCCAAAGATATTCCCAGAGAAGCGCCGTTAGAGTTAAGGTTCTCGCTCGTATCCTTTTCATATCTCTTTGTATCAATAAGACAAGAATGAATCCAACTCTTAAAACACAACCCGATTAAATATTGTTATAATTATAAAATATTCGGAATGCATTTTTATTAAAAATAAAGACAGTATCAATAATGTGATACGTTTTAATCACGAAATATACATTGAAATTGAGTTTGGATAAGCGTGTGAATGATAATAAACCTACAGATCAGTGTATCTCCCCAGAAACTGTGACTTCTGATGCAGTTATTTACCTGTATAAGACATGATTTGCCCCGGAATGGAGTACCAATGCAACATATCGGAAGGTTTCGCTCAGCGAACGATTATTTGCCTGAAGAGAATATATATCGATTTGGCAATCAAGTTGAAGTTGATCGGGTCTTTTCCCTACAGCCCTGTTTTAATGGAAAACGGCTGTTGTGATAATTAAAAATGATTTGCATTTTGGCTATAGAAAAGAGGTTGAGAATGCTAGAAATCTGGGGAGATTTATTGTCACTCAGACTCCAAGGGACACCACTAAAAAATACTCATACTTATCTATGTTAACACTCCTAGTGAGATGATGATGATGATGATTATGATGATGATGATGCTGATGACGACGACGACGACTTCGACGACGACTACGATGATGATGATGATGATGATGATGATGATGATGATGAATTATGATTATGATTATGACGACGACGTCTTCGACGACTACGATGATGATGATGATGATGATGATGATGATTATGATGATGATTTCGTATACATTATTTATATACATTATTATAATGATGTTGTTAGTCTTTTCTTATCGATATTTTCAATGTTGGTGCTCTAATGAGCTTCAAGCTCTAATCTAACCCTAACCCTAACCCCGTAAGACTCTTTCAGCAAGAACACTTCTCGCTTCCAACACTTAAAAGCCACCCCGCATTCGGTACTTGTCCAGATTTTGAACCTAATTTCCGTGACTGCCCGGCAGCAGCGAGCCGACAGCTAACGGAAGCGTCCGAGACCTGCCGAGTCGAAAACGAGGCTGGCGTCAAGCAGCCGATAGCGATTTAAAGGAGAGACGCTTGTTCACCAATTGCAAAAAATGAATTTCGAAGTGCTGTGTCGCACGATTGGATCTCCGGAGGAGTGCATTAACTTTTGTCAGCAGAAAGCTCTGCTGGCAAAAGTAATGCGGTGTATGCGATGCGGCGGCGGCGGCGGCTGACTTTGCCGGTTAGCATCGCGAAAGACTGTGGCGGACAAATATGCCTGGAGATGCCCTACCCAGGAATGCCGGGCTTGGATTTCGTTGCGATCGGGGACTTTTTTTTTCGCGATCAAAATTAGAAATTTCGACCATTCTAAATAGGATCTACCTGTGGTCCCAGGATATGGCGACCGGTAAAAAACCTACAAAAAGAATACGGCGTACTGTCTCGAACCACGCAAGTGGACTGGAAACATTTTCTGCGGGAGGTGTGCACCGAACATCTAGCGCGAAACGCCAGACGACTCGGAGGCCCAGGCCATACGGTTGAGATAGACGAGAGTCTGTTCAACCGTAGAAAACATAACGTCGGCTGTGTTCTCCCCCCCCCCCCAAACAAAAAAAACAAGCCCTACCCCTCCAGGAAAAGAACTTTCACAATTCCCCCCAACCCCCCCTAAAAAAACTAAACGAAATAAAGAAAAAAAATGGCTAATGTAAAAAAAAAACTAAGAAAAAGCTAAAAAAATGAAGAAAAACAATGCGTAATTGCAAAAAACAAAAAAAAGTTACAAAAAAAAATGGTTAAAAAAGTTTAAAAAAAACAGTTTTTATTATTTTAGCGTTTAAAAGTTATAAAAAAAGTAGTATTTATTATTTTAGCGAAAAAAGATTATTTATTTCAGCTATGGGTTTGTTCATTTATTTCATTTTTTGTATAAAAATATATGCATTTCTTTTTCTTTACGTATATTCATCGTCTTATATTGTTGTCGTCTGCCGACTCGGCAGGTTTCGGACGCTTCCGTTAGCTGTCGGCACGCTGATGCCGGGCAGTCACGGAAATAAGGTTCAAAATCTGGACAAGTACCCCGTATTCTCCTATTTATTTAAAATCAAACGATATTTCCATTAACAGTGTTTCCTTTCAAAAAACTTTCTACCGTAGAAATGTGCCTCTACTAACTACAACGTGACGTTTTCAAGTCCAATGTAATATATATGTCAAGTCGTTCTGTGAATGAATCATAGTTCTAAATTCTTTAATAGTACTGTTCTATTACCAGCCTGAATATCTCTAACTCGAGTGGCCATTAGCCTAGCTTAATATATAAATAAGATCCACATAGAAAAGCAATAACTTTATATATGAGATTATTACACATAATAAATTACATTCTCATAGTAGAAAAAAGATCAAACGTTTTGGAGAAATGAATGATTTTCGAAAATGATAACAATCCAATGTTATGCCATCCTTTCAGGAAAACAAAACAAATTAATTATAAACATAACTGCATGTGTTATCAATAGATAAGGAAACCCGAATAAAGAAATTCAATAACAAGGGCTGGTATTAAAATTTAATTTGTCGTATGTTATCTCTCCAGTTTCTGTTGAAAATAATTCACCATGATTAGAAGTTGAATATACCCCAAAAAATCAATTTATATTCAGTGTAGATAAGAAAAGCATATCGGCATAGCTGTTTATTTTCATCTCGCGAATAAAGTTTTCGTTAGTTTTTGACCAGATTGCGCATCACATACTAATGAATATGATAGTGAATGAATTACACTGTTTTGCTTCGAGCGCGAGAAATTAAATTACAGTCGAACAGAAAAGCATTTAACATTTGTATTGTTTGCATTATGAATTATTATTGTGTTAATGAGAAACCATCAAATACAAAACGTGAAAAAAGAATTTATTAAACGAGGAGATCGAGAGACGCGTATATGAATTTTCATCTTAACCCTATTAAAGGCATAGGATTTCAGTATACTGGCATTTATCATGGAATGTCACTACTTTTGTAAAGGCTATGCCTCAATACAATGGTCATTTTAAAGTTGTTTTGGAATTTCCTGGAAAACGAAGGTATATGGTAAACTGAAATTAAAATGCCATCAACTAGACCCAATAACCTCTATCTCTGCCAAAAAATCAGCTGAATCCATCAAATAGTTGATGAGATACAGGATGGCATATACGTACGTACGTACACACGGATAACGCACAATCATGCCTTACCTTTCTGGATCTTTGGGTTGCCTTGACTAATGATGCTGAAATTCCACACACTTATAGAACCTATCAAAAACAAATTTTCTGCAAAGTTTTAACTAATTTGGTTTACTGGTTTTTGAGTTATGATTGATCAAAGAAATGAAATTTTTAGCACAGGCCGTTTTTGAAGTCTATTAAGGGATAGAGCGCCTTCGCGCCTCCCTTGATTATTATCTAATATTCATGAAAAGACACATCTCTTCTTAGAGAGCTTTATATCTAAAGGATACATTTTGATCCAAAATTAGTTACATCTATCAGTGTAGTAACTAATTTACTTTAATCTTATGATGTGAAAAAGTAGAGACCGATTTTTATTTTTAAAATGAAATTATAATAAACTTATATATATATATATATATATATATATATATATATATATAAAATAAGTATATATATGTAGAAGGATGAAATGGAATTAGAAAAGCGACATAGGAACATCTTTTTTTCAATTCAGTTGCTCAATGCAAGGTGTATTCCGCAAAAAAGCAATTTATTCAATAATTTTTTTTACTTAAGCCAGGCTTTTCCAAGATCAAAATATTATCGTCAGAGGAAATTGCTGGTATAAATAAGTTGGCAAAGGCCAAGATTTGAAATTTGAAAATATAAAATAAAGATTGTGGGGAAAAAACAAGGCAAAAAGCTGTCCGAATACAAAAAAATCCGCTGTCAAAAAGTCCAGTGAAGAAAGTGATTTTTAGGTAGGTCGTTTGAAGACATAAGAGAAAAAAATTAGAGGTTGCAAAGTTAAATTAAAGAAACCACCATCTTCATAAGTAATAAACTTCATAACTTGAAATTGACGAAGAGACAGCGTCAATTGACGCTGTCTCTTAGTCAATTTCAACTTATTTTATGATTTTCAGCTCAGGAAGACTTTTTAATATGGCTTATATTTCCCACCTCACGAATTACTCAGCCTTGTTGCATCCACGAACGAACCCTCTATTGGACATTTTACCCTCTGGATTCTATCTATTTTGGCCGCACTTGAAGATGGTGGTTTCTGGAATTCAACTTTGAAACCTCTAATTTTTTTAAATTCTAATATAGTAACGTGAATTTGTTCAAATATGCTTTAAGATTTTGTAAGAATCATGTGTAAGATTTTTTGGCTTTAATGTTGACATAATTTAGATTCTGATATTATCCTGATCTGTCATTTATATAAATATTATACTTGGAAAAATGGTGTATCTTAATATGCAATTACCGATAGTTCTAAATTCTCGGGAATACTGAAGTTTCTTTACCTGATATGTACGCAATGCAACCAGAGGATCGAGATTTAGATCGTGTTTCAAGCTGGCTGTCGATCGCTTCTAAACACATATTTTATTCAACTATTATAAATTTATGAGCAGGAATAGAGGAGTTTATATATGAGTGTAAATTCAAATTTTTGAACCGGTGTTAAAAGTTAGTTAAAAAATTCTCACAACTATCATTTCTAAACGATAAATATGCATAGTGTTATTTGAAAATTGAGATATTCTTTGATACAGAACAAGGTGTTGTATCAAGTAAGATTGTTTTTTATTTATCTTATTAATTATTTTTAAAATTCCATTTTCATAAAGGAAACAGCTGTTTCTTCATATCAATATAATCGGTAATAACAACGTCCGGAATTTTAAACTTAAATTAAATTATTATCATAGAAATTCGTATTAAATATCACACAAATAAACATTGTAAATAGTAAACTCAATGTATGTGTGCATGTGTCTGTATTTATGTGATGTTTGTGTTTTCTCTATAGAATGAAAGGTATAATAATCTACCTAAAATATGTAAGTGCATTCTTATGTAAAGTAAACACTAAAGAGGTTATGAAGGCATAACTGTTTTTAAACTATAAATATATTAAATTTTTTATGACATTTACATCAGATGTTTAACTTTTTCTGGGGAAAACCATGGAAGTAGTCACAAATCTCTAAATGACTTCTTAATATCAAGAGACTATAAAGGCCGAAACTCCTTTAAAACTTCAAATATATCCTATTTTAACAAAATTAATATCATATGTAAATAATTACCCGGCCGAGACAATGGAAATGGTCCGGCATCTTTATGTTACTCTGTATGTGCTGAATATCTACGTGCCCCTACTTTTAAGCAACTAATAGGTACAGAACCCCTAAAAACATCAAATAAATAGCTCCGATTATATGGAAATCAGACCATATTAATAATACACTAATTAAGAGACTTGTCTAACATTTCAGCTTCTTACAACTATATTAGGGAAGGAAACGGAGGGATGGAGCAGTAAAAACAAAGAAGTAATATTGTGTTATGAGTATAGTAAAAATGCACATAGTAATGAACCTCATTCAATCGTGTGCACCCCCGGGTCTTCGGCTAATAATACATAACACACCTTCTTCATATGTAGACTAATAAACGATACATTTAATAATGTAATATTAAAACTATGTAATACGATCAAAGCGAATAAATAATTATTTCTCAAATATTCTGTATTGTAACGAGGCGTCTTTTTTGGTTGTTACATTTTATCTTAATTCCCTTAAGCCTATAAATAAATGAGTAAAACTTACTTGACAACCATTCTAATTATAGGTGCTTTAAATGTGTTACTAAAAACATAGTATCACTCTTGTATTTCAGGGCCTAGGTAATTTCATCATTCAAAAACATTGTTTAATAATATTAATCGTGAAATCCTACAAATTGAATTATTATTAATTTTAACTCTTCCAAAATAATTACGATTTTTTTCAAAAATAATTTTATGAATGCTTTTAATGATATTTAAATTACAAAAGCTTTGACTTAGCTTTGTTACTTTTCCTTTTACTCCCATTTCATCTGTTTAATGGTAAATATACCCGGCAGATTAAATTTTCGAAGACGCAATGATGATTGGCATTACTCATTTTCGTATCTGTTTGATTGATAACTTTAGATAATAATCCACTGCCTCCTTGAAAAAAATCATGTTTTTAAATGATTTCTGGAATATTATGTATGAAGAACTTTGATAAAAAAGTTTAGTATACTAATAAATAAAATTTAGAAAAAATGTACGTTTGATAATGAAAAAAGCTGTAATCTCACAAACGTGCGTACGTACAGTGTACATGTGAGAATATTTATATCCAGAACTTTATTTGAATATTCTAAATAATAATAAAAACATTTTGAATATTTCGAATTTTATCATATTAAGATATGCATATATTAGTTTTTCAATCTTAGATTTATAAAGGTTTTATGATGTTCGTCCAAGAGAAATCGATTAGAGAAATCCATCTCTGAGTTGCTGTTACTTATGTTATTTCTTTTATAAATAATTGCTTTTTGTGAAACTCTTGATAACTTCACATAAAATTAACCAGCATTAACGAACATGGTTAACATGTTAGTTCAGCATTAAGACTGGAGTGTTGCCGACAGAGATAGCCTCATTATATTGATTTTCGTCTGCGTCATTTATGTAGTTTACCAATAACACCAATTGAAACCTTACGTAATATGCGAATAATAAAATAATTTAATCATGGTGTATGATCTTCTCGTCAAAGTTGTGAGATTCAAGTATGACGGTTTGAGGAAACGAAACTTCCTACATTTGCACTTATTTATATGCGACGATAACTCGGTATTATGATCGCTATATTTTTTTAAATGTCAAAGATTTTATATTCGATTTTCTTGTGTCTTCAATTATATTGAACTACAAGGATACCCGTACCAAGACAGGAAAACATTAATTACCGAAAAGAACAGTTTAAAAAAAGTGTATGTCGCCCTTACAAAGAGTAGTTTCAAGATATACTGATATGAATTCATTAAATGATTTTGATTCTAGAAAATGTCTAAAATCTTAGTATTAGGCTTAAGGCTGTTAAGAAGACATACACTTTCAGGAGATATTGTTTAATTTGTGTCTAATTATGGTGTATCAAATAAATGCAAATCTGATACATTTGAATTATTAATTAATAAGGTGTGCCCATATTATGTGCCCTTAACACCCTTAAAAATATTTCAAAGAAACTGAAATTTGAGGAATAGTCATTAATTGGTTTTTGATACACATTATTTTAATTTCAGGAAAATCGGAGACATCTGAACTTTTACAAATGGCTTCCACCCACTGTTTGCATCTTTCATATGAAACGAAATAAAACTAAATATAGACACCATTACTCGACCTTACGCTTAGCAGCTGTGTTCCATAAGTCATAATGATCGTTAATTTATTTAGAAGTATATTGTATGCATAGAAATATATAAACATATACATGTACGTAACTTTATATAAATACACAATAGAAGTTATATGTGTCTAATTATCTGTCAAGCAGTTCCCAATGTTGACTCCTCCAACATTAGTGTTTCTCTTTCAAAACACTATGTGGGTTTGGCCGAGGTCGTCCTAAGAATGTTTGATCCGTTTGATATCTTGTCAACAGTTGCACTTTCAGAAAACACAACATCAAATACAAATGTACAAAAACATGTATGCTGAAATAGAGACCAACCAAACGAACAAAACCGTAATACATATTGACGAATATCTTCAGTTGTTTCACTTCCCTCAATGAAAAGACATTTCGTAATAGAAAAATAACGAAAAAAGTTTTTAAAAAGATTTTATCATTTGAACGAAATCTTCCGCGGGCAACCATTTGTTTTTACATTAATCTAAAAAAGAAAACAAGCAGAAAAGAACCCTTCAGGGAATTATCACCTTTCAGTGAAACAAGCTCGCACCAGCTGTTCCTCTTAATAACAAAACAAATGATTCCAATAAAAATATGGGTTACCATCTATAAAATAAACATGGCAAGCGTATGTCAGTCTCTCTTCAATAATCAGGTTCAACAATGTATTGTCATGAGGAAAGAGCGGAGGCTTAATCCTAATAATTACAGATAATAACATAGGTAGAAAAGAATAACTATGTATGCAAATTATTTCTATGAGAAAAGAGACGAAGGCGCTAGTCTTACTAACTGAAAATTAAAAATAAGGAAATGATTTATTCTACTTTTAATAGACACACACCATAATATTCCTTTGTTTTTTAATATTTGTGTTACTAGAACGGAAATTAATCTACAGACATATAGATGTTTTATTTACTGATTTTGCTGAGAGAGCGGATTAGTTTACTTTTGGGAGTGAAACTAATCTCGCGTAGTTGGGGTAAAAATATACTCGCGTATGTGTTACTTAAGTAAGATTTAACTTTCGTACGTGTTGTTGGTTTTTTGAGGGGAAAAGTTTTACCACGGTTTATTGTTTCGTTTTTATAATATGATTTACCCCGCGTATAGCAACAGTATGAAATAACTTGTTATTCATAAAAAAATAAGTTACTTGCGTCTCCACTTGGCAACTCGCGATAGGTTTACGAGCAATAAATACATCATTTCAAATTAATCAGTGATAGACACAAAATGAGACGGACTGGTTTGTAAAGATCAATCGATTTATCTGCAAATCATATTTTAATTTTAAAAGAGACAGAACAAGAGATAATGGATTCCAAAATGAAGCCTCAACGACTTACAGAGCTGCAGACGAACGAACGCAAATCTATTATAGAGATAATTGGATGATTATAAATAGGTAAGAATTAACATTAAACGTTTTTTTTTTGAAAACTATTATTAGAATTCATTTTTTAAAAAGAAATAATCTATCATCACATCGGATAATGTACCGGTCACATTAGGTGTGTTTAACTCTGCGGGTTGCGGTTCCAGTGTTTTCGTGTATCCGAAGGTATCCATTGATGATCAGAATTATGTATAGTGTCCATTGGATCTTCCCCTTTCTTCTGTGTTTATACGCTTATATCTGAGCTACGGCAGAGTCTACAATTTGAATTAAAATATGTACAGAAGTAATTGAATACAATTTGAATTAAAATATGTAAATAAGTAATTGAGTACAATTTGAATTAAAATATGTAAATAAGTAATTGAGTACTATTGTTATTTCTCCTATAACACTGAATTGCACGATATATATATATATATATATATATATATATATATTATTTCATGTATCCACATAACATTTTATAGGAGAAATCATTTTTATGTATCAATTTAAGTATTTAATTCAACAGTGCTCGATACGTTAGTAGATCTAAGTAGTAAGTTATGACAATATATTTATGGCAATTACGCTACACAGACGCTTCCGCGTTTTATCCCCGGAGAGAATCGTCAAGCTAAAATGCATGGAGTTGTTTTTGCCGGGTGTTTTCATATGCACGTGGTGTTTAGTCTAGCTAGTTAAACACTCATATTCTTTGTTGTTCTCTTGGGATTCTCACAAAGAAATGTTCGTTTGATTTTACTTCATATTTCCTATTTGATAGGGTGGCTCATCCCCGTCTCTTTCTTGTTCTCTTATCTTGGGCATCTAAAAAAAGGTTCGGTTGATGTAACTTTTTATTTCTAATTATATTGTTCTGTTTTCTATGAGGTGGCTTATCCCTGTTTCTTTGTTGTGTCAAAATAATGGGTGACTATATTTTACACGTGCTTGCTTGCATTTCTATTTTAGGTTTTTGTTTTTAAGTTTTTAGGTTTTAGTTCAGTGTAGTATTTTATTTATTTATTTGTTTATTTATTTATGTATTTATGTATTATGTATTGTTAACCTAAAGTAAATTTCATTCTGCACAGGCAGTTGTTTATTTATTTCCCTACTACAATTTAATATGTTTTGGGTGTCTTTACAGTTTAGGATATAAAGTTTCTCATTCATACAACTACGTGTTAAAATATAGTCACCCATTATCTCGACACAACAAAGAAACAGAGATAAGCCACCTATAGAAAACAGAAAAATAGAATAGGAAATAGGAAGTAACATAAACCGAAACTTTCTTTGTGAGGAGCCCAACGATTGTCTAAAATATCAACAAAGAATCTGATTGGTAAACTAACTAGACTAAACACTACGTGTATATAAAAACACCCGGTAGAACACACTCCATGCATTTTAGTCTGACGATTTCCTCCAGGGAAAAATGTCTCGTATATGAATTGTAGAGAAGGGAATGGGGGGAATTAAATTTAAACAACGTTGAACCCGAGAATATTTGGTCGCTGCTTACAAAGTAAATCTTGCCTTGACTTGATATCTATAGTTTGTAATATTTTCAGATGATAGGGAGAGTGGAGCCAACTTTGACTGTACAATAATCTACACTGAAATAAGAAATAGAGATATTTATTAGGTGCCCTTCAATTGTAATCACGTATGCATTATTCAGAACGTCTGGCGGAAACTAATTAACCTAACGAATCTTTGGGACACGGGCTTACATCTAATACTTGTGACGCCCCCTCTTATATAACGCAACTACAACTACATCTAAATAAATAAATAACATCAGAATTATGGGTGGGAAAAACGTTTTTTCGAATGGACGTAAACTTCGTTTTGGTGGCAAAATCAACTCATGTATTCGAGGTAAAATAACAATGTTGAACAGCTTAACTGATTTCCTTGGCAAATATCTCACTAATATTACCTTGAAATATAAATGGGAACATCTTTACACAGAATCAGGTTATGGTTGTCATAAATGAGAAATATATATATATATACATATATATCTTATCTGATTTTTTACAATAACATATATGTGTAAACGCATGTATATATATATATATATATATATATATATATATATATATATATATATATACATGTATACGTGTGTGTGTGTGTTTGTATGTATGTGTATGTAAAATATATATGTATGTATAGTATGTGTATTTAAATATTTATCCTAAAAAAATAATTGGACATCATACATATTCCCCAAATTTCAGTTTCTTTAGAGTAGTTGTAAGTAGTTTTAGAGAGATACCTTTAATTAAAAAATGGAAAAAATCTAGATCTGCATAAAATGTTATCAATATTCATTGCACATTGATGAAGCAAAGTTCCTTGAATTCAAATTTATTCTTTAGAACCCTTAATCTTGAACCTTTAATTTTAGATATTATATGAAATAAAAATCATCTAAATGACTTTGATTAAAAATGGAAGAAGGATTCTAAACAGAACGTTTTGTAGCATTATCTCTTGAATTTGATCTCCCTAAGGGGTTCATACAATTGATGCAAAACTGTTCTGTTTGGCGATTTAATATTAGTCGTTACACGACGAGTATTCCTCTAATATTATATATATATATTACGTTTCGATCCCGGCTTGAGGCACTAACTGGTCTAGCCGCACTGATGAGCTGTGAAACAGCGAAACTGTCTGTATGTGGATGACTATATAAATCTCCCCCCCCCCCCCCGGGTAGAGCTTATGTTTGTAAGGGTATCGCCAACTGCCATTAGCGTAAAAAAGGCAATGCTCATTAGGTAAACACTAATTCGAGCTCCGGTATTTGCAATGTTTACATTGAGATACAACTTACATTCAGTCAGTGTCGCATGTGGCGTAGGGGTTAACATCAGCTCGACGGTTGCGTTTCGATCCCGGCTTGAGGCACAAACTGGTCTAGCCGCACTGATGAGCTGTGAAACAGCGAAACAGTCTGTATGTGGATGACTATATATATATATATATATATATATATATATATATAATCTCCAAATACCCACACAGATCTATTTATTCCACATTTGCATATTCGTGTAATAAAAAGTTGCTAATAAATTAATATTCTGTAATATACATAACTAATTTTTATTGCCAAATACTTACTAATTTTAGTAATATTATAATGATTAAGACAATTAATTAAGGTGATTTAATAAAAACAAAAATAGCATTAAAACTCTTTCTTGGGATTACCTTTTCAAGGGAGGTAATTTACATGAAATATTCCGGTTTAAACTTACTGATGTCGCTGTGATGCTGAGAACAGACACTACACTTTCATCCAAGCCCTTATTTTGTGTCTAGTATTTTTTAATGAATAAAAAACATTCAAACGAAATATATTTTAATTGGATTGCATGATTTAGTATTTGTTACCTTCTCCGTTTTTAAGTGGTGGTGGGAATTCTCCCAGGTATTACAGCCTCCTCTTCAGCAGATGGGGGTAATGTATTATCTGTTCTGTTGTCAGGAAACACTATTCCCAAGGATTATGTTCTCGTTTTATTTATTTTTCTTTGAAAGGGGTGTAGTGTAGTATGTGTTCTGTCATACTCGCATATATCAACATATCTTTTTATGGACGATACGCCTACGTATTACCCCTCATTTTTCGGGGTGGGTTGTGTAGTATCTTTTTTGTTATAGTAACATCCTACAAGGCATTACCTCCTTCTACAGAAGGGGAAATGTAGAGTATTTTGTTCGTTCATGATGATAACATCCTCTGGGCAATAACACCTACTTTGGGGGATGAATCCTCCTAGACATTATATCCTGCTTTTGGGGAAGTGTAGTATATTTGTATGCGTTAGGATAAATTCCCCCCGGACATTACCTTTTTTGGAAGAGGCAGTACAATATGTTCGTTCCTCATGATAGTATCCTTCAAGCATTACCCTTTCTTTTGGGGGGCATAGAGTACCTGTGTTGTTTCCAAGGCATTACCTCCTCGTTTGGAAGATAAGTGTACTATATGTTCGTTCACCATCATACCATCCTTCTAGTCAGCAGAAATATGCGACCGGTGGGAGCATATATTTGCTAGTATATATTTGCTAGTATATATATATATATATATATATATATATATATATATATATATATATATATATATATATATATATATATATATATATATATATACTAGCTGATATGTGTTCCGGGATTACCCGAGAAAGAAGACTAACTCAAGAGATTTTATGCTGAACCCTGAACGATCCAGCGCAGAACACAGAGCCACAATGTTAAAATCAGATCTCCAGAATTTTCTATCGACTTTGGTTGATGTTACCTATTATTAGTAATAGTACTTTCAGAAATACGATGGTTGTTAATCTGACGAATAATGCACAGGATTAGTAAGGTTAACCTACAGTATATATATCAGGGAAATTTTTTGCAGTTGAAATTTTGACTTCGTGCTGGTCGGTTGTACGCAACTAACTCAAGGTGCCTTTCGAATTTTTATGTTTTTTCGGAAGCTGAAATAAATACATAAATAATATTTTTATTATATAAAGGTTTGTCTGTTCATTTTATACACTGTTCAGATTTCAGCAACCCGACGCCTCCATCAGTTTAAACAATTCATTCTCTGGAGAGAATTAATGACGCCTGAACCCCCGAGCAAAGACCTGTAAAATATATAACCGGATAAAACGTCTATATTAAGGGATGCTGGTATACCCTACAAAGACGCAAACAACCCTTCGATAGGCGTCTCTACGTCGCGGGCACACCAAATTACACTCCTCAGCTGTTGGTGTCCGTCCATTGATAGTGATACACTACACATTTATCTCAGGCGTAAATTTCCGGGAGGTGTACGTCGCTCAAAGACTAAACATTTTCTATGGTATATGGTCACATAGTAATGCTTTCTAGTCCTGTCTTGTCGTCACATTTTATTACAACATGCTCTAAATTGAAGAAAAAGCAACGGTATCAAGAGATCGCTGAATGATGTCGTTTGCCATAGTGACAATGTATGTCACAAGTGTTAAAACTGCATAATAGTATATTCCCTTTTAATTTAATGTTAAACTAGTATATTCCCTCCGTCCAAAATGACAAAATAAGAAAAAACGTGCTCGAACTAATATTCATATTAAATAGTAAAAACAAGTTAATAATTAAATTATCATATATGATCTCCTCGAGAAAAAAATACCCACCGTTCATTTTTTAAGTAGAGAGTGTATTTCCTAATTGATTTCAGGTGACCGCGGTTATCTGACTTGCTTTTGCTTTCGCGCTTCCCCTCACCGTTTGAAATTGTTTTATCCGGAAACTACAAAAATACACGATTTATATCGCTAAATTTGGTGTGAGGTGATTCATTTATATTTATTTAAATAAATACACATTGGTTAGAGTGGACGACAAATGACGCTATGTTGTTCGAAGCATATGTACCCAGATTATTTGTTTACATAGAATATTAGTATATATATATATATATATATATATATATATATATATATATATATATATATATATAATTAAACATTACGAAAAACATGTGTCTATATTTTTCATTTAATCCTTTCTAAGTTTCTTATAATTTTCGAGGTTCGAGCTAGAACTCGCCGATGTATTTACTAGTACTTTCAGATCCTTCTGGATCAATCTTCAGAGGTTCTTATGAAGTTAATAACGTTTATTTTTAAGTATTTTTTAATCGTTTTGGCGGTAACCGTGTGATGGTTGTAGTATTAATAAGATATTAGTATAAGTATTTAAAGCATTTAAGAATGTTTTTACTATTATTTAAATAACTATTGTTAATGTTTAGTTTTTAAGCGTTGGACTATAGCGCTTGTGTCAGATAAATGCATACTAAACGTCTCAACAAATTTTGGGTGTTAAAGCCTAAATCCATATATATATATATATATATATATATATATATATATATATATATATATATATATTACTAGTAAAATCCACGTGTCAGGACTGGTTCATGGAATAAATATAGTATTAGTTTTAAATTTAATCGTTTTCTTCCATTCGAAGTATGGTACAATTTAGGTGCCACTCCCTAAATGGTAGTTTACAAAAAACCTAATGCTGTGCACACGTTACTCACTGTTTTGCCTAGAATACATACCAAATACATACACGTCATGAAGATTAAGCACGAGCAGCCATACATTTAAAAATGTATTACTTAATATCGCTCAAAATTTGATGTAAAGTAAATGTCATCCCTAATAATTTTTCTTTGTATCTATCTTATTTTGAAAGTTCTAGCGGTAGGTTATGTATAATTAGATGTGCGTATATATTATCATATACAGGATTACATTATGAGTTTTGGAACACTGCCGCTAGGCAGAAGGGAACGTCATGTGTGCTTAATTTAGTTTAATTTAATTTTACGCAAAGGGGGGCAACCCCTTCGTGATAATTCAGATACTTCCGTTTTTTTTTAATCCAAGCAATAGATATTAGACATCGTTTAGACAGCGTTTGTTCGTTCGTGCTTGAAATCTCGAGAGAGCGTGATTCATTTGGTTAATGCATTTATTTTCTTCTTTCTTTTATAATAGCAATTGTATTATTGTTTGGTGTCGATTTCGTTAATTCTTTAGAGACAAGAGAATTGGATCCAATTTCTCACTGTATTATTAACAGATATAACAATATATTCACTTTTCGATTAACTATTAAACAGCAGTTATCGAATTACCTTGTGATTACTTTATTCGAGACATTTAGAAACATGTTAGTTTGCAAATAATTCCTGCAGTTTTTCTAATTAAATAAAATGGTTTAATAAAAAAAAAATAACAAGTAATTATTTCATGATGTATTCATTATTGTTGTGTATAACTTCTTCTCAAATTTCAACAAGATTTTCAATGGTAAAAATACAAAAGCAAATAAAGTAAAATCAAAAGGAAGGGGGTGCAAAAAATGTTATTTTTATTATTAACTTGAATTTCCATTTTAAATCCGATTTTAATGACATGAACATGAATAGAAAGTAACTTAAATTAACTAAAAAATCGATTACAATGATTCTAAAATAGAATTCTCGAGAACAATAATTCTAATATTTGAATATACAAATCCAAAATTAAAACATACAGCAGAAACTCAGTTGCCACGTCATTATTAAGAGAAATTGTTTTACTCTAAAGTGTGTTTCCTATCGTGTATGGATTTCACGCAAAAAATAACAAACATTGGACCATTTTTGTGCACATTAAAATCATTGAGATTGTGTTAATTATATTTACTACAACCCTTATTTTGTTATTTGTAGAATCAGAACATAAGAATTCGTATTGCATTATACTAAATTAGGTCTAAACAAATGGCGAATCTTTTAAGCAAATTTATATTTTAACCTAATTCAACTAATTACACTTCCTTTCTTCCAGTTTAGTTTGAATTCTTTTTTACAATAATCAAAATTTATTTTGGAAAAAAAACGGAAAACATTTATATACAAGCAAATTAAAAATACCGAAATTAAGAGAATCGAAAGTTAACCGTGGGTGTAGTTATTTTGAGTGGGTTCTAAACGAATATTTTCAATCCTCACATTAGTCACGTGTCAATTCCTCTCATAAGTCCTTATCTTGGAATGTTTTGGTGACGTGCTAATAAAAAAATATGGCTGTGTAAAATACTAAATAATAATTTACTAACAAATTAACGTTAAGTGATATCTTTAAATTATCTGAAAATAGTAAATACATTTAAAAAACATGAATATCTGTAATATATCCCTTTTACTCAAAATGAAATATTTATAATAGAAAGTCAATAGTTATTCGTCGACGACGCCTTAAATTGTCGCTATTTTTTTAGTTTACAACTTTTTCTTAATAAATAATTTGAACTACTATTAGTTTAGTAAGATTTTTTACGATTCATCAATATAATCTTTAAAATAATTTTAATTCCATGTATTTAGATTGCTTTTTTTTCTAAACAGAATATATACGGTGTATTTTTATTTACTTCCCATGAATACTTTCTGTTTGAATTATATGTTTTATGGAAATCGCTTCAGGCTTGACATGAAGCCACTTGACGTAAGCCGCTAAAATATGGTAAATAATTAAAAATTATGAAGAATTAATACATTTGGATCAAGCATAATATAAATAATCTAAAAATACTAAAATTGTGTTCTGATTGTTATTAAAACGATAATAGATTCGCGTTTTCCTTTAAAATAAAACTGCGAATGCTACAAATGAATAAGTATAGATGTTTTTTATCTTTAAAAACATCTTTTAAAACATTTATTAAATTTTCCGTGAAAAACTGCTTGGTTATAAGAACTGGAAGCATCATCGTGCGGCTGGAAAAATCCACATCAACGAAGTTTCCAAATAGTTCGCGTATGAAGTCATATAATAAGTGATGCTGTATAAATCACACAAATCGATGTCGCAGAATAAAACGGACAACCTTACCTGGTTCCCTCATATGCTGTAGGGTGAGTAGTTAATTAAAATTAGGTAAGATTAAAAAAATATAGTATGACACACAAAAAAAACGTATATTCCATTAGTGTGCTAGTCTAATTGATTCGAGTAAATAAATTCGTAGTTATTTGATTATCTATTTCCATGGACATTGCCATTCGATGGACAGCCTTTTCCAAAGCATATAAGATGATTGAGAGTGGACGCCCACAATGACATTAAACGGAATGTGTTCAACGTATACATCATTCATGTTATGACATATCGTTGCGAAACGTGGCCACTTAATAATGCAACGATAGCAAGGCTAAGAGTGGCACGCTGCAAAATAGAAGACATTATGCTCAGCGAAAGTGTGCGTGACAGAAAAATAAACACGTGGATTACACAGCCAACAAGTAAACGACATCATCACTACCTTACAAACGGGTAAATTGATGAGCAGGTCAACTTTCGAGATATATAGGTAACAAGTGGACATCTGTAGTGACAGAATTGACCCCTTGACAATGGATAAAACCTAGAAAATGGCCAGTAACACGTTGGAGAGACGACCTCGACAGCTAACTGTTTTCTTACATGACCACGCCTCGCTATAAGTAAAACAAGGTACAAGGAAACCAGTAAAGGGTTCCTTCTCCAGTAATAAACAAAAACCCTGGTGATGATTATTATGATACAATCTAAACCAACATCTATACTGTATAGAATAGTTTAATTAAACAAGCAGCTTCTTATTATCATCACCTGCAAATTGTTTACAATTTGAACATCGAAAAATGACTATCCTCAATTCTACACTAAAGGTCAATGTGTATTTATTTGTATATGAATTAATACGAATCAATTGTTCACACAATCTTTAGCGAGTCAAAAATGTGTATATTTCTTACTTTCTGAATAAACCATTTTAATCAAATAGCAAGTTTGAAAACCCCGCTGTCTGAAATGAATTTTGAATAAAATCTGACAGTCTAAATAAAAGTCAACAGTCGGTTTTTTTTCTTTAGGTCATCATAAATGATTATAATAATTTACAAAATGAAATAAATGACGTAAATCTATGATTTTATATAAATATCATATTATTAAGAAATTAAATAAATGACGTAAATCTATGATTTCATATAAATATCATATTATTAAGAAATTAAATAAATGACGTAAATATATGATTTTATATAAATATCATATAATTAGGAAATTAAATAAATGACGTAAATATATGATTTTATATAAATATTATATATATAAGAAATTAAATAAATGACATAAATCTATGATTTTATATAAATATCATATAATTAAGAAATTAAATAAATGACGTAAATTATGATTTTATATAAATATCATATAATTAAGAAATTAAATAAATGACGTAAATATCAACACTAACGAAGCATTATTTTTCCGTTATTTTTGTCTGAGCGTGTTCATCACTAGTTAAATTAATTACGATAATATAACAATTAAATTCTCTACAAATTATTTTATTCAATTAAACATTACATATTAATAAAACAATAATTGATAAAATAATAGTAGCATTTACTCTGACGTGTGAACTGAAGATATACGTCATGCTAGTAAGTAGCAAGGGAGATTTGTCCAAGAGTCAGACTGTCTATAATGAAGGAGAGATTTTAAAAACAAAGCATTAAAACTTGTCAAATTTTATTTTAAAAAGAACAGAAGGAGCACGATTGGATTTATATTGAAACTGAACTTTATTCAATATAAATTAAAAAAACAAGAATTCAAAATGAATAGTTTAGTTGTGTTATTACTGCGCTAAATGAATAAAGATCACGGTGTTTCATGGACCTTTATTTTTTATATATATTTACTTGCTTTCCCACGAGGACTGGACAGATTTATATAGAAGTTCGGTTTTTAATGTGAGAAACATCATGACCCCAAAAAGGAACACTCTGGATTGGGACAGACATTTTAATTGCCTCAGTCTAGAAACATTTCTCATTCACTTTTATTGACCAAAGACAGAAAAGACAAAGTGTTGCATACAAACAAATATGACACGTTGAATGATTTTATTGCCACCAATATAAAAAATACAATAACAAGTTTAAACAAATAAGGCACAGGCCCATCAGAAGTGTGGTGCGTGGTTTGCCGTTAGTGATACTCGGTCCATTCTACTCATTGCTAGAAGCATTAGTCACCACTATACCACATTTACTTTGAGGGGGTCAAACCCCCAATGTGGTTAAAATTTAAATTGTATATATATATATATATATATATATATATATATATATATATATATATATATATTAATATAACTATTAATATAATCATTAATACTATTTACAATAACCCCAATAACCGCCCTCTAAAAATAAACCCTAACACTCTACGTAAAATTCTGCTAGCTTGCACGACTGAAGTTCCATTTTACGATTATCGCACCAACATTTATATCCAAAAAGATGGCGTCGCTATGGGCTCCGTGCTTGGTCCAATCTTTAGCAATTACTACATGTCCAACTTAGACACTAAAGTTGTTGACCTTATAAATACACCAACAATATATTTACGATACGTAGATGGCATCTTGATTCTTACACATACTATAAATGAAATTAATATATTAAAACCACGTTCCACAATAATTCCGTGGTTAATTTCACCTACGAATTAAACATTAATAAAAATATTTTTTTTTAGACGTTTTAATAGACACTAATGGCAATGAATTCTCTACATCTACCTATCAAACCCCACTAACAAAACTCCTGTACTCTTAACTTCCTTGGTGAATGCCCTTTTAGATATAAAATAGCCATTATTAAAAACTTACTAACTCGAGCAAAACTAATTGCCTCCTTCCCTACTATCTTTCAACATGAACTTATCAATATAAAAAAAAAACTCTAGTTAATAATGGGTTCCCAAA
>OY744516.1:180522713-180530213 GCA_963556195.1 Sepiola atlantica | reverse complement strand
CCTCACGGTTAATCGTGATATTAGTGGTTTATTTCACTAATTCCCAGTAAAGCAAATGCTTTTCGTGTCTATTCCTTTCAGAGAGGTCTTATTTATGTCACATTTATTGTTTTCGGAATACCCATTTCTGGTATCTATTCAATGTAATTTAGTATCGTACGTCCTGTCCACAAATGGGATGTTGAAAAATGGGGGGGGGGGCTTTTAGTGGCTTGTAAAGAAGGTTTATGAAACGTTTCCCATCAAAATTGTAGCTTTGTCGATTGACTCGCAAATAAGTAAATCAGTCAATTAAATAGAACTGTTGTCACAGTTGTTGCCTAAATGTAATACAAGCATTAATTGCCACTTTTCATACTCCTGTAACGACAGATCGTTACGAAAACGTTAACCCGTTACAATGCCACAAAAACTCGTGTCTGCAAGTTCCATGAATATCGTAACTTTTTTCACTTTAATATGACTGGATTTTATACGTTTCAAAATGAACATATTTTTTCAGAAAGAAAGAGAGAGATGTAAACGAATGATGCCGACTGAGAACCAAAGTGAAATATAACTAAGTTTCAAGAGAGAGGAAGTAGAAGGAGAGCGCGGCATGAAACGGAATGATATTTCGGAAGCGACAAATACACAAACATCTGCAAACATATATTAAATAGAATATATATGTACGTTTCTGGAGATGAAAATAAAGAAAAGTAAGGGATGACAGTGACAAAGATAGGACCTCTTCCTATTACCATTACACAATTGCCAATGACACAATTCAAAATGAATTAAAGCTAAGGTCATACAAAGATGAGTTTTAAACATTAATAGAATCATTTAAACAGTTTTCCTAAACGCAAAGGGCTGTATAGCGCAAAGTAATGAAATCAAACCTGCAATGTCAGACCCAGAGATAAGGCCAGGCATGCTAAAGCGAACATTGGTTCGATTCGAAAATTACGAAAAACTGGCATATACAACTTACCGAATATCTGGCTTAAACAACTAAACGCACTTAATGGTCATTGTGCTTAACCAGATTGTTGAGTGGTGTAGAGGCCACACCAAGGCGATACAACTCTCATACCTAAAACGAGTGAGACGCAACGCCTTAGTAAATACAGGCTCATCTGATGTCTTTCCACGACTACAAGCGTTTACCTTGCCTGGTTGCAGACAGCATATATGAACACCTCTAATCTAGAGTGTACCACAAAAAGAACAAGCAGGATGCAGAACGAAGGGTCTAGGCACCAATGATTAGTTGTTGATTAATAAGACCATCATTGTTGATAAAAATGACCATATTTGAAGACTGTAGGAAGAGACAGAGAAATGTAAGCATGGGTTGGTCCATGACCAACATGGTATATGATAGTGTTCTCCAAAAGTGGTTACTGCGGTGCTTGGCGATAGGTTCGCTGAGTAAGCTATAGAATAAAAACCGTGTGCCTAGAACCTGAGCTAGGGCCGTAAACAAGACCCATATAAAAAAGTAAACCACCTGATCTTCATGGATGCCCTCAATCTGCATGCCAGCTCAGACACTGACTTAGGTCGACTCTTGCAGTTTGTACATACCTTATTCAAAAGTATTGGAATCAATATTGGCCTGGGCAAATGTTCCAAGTGTTCCCTGAGAGCTGGGGAAAAGTTAAAAACGGAAAACATACAGATTGATTAAGAGACTTACATCATAGGCCTAGTAGACCAGGAACAATGCAAATACCTTGGCATAAAAGGTAATGATTCAATTAAACATGCCAAGATGAGGGGAACAATAGCAGGTAATATGTACACTCTGTAGGAAAAAATTTGTAAAGCAGAGCTTACAAACAAAAACTAAGTAAGTTCCATTTACCAACTTGCTATGCCAGTAAGAACATAGAGCTTTGGCATCATTGACTGCCCGGAAAATCTATTTAACAGGCTAAACACTAAAACGAGAAAAATGTTGATACTGTAAAGAGTAATGTACAGAAATCAGTGTCTACCAAGGTTTTGTCAGCCCAAAGAAGTGGGAAGTATGGGTCTCTCAGAAATTGACCCTCAACATCGAGCAACTATTATGAGTACTGGCCTATATCTGACGAGCTCTCATAACGCAAACCTTATAATGGTATCAACAAAAATTCAAGAGCCAGTAGAACAACTTCCATCACAAAACTAGCAAAACATGTTTGTATAAGACTGTCTTGCAAATAAGACAGAAACACTAAAACAAGCCTGTCAGGGAAACAGCCCGAAAGAGTCGCCAGAAATACACCGACCTTCCATTGCAGAAAACTGGGGGAATAGACCAACCAATAATGTGCCAAATATTTTCTGGATGAACTATCCCAGAGATATATATAGATAAAGAAGTCTCCGTTGACTGTCTCCAAAAAGGATCGCTCCACTATGATCAAGAGAGTGTAATAATGGCTGCCGAAGATCAAGGCTTAATTACCAATGCTTTTAAGAATATGAGTGATATCAAAAACGACAAGTGCAGGTTTCGATGCACGGAATCAGAGATTGTGGACCCCATGGCATCCAGTTGTAAAGTGCTAATGAAGAAGTTTGCTATACAATACGACAAAATAGAGTGTTTTAATATCTCTACTGGACTATATGTAAAAAGTAGAATCTGCAGTGTAGCGGAAAGTTCTGGGAACATATATCGGCAAGAACTGTTGAAAATAAGTCACACACCATCACCTACATGCCTACAAACAGAACTGTTTAACCTGACATTGTTATATGAGACAAAAGAGGAAAGTAGAAACCCTAGTTTGAATCAGTTTCCCTAATAATGCTTGCTTAAACAGAGCTGAGCGTGAACAAATAACGAAATACCAATGTCTTACGTACGACATAAAAAAAACTGGAATTTTAGGAAAATCTCCAAAATTTTATTAATAATAGGAGCAACCAGGCTCATGAATTAGAATTTCAAAAACTGCAAGAAAGATGCAAACAATTGCACTTAAAATGATTGTTAGAATCTTAAATAGATCTCCCGGTTGAAGTATCTTGAATAGCGGGCGAATATCTGGTATCCGGTAAGATGGCTCATCGCCAGAAAAAACAGAAAGAAAAAAATCCCAGCAACTAAACGTGCAGGTTCTGCCACACAGAAGTGAAAAGTGCGTCACCTGATATTCAGGTGTAAGGGTTTGTTTCAGGAAGGCTACTATATAATTCGAGACAGCAGAGTGTTTAAATATCTCCAGTGGACCATCTGTAAAGTATTGAATATCCAGTGTTGCAGAACGTGTTGGGAATATATACCAGCAGACGGCGACACAGAAAGTACTGTTGGGAATAAGTTATACACTATCCACTATCATCATGTAATCCCCATAGCAACAGATTTTGAAAACGGAGCTGTTAAACCGGAGATAGTGATATGTGAGAAGAGAAAGAGAGATGGAGAGAGAGAGACGAGCAAACTTACTTCAGTGTCCTTAATGATGTTGGATTAAGCAGAACTGAAAAGGAGATGTTAACAAAATATCAACGTCTTCTGTACGACATGAAATGAAACTGGAATCTAGTAATGTTCCCAATCACCCCAGAAATCATAGGAGCAACCGTACTCATGTCAAATAAATTAAAACCATGTGAATATACCAGGTAAACCATGTGTATGAGGTATTCAAACAATTAAACTTAAAGAGATTGTTAGAATCCTAAGAATCATCTTCGCTACATAGCAATTTGATTTTAGAAAAGAGAAAATCTACTTAGCATTAATAATCACGAAGGAAAGCCATGTTTTATTTCTTTAATATTGACCTATGTAAATTAATTTCAAATGCATCAGGATCAAGGTTTTGCTAATATGTGCTTTAGTATCACTGCTAACAAGAGTAAAACCTATATAAATTCAAAAAGCGAATTTATTTCGGCATGCAGGCATAATTCTTTTAAATATATAAACTTTATAGTCCTAATTGATACCACTCTCTTGTCCAATAACCAAGCATTTATAAGCTTACAAGGAACCAGCACTAAATCAACTTGCGTTAAAAAGACCTATAACAATTTCTAAATCTTGTCTTTTTAAAAGCTCTACGATACTACCGGCCCTTTTTACATCCACAAGTTTAGAACTCTTTCTAACTCTGTGTGGGGTGTATTTTAACCCATTAATATTGATACTTATCTTTAACTATACATTCATTGTATGATTCAATTAAATCTTGATAGTTGTAAATTAAATATTTGATCTTTTAACTTTAACCCATGACCTCTACGTACCTTCCCGTTTAATGTCCTGCACCTTAGGTACTTCCTATTCTTATTTTTTTTTCATATTTGTATCCTTTATGTATGCCACCATTATAAATCTTACGTTTACAACTTTCTTGTGGCTTTTATATCCCTAATTCTTTATTCTTATATACTTTTCTTTTATTTCTTTTTAAAATCTATGCACTTTACTTTTTCCACTAACGGTTACTACTATCTTTTTCTTAAAGCATACTTGACAGATTTGGCAATTTTTTTCAGTTTTAATATCTGTAGCCGACAGTTGAATTTCACTATATATTTCTTTTCATCTCATATATCACTCTAATTACTTTCAGTTTATTTAATTGTAAGCTATTTTGTCTTTTTTACACACTTCTAATTATACGTTTTCTAACCCTACCCCCTGTATATTGATCTCCCTAGCTTCGTGAATATTAGTAAAGATTCTTAAATTCTCTGATCTTCCCTTTTTTCTCATACGGTTCCTTCTCAATTGAGATATTATTTCCTTTATTTTTCTTCATCTATTCAAACATTCAGTAATAATTTTATTTTTCTATATATTTTTAACTTTAATTCCTTACATTTTAATTATGTCCTCTTTTTACTTTGCCTTTAGTTTTTAGTTCCTTTTCCCTAACCTCTGAATCTATCATAAACCCTTATTTAATATTCACATTAATTCACTAAAATTAGTTTTATATACCTACCCTCTTTGGATACTACCTATGTAGTGTCCAATCAATTATTATAACTCAGTCACTTGTCTATCTCTCCGCACCACCCACTTTATTGTGTTACTTAATCACTTCCTGGTTTAAAATATATTTTTACATCTGAAGCTGCCGTGTATATAGGCAGTACCCACCTAACGTTTTTTTTACATCACCCGTCTAACCTCCCTCACTACTTCTACTTTGCTTCCGCCCCACTTCTTTAAAACCAACCTGTTGAATTTTAAATTCTGCAACGGCTCACTCAACTTCTAGATTTCTGTCTGAATGCTAGTCTTTACTAGCTCGTTACTTGGATTAAAACTACTTCTTATAATCTCACTTGAAGTCAACTCCATAACAACTATATCTGTAAAACCCATGGAAGTCCCTAAAATGGCTTTTATTACATAACTTACATCCTAAACTTTTACATTGCAACTTTTAAAACTGGATTACTTGGGCCTTTTAATTGTTTGGCCTCTCCAAAGATTCAACCGATTTTACAATTTTTGACGGACACCTTTCCTGGATTTACCGTTTTTTTAAACCTGCCACTACAGTTTTCTTGACGTCTTCAACGGTGAACTTTTTTTCCTATATTTTTAACCTGTTCTCTTTGCATTGGATAAGTTTTAATATTTGTATTCATCTTATATTGATATCTTTTAAAACCATTACTTTTGGTAATTTCCCTTATCTGTTTGTATTCCTCTGACGATAAGATTTCAGTTTTTTAAAGTCAAGGCTTAAGGAAGAAAACTAAATTTATTTTATTTGAAACACCTTGATTTTAGCAGCTGATGACATAATATATATTGTATGTTAATAATCTTTCTGCTCATCTTTATTTATTTATATAATTGCTCTATCTCGTATATATAGCATCAATTCTTTCATGATAGGTTCTACTTTTAAGATATACATTATATCTTTATTTCCATTTTCTTTACATATGTAAGTTTATAATAAAAATACTAATATTTCAACGTTTTATGTTTGCTATCATATTTGTATATTTTTTGTTCTATTGGACAGAATTAGTAGATTTGTGATCGATTTTTAGGTTCTTGCAAAAAACAATATTTTGAAAAGTGATTACTATTATTTTCATCTAAAAAGATATTAAGTACTATTTAAATTGCCCACAATAAAATGCAGACACTGAAATATTCAGTTAGGTCTGATTTTGTCGATTGGCGAATTTTGAAAAAATCTATTTTGCACTCGTTAATCGCCTATGTCGATGCGTTCAATTGAAAATATTTAAAACGCTGAAATATTTTCCTCATTGATTTAAGTATACAAAATCTAAATAAAAAAAGCAAAGACACAAATGATAACTGCATAAATGGCTACAGCTATAACACTGAGTTACGGGACGCTATAAAAATTCCACGGGGCTTTCTATTTGAATCTTTATAATTTTCCGTTAATAATAATTACTTTTTAAATAATAAATGTATGTGACGTACAATACCACCAAAATTATTGTTTCTTCTTGCTTTAAAAATAATTATAATTACCAGCTAAATAATCTTTAAATAAATAACATGAATAAGTCTCTTCTTAATTTATTCATTTAAAATTGTAAAAATTCGATTCTTTCTATAAAAATACACATTCTGTCTTCTTACACTCAGAATAACTATCAGCTAAATATTCTTCAAGTCAATAATGCTACTTTTTGAAATTAATTTCCGTAAAATTCTGTTGTTTTAGTCGACAGGACAACCAACTATTATGTTTGAACAATTAATTCTAAAATGAGTAACGTTGGAATTTATTACTTTAGCGACATCTGATAAAACACCAATCTTTGCTGATCGAACCATATGATTTTCCGAAATGTGTGTTAGATGTGATAAAGTACGTACGTACGTCAAATGCGTCTTACCGTTTTATTATAGCGGGAGGCTATGGAAATCAATACTCTTTTCTACCTAGATTTGTAGAATTTACAGTTAAAAATTATATTCCTTTCGAAATATTAAATGTTTGTCAGAGTCACTTCAATTAAGACAACTTAGCATTTGTCTTTGGTAAAAATAGTTATCATTGTCAGCTAAATTTTCTATAAATAAATTAAGCGAATGTGTCTACTTTTGATTAATTTATTTAAAAGTGTAGCAATTTAATTATGTTAAAGATAACCGATATTCTCTGTCTTCTAAACGTAAACATCATTGTTAAGTAAATATTAACAAAATTAAACGAAGTATACTTTCTGAAACTTTTATTGAAAATGCTATCGTGTTAGTTGATATGACGACATCATTTTATTTTGGAAAATATCATTGTAAAATTGGTACATTCGGTATTGTTTACCTTATCTATATCAGATTAAACACTAATTCCCAATCTTGCTGATTGGGCGATATCATGTTTTTAATGTGCCTCAATAGTGATACTGTACATACAAACATAAACACATACTTAGCGTATTATTATATGGATACTACTACGAATACTACTAATAACAATCGGAGAAAATGATGAATCATACATCCAGAAAACAACACCCGACAGAGATATAAATAAAAAGTGGCATATTTAA
>OY744516.1:180457713-180512713 GCA_963556195.1 Sepiola atlantica | reverse complement strand
CCTGGACCCTTTGGCGTCTATAGTAGCCACAGCTACTTCATTCCGTCATCTCACCACCATGTTAATCCAAAACTCTGATATACTTGCATGACATTTTTCTTCCAATTATCATCTTGAGGAAGTCTTACAATAAAGACGAAACGTTGACGAATATATAAAAAACTATACTTGTTTTTTTCCTTTTCATTTACCATTACGTCGGATCACTCTCATCCTTCCTTTTTTTCATTATCATGTATGCAGTTATTGTTCAAAGGAACAAACTGTCCATTAGGAAATAATTGCATGCATGCTGATGTATTATATAAATGTATAATTGAGGAAGATACTAGCTCTAACAGCAGGAAAATATAAACTCTTGCAATTATAATAAAAATAGCAATTATGTGCTTAATAATTTTGATATCGATCACAAAATTGACATAAATAATATACAAACAACTTACTATGCTACAATTGAATGTATAATTACGCATAGAAGTTCAATACATACACACGTTTACAATAATCCGAACATTTCAGATTTGACTTCATTATCTAAAACTGTACGATAACTTAAATGCATTCATTATAACATCAGATTTATCAGAGTCTAAAAAACTAAAGCTTAAAAACAATTAAATAGATATTGCATATTATGCTTATACTTATTATTATCTATAATTTAATTTACTAGTAAGCTGTTTAAAAAACATGAGGTTCACTCTAACTGTATTCATAGGAAAGCGGTTAAGATATAACGATTACACAACGTAACAATTTTTTACAAACGTTTTGTACTTTTCTTACTGTTTTTTAATCAATTTTCTCTGCTGATTCCAAAAATATTATTATTTTTTTCTGTATCATCAACATAGAAATCGTTATAGAAATACATCGCTTTTCAATGTCATCCCCCACAAAGTATAAATACCAAACAACAGTCAAAACTCCGTTCCCAAATTACCATTCCAAGCCACTGATCTTATTGGTATTCCAGATATATTCTATCCGAAGGAAAAAACGATACAATTGTCCTTTTTAATGCATGCGTTCGTGTTGTCGCTATTTCCAGGTCCAATTCGCTCCTTTTCGAGATGGACTCGCAACGAGGCGAATTAATCACAGACATCGTCATTAATTAATATTTTTGTTTTTTATTATTTTTTATATATTTTTTTTATATATATTTTTTATATATATTTTTTAATATATTTTTTTTATTCCCAATCTTACTTTATTTTTTCTTTCCTTCTTAAGTGACCTACAGAAAAGCAACACCACATCGTATATTGCCGATGGTTGTAACTCTTATTCAAGGTGCTTAATTTTCCCTGATGATCTGCCAAGCAAGTACCTGCTTCGTAGTGAAACACGTGTAGGTAAAAACCTCTTAAATTTGAAAAATTATGAATAAATAATTTTTGAATGAGAAAATCTTTTGTGGTGTTGATTGGGCTCCTGAACGGAATGATTTGGCAAGCTTTAAAAAAATCAGACATATATATATATATATATATATATATATATATATATTAGCTTGGAAAGAAAGTAATGTCGTTTTGTCCAACACATTTATTTCATCTGAAACATTCACATTAGGGCATTTTTAATCTTTGCAATAATTTCCCCATTTTCTATGACGTCTGTCCAACGATCAACTAGCTTCATGGTGTGTTTTTCAACACATTTCTCTGATTTTTGAGTGAAAAACAAATTTAGGTCATTTTTTAGTTGGTCGTCATTTTCATTAATTTTATTGTTTAAGTGATGCTGCAACGACAGGAAAAGATGGTAGTCGCATGGAGCATTGTCATGTGAATAAGGTGGGTGAACCAATACTTCCCAATTGAGTAATGCTGGTCGTTTTTTTTGATAGAGCAATTCTTAGATCATCCGGCTGCGAACAATATTTTAATGCTGTGATTGTTTGATTTGACTCTAGTAACTCATAATAGAACAGTTCTCCCATATTCCACCATAAAGAGAGCATCACTTTCTTTGGGTGTAGTCCTTGTTTTGGAAGAGGCTGTAGACTTTCCTTTCGGTGTAACCATTGTCTATTGCATTGGGGACTCTTGTAAAGAACCCATTTTTTTAATTTCCAGTCACAGTTCTTTGCAAAAATGGTTTTCGATGATTCCTGGAAAGCAAAGATGTGCAAACAGTCAATCTTTGATTTCGTTGAGCGTCGGTCAAATCGTGTGGAACCCAGTATCCAAGTTTTAAAACTTTTCCTAACTCGTGAAGGCATGACATACTTGTAGTATGGGTTGTATTGAATTGTGTAGCTAATTATCTGCTGGTTAACTTTGAGTTGACTTCCACAGCATCTGTAATGGCGTATTTATCAATTGATTTTGGCCTTCCTTAACGTCACCGATCTGCCCGGTTAAAGTCCCTAGAAGAATATTTTGAAAATCACCGTTGACATTTTCGATCATTCAGAACATTTATCCCAAAGACAGTTCCAATAGTCATTGTAGCTCTTGCAGCTGAGTTTCCTTTTTTCAATTCATAGATCATGCAATGTTTCAGATGCTCCTCACTAATATCCATTTATGACGGCTGAGACCGTTAAACTTAATATTTTCCAACAAATAAATATATCTGAAAGGCCAAGCAAGATATTAAGACAGCAATTCACCAACAAATCTAGAA
This sequence comes from Sepiola atlantica, assembly GCA_963556195.1. NCBI lineage: Eukaryota > Metazoa > Mollusca > Cephalopoda > Sepiida > Sepiolidae > Sepiola > Sepiola atlantica. The sequence goes on along the minus strand of OY744516.1, from coordinate 180,510,073 downwards.
CTGTGTACAACTTAGGAGGCAAAGTGATGAAGTAAAAAATAAGACATTACTTTCTTTCCAACCTTAAGCCCTAGTACGTAAGCATAATACAACTTTATATAAGAATCTGATTTTCTTTTTAATATCGTCGTCATTCAACTTACCATTCACATAAATGCTAAACATACACACGTTATTGTCCATAAGTATTGCCTAAATTAATAGGCATTTTGAATATGACTAGAATAATTATTTTTTGTCTGTCAAACCTGAATGAATTATTTCAGTGTTAATTTTATGAATGTCCCTAAGTCTAATTTTCATGTTCACCGTTCCAACTGACAAACATTCTCGGTGAAGATGAATAGCTCATTGTCTGAGCAAACTGTGAACTCTAAACATTCCATTCTTGAGTAACACAAACAGAATTACGAGTTTATTCAACTAATAGTTGGAGAGGAAAATAAGATTACAGATGCTACTGAATGGATATGCGATTGTAAATCCGATGAAAGATCTTATCTTGATTCTGGGTTATTATAGAATTTTATTGAAAATTCAGAAGAACATTTAATCTAAGTGTGTAAGGTAATATGGGTCAAATATACCGAATCGTTTACCTGTTATTTTTCTACACTCGCCGATGTCTACTTTAAGTAGAATTGCTTATAATATCGAGGGGGCTGTTAGTTTTCTACCTTGGTCGAGGACTGCTTTTAGTACCAATCGTAATAGGACTGAAGCGATATGCTGGTAGGGGGTAAGTGTTATCAACACCAAACACCTTTGTTTAATTGTAAAACAAAACTGGGCTGAGATCAAAGTGTACCTCCGTTCTGTCTTCGTTCGGTGAAAGAGAGATTATACTAGACTAAATAATGTTTATTTTTCTCTCAATCCAGTGTGTCGTTTTTATCAGAGATGGGTATTCCCCACATGAATAACCGATCTTGTGTTTTAATCTTATCTTGTGGCTAGGTATGCCAATGGGGATGTATTTACATTATATATATATATATATATATATATATATATATATATATATATATATATATATATATATATATATATATATATATATAACTAAGTCAGTCGTATTTTTTTTACCTTAGACGTAAATAGCAATGCATGTGATAAAACGATATTTGATTCTACTGTAGAAGCTTTCTTTTTTATACTTGCAACAGGTAGTCCAATCTAATCAGTGAAAAAAAGATAAACTAATTGCAACACAAAGTTTTATTGCACAATGCAGTTCTATGAGATGTCTATATATACATATTAAAAGTCTAGAAAAATGGACGGATGCAGAATATAAATTAAAAAAATTATCGATTTGCGAAAAAATGTAAACAACCTCGTTTTCATTTTGCATATTTTGCTCAAATTTTCCATAAAATTGATTACTGCTCTTAAATGTATTTCTTGAAAATGAGACAACATAAACATAAGATTGTTAACACAGATGCTATCAAAAATGCCATGTTGACGGATATTCATATGAACTTATTACATGGGATATGTTAAAATGAAAAATGCTGATATTTTTTATAAAATTTGACAATGATGAAAGATGGGAATTTTCCGAATTTAACAAATATATTGGATTCAGATATTGAAATTGATCACATTTAGAATTTGTTACGGAATTCCCTGGGGCAAAGTACAGCTTTCGTAAAAAAGGGCATTGAAATCTGGTGATTATTTTTGCATAAAGTTGCTAACAAACAGATGAATAAACTAACAAATAAATAAACAATTATAAAAATATGACCTCTTCGTGAGTGTGTGCGTGTGGAGTTTAATTGATAATATATTTATGTTTTATATTTTAATTGAAAAATACTGATGTAGAAGTATATCTAATAAATAATTCCATATAATATCCCAATAATTTGATAATGGGAGAATATTCCTTGAATGCATACGAAAAAACGGTGTATTTTAACGAAATAAATTGTCTCAAAACTTAAGATTTACACCAAAATACATTTTATATAAGTTAATTTTTGCTGTGAGATTACATCAGTTTATATGCTAAATTTTACTTATAGATTTTAAATGATGCCTTGAAAAATTAGGGCACCTGTTGCATAAAAAATATGCCAAATTTGCATATTTCGCATCGGTAGATTTTTTTAGACTTTAAGTATATTAAAATAAAGACATTATTGAAATGCATTGCGCAAAAAAAAATTCTTTTACAATTAGTTTAGTTTTTTTATCAAAATTTAGGCTTATTTGACTGGACTAATGTTCTTTAAACAAATATAATTTATTTCCCGTTAGTTTAACTCGTCAGATATTTATTTTGGCTTAGAATATTGTTACAATGGAGGCATTTTCTTATGCATATCAACATAGATGTGTAAGCTTACGACATTAATCTATATAATAAAGTAAAGTTGATTTTCCCCGGTGTCTTCCGACAGTATAGCTCTGTGAATCAACGGATAAATGGACTTGCGCTATGGTTACGCTGTATGCAAAGTATTGGTACATGTCTTTAGAAAATATGCGTTCGTTTCGTTCGCTTTTTTTAATTTCTGCATTTTTCCAGTTTGCCTGTCGCTCATAAAATAGTCATACATACAGCGAGTCGGAATAATTTTCATTCCCACGCTTTAATTTACTTCTAATGCCACTACCTTACGTCGAAAAGCATTCTTCATAAGATATTATTTGAACTATTTTACTCTTACTAACTAAACACTGGTCGCCCCTTTCAACCTTACACTTTGTGTTTTAATACGTTTTGATTGGCTTATTCTAGAGATTTATTTTAGCTTAACCGAATAGCAGACTACGAGAATGATCTGGTCGTTCATCACTTGTCTCTTCAATTATTCTCACTTATTATTGTTTTTCTTTTTTAGATCTGTTGCACTTTATTACTTTGCCAATAACAATATTGTTCTCTCCGAGTAACACCGAGTACATTCCCTAACTTATTTCCATTTTAGTAGTCATAATTTCTCGATTAGAGATTTTTACTGTCATATATCGATTCTTTTTTCTAGAATCACGGAATGTGATTTTTTCTAACAGTAGACAAACAAATATTACAATTCAATCACTGCTTCTCATACTAATATAGACTTTGTAACTCACATGTTCTTCTTTATACTTTATGAAGCAAACATTATTTTTCCTATAGGAACAAACTAAAAAACAGCCAATATCGTCTGTAAAACTAGCTTCCTTTAACACATTAAACACAAGAAAAAACGCTTTCTTTCTTTTTTCTTTTTCTACATTGACAAGTTTTCTTTTGTTATTCGTCTTTGTTTTTTCTGTGTAATCTTCTCTCTTTCATCTTTGAGGATAGAGGCACTATTTGAGAGAAAAGTTGGCTCATTAGGGAATTTTATTCGATACAACATTATTATAATATTTGCTTTTTGGGTTTTTTTATTTACCTGCTCTGTGGGTGGTTAGACACAACACACTTTGGCATGCGTTCGGGAAGTTACTTTTCAAAACTTTACGGTAGGGAGTTTAGCCCCAGATAAATAATTAGATAATTCACTTTTATTTACAAAAATATTATAATAGCAATTTTTTTCTTGATAAATATGGCTAAATCCTATTTTGATCATGCATTTTGATTAAATAAATTATTATTTCATATTTACCGTGGGAAACGCCAAACACGACTAAATCTTATTTAAATCACTTAGCCTACTCACTATGATATCGGTTGTTTCCTGCTTATTTTAGATTTCATACTTTAATATAAAAAAAATTAAATCATTATTTTATATTTTCGCCGGGCTACGCCGAGACAAATGTCCTACCAGTAAAAATAAAGTGCTTACATTTTTCTATCTGTTTCAACTATTTCTCAAAAGTAATTGTTAATCTTAATATGAGGTTTTTCCTAAATACCACTTACGTGTGTTTTCATGATACATTCTACAGTGTGTACATTCTTGTTCTTGGGTGGTCCATTCTTAATGATACAAAATGTTTTTCATTAGTCATGAAGAACTGATAACTATCGTCATTTTAACTCTTACAAATACGAAACAAATATTTCACTAATTCTGTTTTATATTCGTCTTGTTAACGACTAACTCAACTCGTATTATGTGTGATCAAGTTAACAGGCTTTATAAAATGTTTCATATAGACACTCTGCTAATTTTTTACCAAAAAGATGTAATCGGTGAACATTAAGAAACGTTTTTTTTAAATTAAGCAGTGAATTCTCCGATACGATATAGATATACCTATTTATGAACATTCATACAGAATAGTCGACTTTAAATAAACCTTTGAACGTCATTTCTTCTTTCGTAAAATCTATATAGTAGCGGGCTTATGAAACCGTCGTGAAGTGTTTGATTCCTTTCATAGCGTCTGTTTGTCTTATTTAAGATCTACCAAAATAATTCTCATATTTTTTAGGAATATTATTTAAGCGATCCCTTCCAAATACATAGCAAAAGCCTCCCTCCAATTACTCCACACTTAAACGTAACTTCGATGATCACGCATTGCAATGTTGATTATTATTTATAGAAGTAATAATCAGATTACAGACTCATCTGATAAAATAGTTATCTATATTAAATGTTTTAATCACTGGTTGCCATGATTTCTTCAATAAACCGGGGCCATATAGGTGCGGTATTAAAAATTCTCTTATAGTACACTTAAACCTTAGTTTCAAAATACGCCGAGGCAACGCGGCATAGGGACAGCTACTTACCGATAAAATGGGTGTCACGTTCGTAGTTAAAACTATAAAGATAAACAATGATATGGACGATTACAATTTGCTTTGCAGATTCCATATTTTACATAATCTTTTTCATATTATTTTCCACTTTGTATTCTAGTTCAAATGTGTTTTAATAATTTAATTTACTTTAAAGGTATGAGTCTTCATGCGTAAATATACATTTTAAAGGCGACTTATACCGAGATATAAGGGATGACGTCACCTCCTTAACAAGATTACATCAGTTACCTTATAATGCTGAGTGTTTAACATTTTTAAGTCTTTGGTATGAGTCGACCGAGGATTTAAACCTTGTCTCAGGACACATTAACGAACATTTTTACCATGATGCCAATGGGGAAATTCTATTGTGAGTAATTTAATTTAAATTATCAGAAATTCCCATTGTACATCTAGAGTTTCGTCTGTCTTACAACCTTAACCATACCCATGTATATGATTCCCAAAATCTAACCTGTAATCCATGTCTTGGGAGATTGTAATAAGTTTGAAGAGTGTATCTCCTAAAAAGATGTGACTTATTAACATATTTTTAATTATTTTAAATTATTCTTAATTATTTTTAATATGCTGTCAACCGGAAAACGTCGGGTAAAGACACTAGTAATTAATAAGGAATACATTGTGAGGCGATAAAGTATTGCGACTTCCGGGATTCTCACACAAATAAATAAGAAACACAGTAGTAAATTGATTATTATAGAGAAACACATCGATTCAATAAATAACTCAAGCATCAAGACTAAAACATCGATCTAAAACCAATCTATTAGGTGGGCAATTAAGTCCTCGACATTTTGTTCTTAATCTTTCTTGATTTTAGAATCAATTTGATTTTCGAGAATTTTATTTTGGAATCATTTTCTTATCTATTTTCCCAACTTTATTTAAGTCGATTACTGTTTATTTTCAACTCATTAAAATAGAATGTAAAGTTAAGAGAAATGGACATTTTCGACACATATTTCTTTTGGCTTTTATTATTTTACGGCTTGTTGATTTCATTAAACGAAGTATTGAACATCTTTTCGAACTTTTGGAGGAAGTTGTAAACAACAAGGAAGAATACATTATTTAGTAATTGTTTTTGTAATTAAACCTTTTAGATTTAAATTCTAAAAACGGAAGAAACTTAGTTGCCAACCGAATATAAGGAGCTGCATTTCTTAATCTTGTCTTCAATCGATGAGATTTCGTACCGCCTGTTGATGTCCTCATTAAAGACGAGGTCGAACAGTGTAACTCCCAAGATCCAGTGAAGCACTTTAGTGTCTATTACAGCTAATCTTTTCTCCGCTTCCATCCGTGTTGGCCAGCTCTCGGAGCTTTGACAAGCGACAGATCTCAGAATAGTCCTGTAGATATTCGTCTGCAGACGGTTGCTGATCATGCGGTCAGAGAGGACGTCGGTGGCAGTGCGCCATTTGAGCCGGATCGCATTGATGTGTGTCGTGACTTCGCTAAGGATGTGTCGAGCCGAGATACTTAAAAGTGTGCGTTTGTGGAGATACTTTCTGTCGACTTTGATGTTGTCATGGTAGTTTTTTGATAGTGGATGCTAGTATGTGTTGGGGAAAAGAAGGCAACACCATGCGAAAATAATGAAATTAAAGAAAAAACGAAATCAATTTAGTGAAAAGAATGTTTTAATATTTTAGAAGTTTAAAAGTTCAAAACTCGTTCGAAACTTCGACAAGGAGAGTAACTTTAATCTTTCGTAATTGAATTATTCTAGCAACATTAAGAAAATGTAAAAATCACGAAATCAAACATCTAGCAGCAAACAGGTAATTTAAATCGAATGTGAAAGTTACACAAAATCACCAATTCTAACGACAGTGATTTAAAGTCAACTTGATGAAAGCGTAATTTCATTTAAAGCATTCAGAGTGTTAAACTTAAAATAATCCCAAAACAAAAAAAAATCATTTTGAATCAAGAGGACAGGAAATATAATAACAAAAATGGTTATTAGTGAAATTTAATATTTAGTTAATAATAAATGAAATATTTTAATTTAATATAATACTGCATAATTAATTAGTTGGCAGCTAAGTTGCTGTCTATTTTATTTTAAATTTTATTTAAAAGGTTTAACAAAAAATAACAACTAATTATGCAATGATGTGCTCTCTTTTGTAGTTTACAACTACTTTCAAGCGTTTAACAAGATTCCTCATACATTATTGGTAGAAATACAACAAAAAACATAAAATAACAGAAGAGGTGTCGAAAATGTTAATTTTTTTCTTAAATTATCCTTCAATTTTTATAATCTGAAAATAAACAGAAATTAACGAAAATTACTTCGAAAAACATAAACCCAATTATAAAATTATTCCAAAATAAAATTCCCCAACACAAAAAATTGATTACAATATTTAAAAACACAACAGATTCCAATATTATAAGAACACGGCGGCATTTTGTTTCCAACTCTATACAAAATACTCTATATAAACATTTTGTGGATATTCAATTTTCTGTGGCCCTTGCGGTGTTTCATTTTGAAAAGTTGGTCTTTTGAACACTGAAAATATATTATGGCTCAGAGAGATCTCTTGTTTAGAACAATTTGTTTTTTATTTTCTAGGAAAATTGCTAATTCAAAGGATTTAGAAAAGCACCCGAATGGTAGATTAATTAAACAAAAAAGGTAAATTACAATTAAATCTGTAGTTAGAGCTAATTATCAATTAAAAAAGAGTTAAATCAAGTAGATAAACACGTACTTGAACTTTTAAAGTAAGAAGTTTAAAATTTGAAGGAATTCCAAACAAAAAAAATATTTGGCATAGAACGGACAGAACGTTTACTATAAGAAAATTGATTATTAGATTAATATAATATTTAAGTTTATATTAATTCGAATATTTTACTATGAATTCAGAATTATTAATTATAAAATACTCCATATACACGTTTTGTGGAACATCAATTTTCTGTAACTTTACCCGTTCACCATATTTTTTAAATTCATTTGCGACCCCAGGAAGTATATGATAGCCTTAAAGGGTCCAGATGGCTTCCGTCGAGAAAGTTTGGTCTAAATGTTAGGTCGATTCATAAATAATTTTCCAATGTTATTGATACCATTTTGAAGCGTTCTTTTTGTAATTTTGAAACCCCTCTAATTTTGGTTTACTTGTGTAAATTTTAATTAATGGTCTCTTTATATTTTACAGAGTGTTTACCACTTTTATTGGGGTAAAACTATAAATTCATAACCCTTAATATGAGAAAACAGTAGCTGCATATTCGCCATGTAATGAGAGTACTAATCAGAAAATGGAGCTGCAGAGACAACGAAAAAAATATGAAGCATAAATGGCCAAGATGTCCTAACAGATCGACAAGTAAAAAATTGAAGTTTCGTTCCGGTGCTTTTAGTGTGGAAAATAAGCCTAGCCCTGAGGGCCCATCAGACATAGATCAACATGTGTTAAACATGTTAGTGAAGAATGATCCTCGTCTAAGCACTCGTCAATTGGCAAATCTCAATATGCCGCCACTTAAAAAAAAGATGGATAAGTTTAGAAGATTAGGCGTGTGAATTTCTCATTCCTTGAGTGAGAGAAATAAGGCTGATCGTCTTTCCATCGCAACAAGTTATCTCTCCAGGAAGTGAAATAATTACTTTCTTGATCGTGTTATAACAAGTGATTAAAAATGGGTTTCCTATGACTAAATTCAACGTGAAAAACTGTGGGTTGATAAAGGTAAATCTCCACAACTTACACCATGTGAGAGAGATTTTACTGTGTGTTTTTGAAGGGATCTTCGTGACATTATACATCATGAATTTTAAAGCCGCAATCAAACACTAAATGCAAATTTCTACGTTGGGCTATTGCAGCGTGTGTACGAAAATCTGCAAAAAAAGCCCGCCACTTGTGAATGCCAAACATCGTAGTTTTCTATTACAACGCATGACAACAGGCTGCAAAAGTGACTCAAGAAAAAGATTGTAATTCAGCTGTTAAATTCTACCCTCTATATTGTATTCCGATGGCATCGCTCCGACTTATTTTCACCTCTTTAAGTCTTTACAGAATACACTTTGAGGCAAAACATTCACTGAAGACAAGCAGGTGAAAAACACATCAAAATCCTTTAAAATCTTTATTTTATTTGAATTGCATTAAAAGTTAGTTGGTAAGTGTGAAAGCATCATTGAAAACAATGGCGAAATGATTAGAATTTGTTAATTGGAGTTGTATTATAAATTGAATAAACGATCATAACACAGTAATTATTAATTGATTGACCGAATGTATATTATTTTATTTATCTTCCTCCCACAATGTAAGATGTGACACAAGGTCGGGAAAGTGCGATTTGAAAAGCCAGCGCCCGAGAAGGTGAGCACTCTGGCCTAGAAAAAATGCCTGGGCAGCCCCGTCGGCATTCTCCGGTAGGGGCGCCTCGGGCAGTAAGCAATAAACTTACTCCTCCCCAAAGAGGGGAGTCAAAGCCTGGGAGGGTTGACCTCTTAGAACTGCACAGGATAAACCCACAGCCCGGCGTAAATCAAGCCCCGAAGGCCAAGACAATACCGGTCTATAGGGGTGCAGTACCCATCGGAACCGAATGTATATTATTTTCTTGCGAGATTTAAGGGTGGTGAAATGCTTCAAGACCAAGGTATTTGTTTTGAGTGGAACTGAATAATATTTATTAGTAATTATTATAAACTGTATTTTAATATTTTAAGCACACTTATATGCACATACATATCATCGCAGATACAACTTTTACTAAGCCGCCGTAACTATGTGAAAAATAAATTAGGAGAAGAAACAAAATTTTAGTTTTCCAAACAAACGAATATTCATCGTTGTGATTATTGCCATTTACTGCCCGCGAGACAACTAGAATCACGAAAACATGGCAGGTATTAAACAAATTTAAATTTGGTTGGTGCAAGGGAAATCAACAAATACGAATACATGGAAAATATTTTAAATATTAATAAAACCTAACGTATTATTTCTAACTATGATAATTTATAGAATATCGCCGCAAAACCAGGCTTTTTTAAAAATGTAATATTTGTTTCCAGATATTTCTCAAACAAAATCCATATTAAATAGTAATTTGAATTTTGAATTAGGGATTAGCAAAACAACTGTCATGTTAAATAATTGTGTGCGTTTTAAATACACTTAGAGCGTACACATAAACTATATAAGTATAGAAACTGTTTAAAATAACAGCAACACATAGTAGCATATGTGTATTTATATATATATATATATATATATATATATATATATAAAAGAAGGCCAAAAATATTATTCATGTATTAACAATGTTTCGTCTTTATTTTAAGATTTCCTCAAATAACACACAAGTAAAAATATTCAAAAAAGTTGCACTGGTGTGTTATTTCTTCAAATCAATCAGCCCAAGTAAGTCTTGAAATAAAGACAAAACGTTGACGAATAATTAAATAATACCTTTGGTTGTCTATTTTTCATTTCCAATTACGTTGAAATATTATTTCTATTTTTATTATATATATATATATATATATATATATATATATATATATATATATATATATATATATATATATATATAACAGTTTTTTTAATTATATTCCAATAACCATGGTTTGTTTTATTACTTTTATTTTTATTTTTATTTTTTTCACATTTCCAAAAATTCCAAATTTCTGTGAGATATATTTAACGGTTCGTTTCATTTGTTTTGTGCCAAACAACATTTGTATGTCAACACTACTTTTGCAACACTACTTTTGTTTATCTTCACCTTAAAATGAAACTGATGTAGGATGTGGGTGTTTTTCAGGACACTCTAATCTAAGAACTCTTATTATTTGTGAACTTTTTCTGATGATTTTGTAGTGTTGCAGAGACGATATTGACATACAAATGTTGTTTGGCACAAAACAAATGAAACGGACCGTTAAATATATCTCACAGAAATTTGGAATTTTTGGAATTGTGAAAAAAATAAAAATAAAAATAAAAGTAATAAAACAAACCATGGTTATTGGAATATAATAAAAAAACTGTTCTATATGTTGCTCTGTTATCAATAATTGACAAACATTGAGCTGAATCTTCAAAGGAGACTACAAAGTAACAGGATCTGATGATATATGATAATACATATATTGTCTTTAATAATTAATATATATATATATATATATATATATATATATATATATATATATATCTTGTTATATTGGTGATAGTTGCGAGAATCGGCAGTTTTAACCGGTTCAAAGTGTTCATTTGCAACCTGTATGCAGTGCTCGATGATATTCAGATAGAGCTCAATGCTACATAAAATATAAGTGTATTTATACCGTTTCTATGGTTCCATGCTAGCACTATGATAAAACGGTCCAATTTTTAGCATTGGGTTCAATTCACTATTTGTTTTCACTCTGTGTGTAATATATTGTCATATATATGGTGATATATATTCTTATATATGTATATATAAATATATATTTATATCATATAAAACTCTGTCTATTGAGCGTTTGTTTCCATGAGCTAGTTTCTCGATATACATTTTAATTCTAATAAACCGTAAATTGCAATTAAATTAAACAAGCTACCAATCTCCCATTTAGCTCTCTATGCATTTCTTTCACAATCGCTCACTTTCTTGATTCAACGACTTTATAATAGTGTTTACCTATTTTTATCAGCATATAATAAAGAGTGACTCGTTCTTTCTGCGCTGCAAAGTAATATACATCCCGTATCTGAATTATATGATGAAATGATATGTACCATTGCTTTCGTATAAGAAGGAAACCTAATAGTACTTCTAAATACTACTACTACAAATAATTATTATTATTATTATACTGATTAAACAAATTGAAGTAAATAGACTTATTATGTTCAGTTATACAATATAATTAAAGTAAAATAAATGCTGGTAGTCGTTAGGACAACACGGGTGACGGGATACAGCTACTTTATATATATATATATATATATATATATATATATATATATATATATATATATATATAGTAAATGAATAAATGCGACATTTTGTTCCGTCAATCCGAACTATATTCATATCATAACTACTCACGCCTTCCTAATCGAATTACACCAAAATATTTTCACACACCGTATTTATAGTCTCAGAAAACCTTACAAAACTCTCTCAAGGCTATACATTATTTGCATATTTATTTTTTAAACATCGTTTTCTAAATTCATATTCAGTACTATTCACTTATACTGTGATTCTTCTATTTTATTATATATACAAAAACGTTTCATGATATTAATTTCTTAATTATTATCAGTAGTAATGTTATTTTGAGAAATTTAATAAATTAAGTTTAACATTTAAAATCCTAACTGCCGTTTAGTTATTTTTTTTTCAGTTACGTTTTCGTAGAGTTTTACTATTTGTGTACGACTAAATAAGGTACGAAGACGGCACAACAACTAGGGCTGCTGCTGCTTTTCTAGTAATATAGGCCCGTCAGCGGAACAATCTTGTCGTTATATTAAAATCAATCTCTGCCCGTCAGATCGAAATGAACTGAAATACTTTCCTGCGGTATTATTTTAAATAAAAAATGAAACGTGTTTAGTCACAACTTTCAGCGATAACGATTATATTAAATAAAAAGTGTATTTTTGGTAAAATATACATATATACACATAATTATTGGTTCTGTTTGGCCAAAAGATATGCTCGATTAACTAATAAAATAGTGCTCGATTAAATTTGAAAACACTGTATATATATTTTTGTCTTGATTTAATAAAAAATAAAACATGTTTTTTTCAAAATTGAAATTGTATTTTTGTCAGGTTTGGGAAAAAAATAAAATGGAGTTTTCTCCGACACATAAGCGTCACAATTTGAAAATGTGTCGGTTTATAATTATGAAGAAATATTTCGTCCTCTTCAAGTCTTAATGTCGCCATTAGTATTTGTATTAGTAATATTACTGAGGCGTGCATATTTTATATTAATACATTTTACAGGTGATTTTCATGTAATTTAAAGAATTTCAATACCTACACTTTCCTATCAAAATCTTACTCAAGCCGCCCGTCTATTTAAGTTTTAGCAGCATCTGAGGACCTTTATATCAATTCGTCTGACAATTTATCTTATTCTCTTTTTCACGTCATCTTTAATATTTCAATATTTTATACTTTTAGCATGTTTAACGTTTACTTTTTATTTCACTTTGAAAACAAAAAAACATCAAAATAAATGGAACACATTATCTGATGTTTTCTCCGGTAACATGTTTGAATAGCTTTTAGTTCTAGTCGTGCTGCATGCAACGACCTGGCAAGAACAAGAAGAATGTATAAAGGGCATCACATTGTTTTGTTCCGTTTCGCATAGGAATAGTGTACGTGTCTTTGAAAAAAAAATTGTGGCGACCGATATGCTATTTCTCTAGACTTTACATTTTCACTTAAATTTAAGAAAAAATAATTTAGATGAAAATAACTGCTGTGTGTTATTAGAACCGTAAAAATCAATGGTCACTCAGATATAAATAATCCGTTCTGAAAAAGCTTTTAAATCGAGACTATTCAGCGTCGCTGTCACCTGCGTTGTTTCTATATCAAAAGGAGCCTCGTTAATTACGGTTTCCCAAACGTAGTCATACTGTTGCATCGGAGCGTAATCTTTATTGATTCGGAATTACATCCCTCGATTTTCTCTAATCGTAGACGCTGTACGACCGTCGTTGTTCCTCAGTGGTAGAGGGTGTTTGGGAACCGATCCGCAAGTGTGCTTATATTGATTTTACTAATACAATTCCTTCTAGCCAAGGGAAATATATAATAGCAACTCAACTTTTTAAGTATTTAAACAGATCGTCGTTTAATTAAAGTCTAACATACAGTCACGATGAGAGAAGAGAAAAGGAGTGTACCCTTATCTTATCTGATCTACGAGCCCATATTAATCTGTATTTGCCCGGTACGATTCTCGCTACAAACTGAATACTCATTCCGTTTTTTCTTATTTGAAAACGTAATTCATTATCTGGCTCCGTTTGTCCTTTTCCCCCATCTCTATTTTGATTTCTGACACTTTTCAATGCAAAATAACGAAAAATAACTGTTATAACGTCTTTACCTCAATATATAATAATAAATGTCGTTGACACACTAATTATAAATGAATTAAATACACACTTTAAATATTATAAACCTAGCCTTACCTCCCAGTCATGGTCCCGCATTATTTACTTTAGTTTCTAATTTTATGTTTTTTAACATACTTCGTAAAATATTCGTTCAATATATCGGTTTTTGGCTGCCGAGACACTGCATCCTTTAAAACCTTCATTCTTCCCGAAATTCATTAAAAACTATCCCTGATGCTCTCCCCTCCTCCTCCATACATGCACGTGTAAGTTTAGTTGTAACAATCGTCTATTTCAGAACTAGTGCAAACTTTTCAAAGTCTCAATTAAGAAAAGTACAGGAATGAATGGTCACACATGCTATGTATAGGTGAGAGAAATAAGGAGGTACCCGGTTTGAAGCAGCTTCATGATAAATCTGTAGAGATGGCACAATGGAAGGCAACGTTTTAAAAACATCTTAATAAAATGGTAAATATCTGGGTGAATTATAATCTATACTTGTCACGCCCGAATATATCAAGTAGAATAAAATAGGAAAAAAAAGTTTATATTTTATCCGCGGAGTCGTTTTCCTTTCATTTACTAATTTCTGCGCACGATTAGGAGTAACAACCTTACCACTGACAAGTCTTCTTCAGTCGACCCAAAACACGGTAAAATAAATACCGTAGAAATCTATTTAGAGTCACTTTTCGTATAACGCCGTCTGTCCGTTCACTTCATATTAATCAAAGCCTATCAGACTGGCTAATGAAATATAAACAAATAAAAAATACACAGACATCTATAATTGTATTTTCTAGTGATCTTCTTAAGATATACATAAGAAAACGCCCCTTACACGCCGTTGTTTTAAACTCATACTTAATAGAGATAATGTACTATTTTTCACTTTCGTTGGTTACGCAAGAGTGTTTCGATTCGTTGTCTACTTACTGATCTTCCCCACCACCTCCGCATACTCATGATCTTAAGAATCTTAAAACATCTTCTACACTATAAATTGTAGCGCGAAGAGGTATGTCGACTTATTATTTAAATGGCCAGTATATATAAACTATTATTATTCTCATATATTTAGGGATTAATGTTACCACAGTCTATATTATTATCGGTCTCGTTATTTTTATTATTATAATTATTATCCCAAAGCGTTTATTACTCCTTATATAATTAGCAATAAAGATTTCATGTTATCGTTACAAACTTAGGTATTATACAAGGAAGAACCACATAAAATTATCTTATCATCACAATAAATATTATTTAATTCATTATCAGATTTACTTTTGAATTTCAATTTTTATATTTTCCAGTAATTACATTTCTAATTAATAAGAAAACTTATAATTATG
Organism: Sepiola atlantica; assembly: GCA_963556195.1. Classification (NCBI taxonomy): domain Eukaryota; kingdom Metazoa; phylum Mollusca; class Cephalopoda; order Sepiida; family Sepiolidae; genus Sepiola; species Sepiola atlantica. The sequence continues at coordinate 180,494,859 of OY744516.1, read as the reverse complement.
TATTTCAATACTAAGAATTTATATTATTAATATATTATTTATTGTTGAGATAGAAAATTAATTTATTTATTAATTTTCCAATTTGACCAGGAATTAATCATCTCATTATTCAGATAATTCATAATGATTTAATTACATTTTGCATATTAAATCACTTACTTAAATCCTAATTAAATATAGAAGTTTTTCTTAGACAATCGTAATCAATTTCATAATAAATTAATCATTTAAGCGTACTGTGGTTCATAAATAATAATAAGAGAAACTTATGTATCAATTATCGGAGCAGATCCTTACTTTAAAACTGAATTTAGTCACTAACACCAAAACTGATCGACACGCAGTTCGCTCCCATCAACCATACGTTTTGTTGATATCTAGACAACCGGTCCCTGAACTCCGATTATAGACTAACTGACTTTAAAAAAATTTCTGAGGAGTTTTTTAAATTTTTATATTAATTTTTATTTTAAGACACACATATGTAGCTTGAATACTATAAGTAGGCGGAATATAGGTAAAAGAAAAATTATTTTAACACAAGAATCAAACAGCGTTTACTCAAATCACGCAGGAGCTACCATCTTGTATTTTTGAAAAAAGTGTCAACTACAGATGATGAGAGTTTGGAAGATCGGACACCTTCCAAACTCGAAACCGACGGTACCGATGTTTACTGATTTCTGTATTAATATATATATATATACATATATATATATATATATATATATATATATATATATATATATATATATATATATGTGTGTGTGTGTGTGTGTGTGTGTGTAGCACAGACAACAGGTGGACATATAGAGCGACATAATGGACCCCGAGTCAATGCAAAATACCTGGAGACGGCCTAGAAGTCGTGAGACTTTTTTGTTGCGATTGTGTGTGGTTTTATAACCTTGCCAAACTTAGAGTAAGTGTTAAACACATATTAACTGTCGTAACAATCTAGAATGAATCCCCAAATCTCTTTTTAAGGGGGGGCGGGTAATTTAGCTGAGGGTGTTAATCTACAGATTTACCAAAGTTTATTAAAATTATGGAATTCATGTCCCAATTAATTGCTGCCTAAAGGCGGGTAGGTTTTGCTTGTATATATATATATATATATATATATATATATATATATATATATATATATATATATATATATATATATATATATTTATATATATATATTTATATATATATATATATATATATATATATATATATATATATATATATATATATATATATATATATGTTGCGTGTATTTAGGCAGAATTTTCTCATTTATGCAAACATTGTTAAAAATAATATTCGTCGTTTTCATTTTTCAATTTTTCTGATGGTAGTTTTTATATTAAAATAAAAAAAAAATAATAAAAGTTCCACAGGTTTTACGAACGTTTTCGATTCTTAGTCGAATCATCCTTAGGTGTCATAAGCAAATGAACAAAAAAGCGGGAGAAAACAATTTTTTTAAAGACACCGAAGAAACGCGCAGAGAATGTTTTTTCGCATTGTTCCAGGAAGTCGTTGACGATTTCAATTCAGCAACGCTGGATCGCATAATAGAACAACATAGAATTTTGTTAAGCATTTTAAATCTTTTCTACTGTGATGTTAATTTAAGGTTGTTGTGTTTTATATAGATAGCTCAATTTACAAACATCTACAAAAACATAACTGCCCTCCCTCTTATTAAAGACAAATTGTAGTTAATAACACTAAAATCATACATCCCGAAACCAATTAAAAAAAATACTCGTTTACTTTCTCTTTCTTTTTATCTCTTTATTCTCCTTCTCTCTCATTTTTCATCCGTTTTACTCGTTTTATTTCTTCACTCATATTATACTTCCTTCTTTCGCTTTTTACTCCTCTCTATTTATGCAAGGTTTTCCGTTTTCACTGACTCTGTCTGCCCAATCGCTTTCATATACACTAACACTTTTTTCTTTTCCGCCCTCGCCCTAGTACAATAGCGTCATTTAATTCCACCCTACACTCACTGCCTCATATACTGACACTCCCTTTTTTCTTCACAGACTCTCTCTGTTCCCTCATTTTTAAAATTTACATTGACCCTTTCTCTCTCGTTACCTACTTCTCTTATTTCTCATTAACTTTACACTCTTCTTTTCAACCCCTCCCGCTACACAATCTTTCCCCATCAATTTATATCCCTTTCTATTTTATTCACTCTCCTAACTTTGTTTGTTTCCCCATTTCGCAGGAAGTAGTTTTTTCTCAGATTAGTTACTTAGCTGAAAAGTTAAATCTTATTCCCAACCACGTCTTAAGAGAAACTCTAAATCACTTGTAATCGCTAAGTTTATCTGAGGAATTTAACAAATTCCTGCCTAATTCCTAAAAGTGTCGCAACCTTTCCTGCTGCTTAAGTTGTCGAGATAAGCCTGGGGCTAACTTATGTCCATTGGCCGTCATGCACCACAAACGCTGAGGACTATTTTTGTTTTCTGTCTAAAAATCATGATTTAAGTGAGGTTACAGCAGATTCTTTTCCTCACAAATCCTACACCCATCCTTCGGTCACTAAATAACTCTGTGTATCTCCAAGTAGCTATTTCTGTCTCTCTCTTACTGTGCCTTTTTAAGTATGCGTCTCTCTCACTCTCTGTCTCCTGCTCTCTCTCTGTATATATATATATATATATATATATATATATATATATATGTATATATGCATATGAAGAGTTAGAATGCAAACGCGATGAACACCATTTTTATTGTTGAATTACTTTTATGAAAAGTGTTGCATTTTATCACCCTAAGGCATTCTAAATCATCTTTAAATAATAGGTTATTTGGCTAATATGCTTGATTTTATTAAAAAAGTATTTACGGTAAATTTTACATTTTAAATATTCTCAATTTAAAGAAAATGGACTTATTGCATTTTGCATTCGAACTCTTCATATATATATATATATATATATATATATATATATATATATATATATATATATATATATATATATATATATATATATATAAAGAGAGAGATAAGAGATGCGTTTTTATTTTTCGGTTGCGGCTTTTGGTCTACTAAAGACATGGCAGAATGCAGAAAATCGACAAATTAATCAAAGACAAACTGACATTTTGGTGAAATCCTTCAAGTCGGGGAGACTTAAAGGATTTTACCAAAATGACAGTTTGTCTTTGATTACATCGTTGAATTCTTCTAACATATGAACAGGTTTTCTACGTCGAAGCTTTTTTCACTCAAACTATTAAGTTCTTACTTTAGATTATCTTACATTCGCATGTTTATAACAATGAATCTGGGAACTTCTATACTGTTAAAGACAAACGTAATTTTGTCTAAATAAAATTGAGAAGACAATGTAACAATGTATAAATCACTACTTAAGAACATAAAACTCTATAGTTGTCATCGTTAATTTGATTCAACGGAATTTAAATAGAATTTCTGAGCAAGAACTAACTAATAGATTGTGTGATATTAATGGTATTACATTTCAGCTTCCTATAATAAGTTCGGTTGAAACTATTTTGTGATAACAGCGTACACATAACTAATTTTAAATATGTTAAATAGTAACGGGTACGTTGGGAGGTCATCTAACAAATACACCGGATTTTACTTTAATAGAAAGGAAAGTTATACAATGTTCCGATTTAAAATAAAGATTCTCTTATAGAAATTGTGTAAACTTCAAACTCATACATTTATATTATGATTTGGGTTCACAAGAGCACCGGATATCGGGGTCAGCGAGTAAGTACTCACATGTGACTTCAACCTGGTTGCTAAAAGCGGGCGTGACGTCATATGACCTAAAATGGGAAGGGTAAGAGATGGGAAAGTCGTTTGAAAGTTTTCGAGGTGATCACTCCACGTAGAAATGACTTAAGATCGACGATGAACTAAAGTGAAGCAGGGCTCAGTATATCCGTAGATTGGAATGCCGCTGACAGAAGAGAAGGCAATTCTACACCTTAATTAAGGGTGCTTTCTTCAAATTCGATTATTTCTTTCATATTGTTGTGTTGGTATAAAGCATTTATTTTACGTGCCACAGTCATAACATAGAAGTAGGATTTAATTGTGCTATCATGATTTGCGATTGCATTGGTAACAACCCTGTATTTTATTTGGTTGTGACATATAAAATATTTAGATTTCCCTTCAAAGGGGGGGGGGTCTTGTAACAAATATACCGGAGTTTATTTTTCTAAGAAGGCAAAGTATAAAATGTTCTGATCTAAAATGAACATTCAAGTAAATAAATAGTGTAAACTTTGGAGTCATCCATTTATTATCTGTACCAGAATCGATAAACACAACTTAAGTATTTTGTAGACTGTGATACTTTTTTTGCTCTCTTTCCACACCTCTGCTTTCTCTTTCTATCTCTCTCTGTCTTTCTCCCTCTCTCTCTCTCTTTCTGTCCTGTTTGACCCGTTTTTCTTTTGTTATACTTCACTGACTGAATTTCCCCATAAACACTCATCTTTTTCACAGTAGCTTTTCATTTTCTCTTCTTTTTTTCTCTTCTTCTCTTCCTTTGCCCAGTCTCTCTCTTTTTACTGACTATCTCTCTCTCTCTCTGTCCAATCAGATTCGTATGCACTCATTGCCCGTTCTTTTCTGCCACTTCGTCGTAGTACATCCTAGTTGGCACTAACGACAACTCAATAGAACGAATGGCCATTCTACGCGTATTGTAATAGATTATATTCTTATTTAATATTCATTTCGCTTTCCGTATTACCTCCAGTCAGGTAAATGTTCCCATTAAAATCGACACAGTAAGTCGCCATTCATAAATATGTCGGTTTCTGCTACATCTCTTTCATCGCCCATATTTCCTCATCATATAACTTCTTACTTTTCGTGTACAGTTAACAGAGTGTATTATTCAAGATAAGTTGAATATACCAGAAAGCTTCGCACGCTCTTATTGTGAACTCATAAACCGGTGTTGCTTGGCAACATTGGCTAATCCGACTGAAGATTACAAAATCACCAAAATTAATTCAGCTTTTTATTCTGTTCAATTGTGGACATCATTTTAAACGTCTTAACACAGGGTTCGACAAACTTTTGATTGTAAGGACCACATTAAAAAATGTAAGTGAATAGAGCCGCCAGATATATTAACTTCAAAAAGTACATATTTCAAACATACACTATAAAAAAGTGTTTAAAAGAAAATAGAAATTCAGTTTTGTTATTTCATGTGTTTACGTAAATATCGAATATGCGCATTTGAAAGACAAAGTAATAAAGTATGAACGTAAATATTTACTAACATTTGGTGGATGAATTAAAAAATATATAATCACTTCGTCCTCTCCTACTTTAGTTTTAAATTTCTATTCTAAGTAAATGTCTCATTGGCCCCTTTATACAAAGTAATCAACATGGAAACGACATAGTACGACATTTTTAACCTGCTTGATTCTGTTGTATTATGAAGCGAATCGAACGTTTGCTTAGAGCTCACAAAGATCATGCCTCAGAATTGTTTGGTCTTCACAAAGTCCTCCTTGTTAGTCATAGCTATTTGTTTACCTGCAAAATTGAAGGATTTAATTCCTGACACCTAGAACAACAGGACTGACCGATTTCATGCGAAGTCGGGGAAGGTCAATCCAAGAAAACACGTAATAATGACCAGAAGAAACCTTGGCACACTTATTCCATTGATTAACAATTTATGTGCCTGATATGTTTTTGCGTAACACATGCAGTTGCAGAGACGAAAAGAGGCCGATTGATCCTGATGTTGACTCTTCCTTGATTTACACCAGAGCCTGTTAGTCGAGTATCTCTAATACTGCTTTTCTCATTCTGTCAACCATAACCAAGTAGTTGGGTTAATTTTGATTGATTCTTATTTAGTACTGCATGTAAGAAGGACTGGACCTTCAGCTTCTAGAACTGTTACTTAGAACATATTCTTAAACATGGTAATACACTGTATTAGGTAAATACGTTGTCGGTCATGTTAAGAGAAAAGTGTAGTATCTATTCCTATAGAACACTCTATGTTTTCTGTCCTCGGTCAGTGATGGAAACATTCTTCTAAACTAAAACAATGTGTGTTTGGGTCCTAATCAAGAGTGTCCGTTTTTAGGGAGCTTCATTTTCTTTATATAAAAACCGACCTTATGCCTTACTCTACCTTCGTGTGGAGGCAAGTAAATAGGAACTCAGAATAATACAACAAATAACACTTCTAGTTGGGGATGGCTGAGGGAATAAGAAGAATCTATCAAGTTCGAACTTCCTTACATATTTCTGAGTTCGACATACACTTTCCTAAGCTCGAATGAAAGGTTCCCAATTTTAAAAAAAGTTGCACACTTCGGAGATTACATTAGCCGAAACGTTGTGAATATAGCAACCAATATGAGGATAGTAGTCCGAACAATTACAATTAATACAAATTATCAGTTTTCATCTAAAAAACAATGAAGCATAATTGTTATTTTCTCATGTTTATTAATCGATGTCCTCATGACAATTGTTTTTTATTATTCAAATTTGAACATTCAACTAAGACAGTTATTTTTGTTAAATATGCTCCCTTTAAAAGGGGAAAACATCATCTTGCCATATTAACCCTGTTGTTTCGCTTATTTATTCTTGTAAAATATTCGAAATCGATTTTCACAATTGTTCAAGTTTATTTTCCGCCATACTTTTCGAGAAAACCATTCAATTCTTCGAAAAAGTAATTTCCCTTGTTGTTACATTATCGATAATCGATTCGCATTTGTTTAATCACAGTTTATAGCTGTTCTATCTTTCTCTTAAAACATTACCTTTTAACGGGATTCGGTAAAAAATGTGTTCTCTTTTTGGAGGATTCATATAAACACAAAATAAAACTGAAGATATGTTTATGATTCTCTCAAATTAATTTTTGCTTTGAACAATAACCGTTAGAGGGCGAGTAAAATTAATTACCTTAATAGAACAGTCTTGCACCATGTTTATAAATCCGTACGAATATTTTAATCAATATATATTGCTACTAAGCCTTACGTCTAGAATGAATATTCAAATTATGATCAAAATACATTTGAGGTGTGAACTTAAGATGTCTTAAGAAGAAATAAAAATTCACGTAATCTTGCTTCGTAATTAGTATGTAACAATAAATGAATAACAAATCTGAAATATTTGAATTTTTAAATGAAAGATAATGCTGATATTATGATCCGGCAACGGCTTTAAAGTACACCAAAAGAAACAGAAAATTGAGTGATATTTATTTTATAATATATCTTGGTACAATTTTACAAAAATCGAAGGCATCTTCATTTTCCTGAACACCTTGCTATCCGTCTTTGATCTTTATACGTGAAATATAAATCAAACTAAATATAGCCTACATTACACACCCGTACGCCTTGCAACTGTTTTACAAATTTGATAATGGTGAGTGAATAAGTGAGTGTAACCTATACATACAAAATCATAAAAAGTACACACACAGAACTGAATATAAATAGAGATAAACAGGACAATACGATTATGTGAAATTCAAAAGTTATCACCATCATGGCAGAGTAAACACTACTCATATTAGTAAATATCACCCAGAATGTGTTCTATATAGAAAACTAATTATAATATTTAATATGAATATACAATATTCATATGCCTGTTTATATATATGTACATATGTGAACCCCACAACCGTGCAGATCGTCGTAGCAATAAACAAAAAATAGATCCAAGTTCCTCTAGGCCGGGAGGGCGACGATTATAATGATGACGTCGCCGATCTGGTCGTCTCCTCCAGCTAGAAACACGCTCCCACGTTGAAACTGTTTATAACAGCGAGCGATCACTGGGCGAACAGCAACCAGTTTGCTCTGTGGGAGCGAAGGATCATTCAAAGCAGAACAAAAGTAAAAGAACAATGTTCAACAACTCGGTTTAGGCTTTTTATGTATAGAAGAGTAATTATTAATAAAGTAAAAGAATTTATTTTACATTGCCCAATGGTAGGATTAATGTATACTGTGCTCGTAAATGTCTTTAGCAAGGGTTGTTTTTTTTGCTAAGATATTTCGCTAGTTCTCTGTGTGTGCGAATTCTTACACAAGTGGTTGTCTAAGTCACAAACTTAACAAGCGAAGGCGGTGGCGAGAATTTCGTCCAGTATGTTTCTTCGGCGCACGCAACTTCGGCGCACGCCCTTCGGTCTCCCCCGGGTGTCAGTTCAGCTCTCCCGGGGCGTCAGTCCAACTCTGCTTGTGCGTAAAAAACATATTCTTTTATTGAAGATGTCTATGGTTGTACACACCCCTTCTCCGCCATCTGACTTCCTGTCTGTCTTCTTTTCTCAAGGAGGGTGGAGACGGGCGCCTCACTCTTTTTTTCTTAAAATAAATGGGAATTTCTCCCAACCCACCGTTACCGCCAAAAACAAACGCGACAACAGTGGCTTTCTCTTTCTGTCACACAGCTGGTGGTATCTGTGCCTAGCTTGTAATAAACAATGGCAGGCTCAAATAAATCTCTGTCAAATGGATTCGTTTTTCTCATGTCGTGGCGTCTTCAAAACAACCGTCACAGAATCGTGGTTCTAAAGAACGCGCTTCACCCAAGCAATAATATCGCTTTATTTATATTTCAGAATTAAATTTGCGATATGGAATTTTCGTATCTCCACCTCCCATCTAAAAATTTTCTCATCGTCTCTGGTGGTAATTTATTTTGAATACCTTACACGATTCCGCGAGACTAGCTGGCGTCTCGTTCTGTCGTCCGAATAAGTTCATTTCTACGTCAAAGATAAACTAGTTTTATATCTTCACTTCGTCTCGTCGCAGGACCCTCAGTCGGCGTAGTATCACCACCAAGATGAATACTAGCGCGTCACCAGGGTACCCAATACCCATGGGGCCCCGGATACTTTGTCACACACATACACACACACATATACATATATATATATACATATATATATATATATATATATATATATATATATATATATATATATATATATATATAATGAGAGAGAGAGACAATTATTAACAAATATTTATTTCAAATTAACCCATATACATATGTGTTTCATGCCAAACGCGTAATCATCCGTATGCTGGTCACCGGGTTCGCACTCCAATACGAAAGTTATAATTGACTCAGTAGTCGGGCACGTACCGATGAATCCACGGCGCATTGCCGTAGAAATGGGAGAGTTCATTAATGTCTGACTGATTAATTCAGTGGGCATATCAGCAGTCGTCAAGAGAACTCAATAGGCGGGATCAAGTATATTGCATTAGGCTATCAATAACGACTTAGTGGTGATTTACATAAAGTACTCAATCTAGCGAAAGCTTTGAATAATTATTTATGAAGAATATTTTTAAACTAACCTATGTACACATGTGTATCATGCCAAACGTGCAACCATCAGTATAGGAGGAGACAATCCCTGCCGGCCACACGGTTCGAACCCCAATACTAAAGGCATATTTAACTCAGTTTTGAAGGGGTTATATATATATATATATATATATATATATATATATATATATATATATATATATATATATAAATAAAGGAAAGGTTGTTTGTGTGTCTGTGTGTGTTTATCAAAAGTCAATCATTACACAAGAAATACTCACAGAGCTAATATTTTTATTTTCAGCAGGCCATCCTTTTAATTAATATATTTATTTTGTGGAGTAAACTGAAACAAAATCAATCCGCTGACGTCGTTATTTAGAACGACTATTTAATGTTATGTAATGATTAAGGAAAAAATTGGCCAGCGTTGAGGAACGCTAATGATTCGTGTGCTATTTAACATTACTAAAGGCCCGGCAATAACATTCTGATTCCGAGCAACGCCGAATTTTTTCTCTTCTTTCTCCCGTTTACAGTATAATGAAATCTATATAGCTTTTAAAGTATTCTCGGGCAACGATGAGTCTTTTAAAAGTGTTTTCTCTCCCCATTAATAATATAATTGTTTTAATTATAATGTATCCCGAGCAAGGCTTAGTTTTTTATTTTCTCAATTTTTTTAATAATATAATGGGACCTATATATGTTTAAATATATTTCCGAGCCACGCCTGTTTTATATAGGTCCTATCGGCGTTTCATAAGCCACAGTCAAACAAAATATGAATTCAAACCACATATCATAACATCACAAGTAAATACTGCTATTTCCGTGGCTGAGGCAACTATTAGTAAAGTTCCGCAACAGCACGAAAAACAAAAGAGTATTCTCGAATTTGACAAAAAGAGCAGCTATGAAGATGTTGACGTCGATTTCTCTTCTGGTAGCGGCGAACGTCGTCATAAAGAGCCCTTAGCCCCTTAATTTATCATCGATCTTATGTTATTCTTTACACGTGCTGTTATATCCTTGACTCCCACCGAAATGTCTACCTCTTTCGCCCACTCTCTCATTGAGCGATGTCACGTCACATTCGCTTCTGGCAGTGCAGGTTGATGTGACATTTGAGTTTATATTCGCTGAATTAATGAGTCCGGTGTCTAGCGTACGTCTGAACGCAACATCATCAGATGAATGCAAACAAAGTACATTTTACTATTTAATTCACAGAGTCGTTTTTCTTCCTCGTGTCTATCATGCTTATACCACTTACCAAATGTAATACAGTATTATTACTATTATTGGTCCCGACCAACGCCGAGATTTTGTTTAGTAAAAAACACTATAACAAAACATATTGAAATTATTGCAATCGAGATATGCAAAGTTTCTTGTCTATCCCGCTCTCACAGTAATCTCGAGAGAAAAGTATGCTGATGCGTACAGTATTTTGAAGATAAATGCTGTCTTTCGATGTTAGTTAACTTTTGTCAAATTTTATAGGAATAGTCATGACTTGGTCATTTATTTTCAAATTACTACATAGTAACATTTAATAGTCATTTTCAATGTTGCCCTTCAAACGAATTCTGCACAAGTTTACTCCAAAGAATTAATGTGTTTTAACTATATGTTATTTGTCTGGGGAAACGCACAATAAGGTGTGTCTTATGTTATTTTGGCATTTATCTGAACACAGTGAAAACGCCCATTTATATGAATTTTATATATATATATATATATATATATATATATATATATATATATATATATATGCAGAATAATGTGGTGTTTGAACGCGATGCAATGCAATTTTTATAATTATTTTTTTTAATTTAACTTTCGACGATATACGTCCTCATCAGAAAAAAACACGATATTGTATCATACCTTTTTTGTAATCGCTTTCTTTTTGTTGTATTTCATAGGTGTACGGTTTAAGCGGATTAAATGGAATATATATAAATATATATATATATATATATATATATATATATACATATATATATATATATATACATATATATATATATATATATAAATTAATTAAGTTAAAATATTAACACAATGAACATCACCAATAGTTTTAAAAGTGCTCAATACATATTAGAGCTTATTATATATATATATATATATATATATATATATATATATATATATACATATATATATATATATATATTATTTTTAAATACAGACTTTAATCAGACATGGACCAGTAGTTTCTGACAAGAAACGGGTTGAATTCCCGATTCCGTCGTCTTCAGCATAGTCTGAAATAGTAAATGATGGAATTTCTTCAAAAAACACATCTAACTGTTATGAAACGCTATGTACACAGAATTTTGAAATGGAGAGCCGACGAGGAAAGCTTAGGTCAGAAAAAGCCGTTAAAAGATTCTATATTTAGAAGTAAAGCAAGAAAGAAAAGAGAGAAAGAAAGAAAGGAGAAAAGAAAGAAAGAAATGATAGGAAAAATAAAAAAATTAAATTTATAATAATAAAATATTACTTTTATATTTATATATATCATTTTCATATATATATATGTAGAAATAATTAATTAAGGGTACGAACTCTAATTAATTAAATTATCTAAAAAAGGGGAGGTAACTATTTATTATTATATAAACTATATATATGTTTTTATGAATTTCGATCATTTCAATTAATAATTCTCAATTTAAAGTAAAAACATAAATATAGATAAATATATAAATAAAAAATATAAATATAGATAAATATATAAATACATAAATAAAAAATCAATATATACATAAAAAATCAATCAATATATAATTAAAATATCAATATATAAATGAAAAATCAATATATAAATAAATCAATATATAGATAACAAATATAAATAAAAAATTTACATAAATAATAAAATATATATAAATAAAAAAATGAATATATGAATATAATCATAATATGTAAATAAAGAATCAAAAATCAAAATGTAAATAAAAATATAAATAAAAATAAAAATATAAATATAAATATATAATTATATATAAATAAATAAATAAATAAATAAAAATAAAAATAAATGTAAATATAAATATAAAAATCGAAATATAAATTAATCAATATATAAATAAATAAAAATCATATAAAAATTCAAAAATCAAAATATAAATAAAAAATCAATATATAAAAAAATTCATATATAAATATGTGAATAAAAATTTAAAATTCATATATAGATAAAAAAATATATATATATAGATAAAAAATATATATACATATACATAAATAAAAAATCAATATATAAATAAAAAATCAATATATAACCATAAATAATCAATCAATATATAAATAAATATATAAATTAAAAATAAAAAATAAATATACACATACACATGTACACATACACACATACATACGCACACACACACGTACATACATACATACATATGCATACATATACACATATATACATATATATATATATATATATTATATACACACTCACACACACACAAACACATACATGTGTAAATAAAAAATCATCGATATATAAATATAAATAAAAAATAAAAATGAATATATAAATAAAAATTAATATATAAATAAAAATCAATCAATAAATAAATAAATAAATAAATAAAGATTCGAGAAATAAAATTTAAAAATTAAAAATTTAAAAATATAAAAATATATAAAAAAATATATAAAAAAATAATAAAATATAAAAATATAAAAAAATATAAAAATATAAAAAATTTAAAAATTTAAATAAGAAAGAGGGAAAAAATGGAGACAGGAAAAAAGGGTTGTGATCAGGTTCGTAAAACGAGAAGTCTGCAGTGGAAGTGTGTAAGTGTCTTAAAAATGTATGTAGGGTTCTAGGAAGGCTTAAGTCACTCGATCCATCCAATAGATAAGGAGTGCTTGTTTACGATGTATACAGCCCTTAAAAACCTCATCGCGTACATTTAAACATCTGGTGTTTGGGTTCATGATGGCCTTAAAAATATGGAACTTCTCAGCATTACACAAATGGCAAACATTAGATATAGGTGAATAAATGGATTTTCTCTCTATGATTTTCCAATTTTTAGAAAAGGGAGTTCCTTCTTCTTTTAGTTCCCAAATTCGTTTAGCCAAAGATGTGTTTGCGCGATCTTTGTATCTAAAGGAATATAGGTGTGAATAATACCTTTGTTTAAAGGAACCTTGTGTCATGCCGTAGTATAATCTGTACTGTTATCAGTTTGACTCGTAACCACAGCTTAGTATACAACTGAGTCAACTTTACAATTTCCCTCGAGGGGGCAAGAATTTTTATTTTGTCATGAGCATCCGGTGTCGACTGCCGTGCTTTGTTCTCTGGTGATGTAACTCCTTATAGGCCACATGGTTGAGTAGTTGACCTTGATTGTGTTTTTATTGAAAAACTTATGTAAACTGTTTGTTGGAGGGAAATGTTTGTTTAATAATGAGAGAAAAATATGACCTACCCTTGATTTTGTTCTGCTGGAGAAGGGCGGCTAAAACCAGATAATCGATCTCCTCCTTTTGCGGTTGTTGTTCTGTGGAATATTCTGGTTTGGGATGTATGAGATTCCATCGTGGAATCCGCTGTCGCGGAGGGCTTTATACGATGGAATCTCATTTTTATTTACATATTTATATATGAATTTTTTTATATATTGATTTTTTATTTATATTTTGATTTTTGAATTTTTATATGATTTTTATTTATTTATATATTGATTTATTTATATTTCGATTTTTATATTTATATTTACATTTATTTTTATTTTTATTTTTATTTATTTATTTATTTATATATAATTATATATTTATATTTATATTTTTATTTTTATTTATATTTTTATTTACATTTTGATATTTGATTCTTTATTTACATATTATGATTATATTTATATATTGAATTTTTTATTTATATATTGATTTTTTTATTTTATTTTAATATTTTTTCTATATAGAGATTTTTTATTTTTTATTTATATATTGATTTTTTTATTTATATATATTTTATTATTTATATAGATTTTTTTATTTATATTTGTTATCTATATATTGATTTATTTATATATTGATTTTTCATTTATATATTGATATTTTAATTATATATTGATTGATTTTTTATGTATATATTGATTTTTTATTTATGTATTTATATATTTATCTATATTTATATTTTTTATTTATATATTTATCTATATTTATGTTTTTACTTTAAATTGAGAATTATTAATTGAAATGATCGAAATTCATAAAAACATATATATAGTTTATATAATAATAAATAGTTACCTCCCCTTTTTTAGATAATTTAATTAATTAGAGTTCGTACCCTTAATTAATTATTTCTACATATATATATATGAAAATGATATATATAAATATAAAAGTAATATTTTATTATTATAAATTTAATTTTTTTATTTTTCCTATCATTTCTTTCTTTCTTTTCTCCTTTCTTTCTTTCTCTCTTTTCTTTCTTGCTTTACTTCTAAATATAGAATCTTTTAACGGCTTTTTCTGACCTAAGCGTTTCTCGTCGGCTCTCCATTTCAAAATTCTGTGTACATAGCGTTTCATAACAGTTAGATGTGTTTTTTGAAGAAATTCCATCATTTATTATTTCAGACTATGCTGAAGACGACGGAATCGGGAATTCAACCCGTTTCTTGTCAGAAACCACTGGTCCATGTCTGATTAAAATCTGTATTTAAAAATAAAAATATAACGTTCTTAATTTAATTTAATTGAGCACTTAACTGGTATTTCCTTTTATTCTTTATTGAGTATATCTTTATTGAGTATACCTTTATACTTTATATATATATATAAGAGTTATGTTTCATTGCTTTTAAATGAGAATTGCTAATTTATATTAATTTTAATTATTCGGATTTCTATCCGGTTGCTATATTCAGAATGTTTCGGCTAATATAATTTCCGAATTTTGCAGCTTTTTCGCAATTGGGTTCTTTTCATTCGAACTTTAAAAATGTATGTCGAACTCAGAAATACGTACGGAAGCTGGAACTGAACTTTACGGGATTGATTCATCTTATTCCATCAGCCACCTCCACATAGAAGTGTAATTCTTGTTATATTATTCTGCGGTCCTGATTACTTGCCTCCCTACGATGGTAGAGTTAGTCACACGGTCAGTTTTTATGTAAAGAAAATGCAGCTCCCTAAAAAGAACCATCTTGATTAGGACCCAACTAAACATTGTCTTAGTTAAGAAGAATGTTTCCATCACTGACTGAGGACAGAAAACATAGTGTTGTATCAGAATAGATACTACACTTTTCTCTTAACATGACCGACAACGTTTTACCGAATACAGTATATTACCATGTTTATGACTATGTTCTAAGAAACAGTTCCAGAAGCTGATGGTCCAGTCATTTCTACAGGCGATAGTAACAAAGAATAACTTAAAATTAACACATATATTCGGTTATGGCTTACAGAATAAGAACAATCTACCCCTGTTGATTTTGAAATTCTGTTTATGTTGGAACATAAACAGAATTTCAAAATCAACAGTTCGATATAAAGATTCATAAATTGAACTATTAGGTTGTCAAGTTCAGTCCATGTCACGACTTTCATATACGAATGTTGGCAACCTTTTACGGGGTTCATTTTGTAATTACATGTTGCTATAACTAATTTTGGACACAAATGCTAATAATAGAATCAAGCCACTACAGTCGAACTAACCATCACTGTGGTAGAGGTAGTGCCAACGTTGCACTATCTGAGCTACTCGACTAACAGGCTCTTGTTGTAAATCAAGAAAAAGTTGGCATCATGATCTGTCTTCGTCTGGTCGCCTCTGAAACTACATGTGCTACGCATATCAATGGAATAGGAGAGGCAACGTTATTACTGCGTTATTCTTTTGTGTTTTCTAGGCCAAACTATTGCTTCACTTTGCATGTAATCGATCGTCTTTCATTACAATTCACCATGAAGGAGAACATTTATAATATGTTGCCATTCCTTTATGTGCTCGTTGAACATACTCCTTCTTTTACCATTACTAATATATATAGGAAGCTTACGTTCACAGGAATGTACCTTAGTTGAAATCTGTTTACCCCTATACCTAGAAAGAAAGACCTTAGTAAGACCTTGACCCATTGTGCATTGCGTATTTGTTGTGACTGCAAATTGACGCCAGAACCTAAGTAAATCACCGATATATTCCTCGACAGTGAATATCCCGAACATGTCATCTCACACAACATCTGACGTAGAGTCTAGAACTTTAATAAAGCAAAGTCTTTTGGTCCTCCTAGTCGTCCTATATATCTAAAGCTTCCATGGTTGGGCGCCAGTAACCTACCATTAGCTGATAAAATTTCTTCTTTCGTGACACACTGTTTTAATGCCGCTTATATCTACATTATTCTTTCGACTCGTTCTGCTTTTCCTTCCTTACGTAAAGATGTCCTGCCTACCACTGAAAAAAGTTTGGTTATTTATCGTTTTCAATGTAAGAGCGATGCTTACTATGGTAGATAAACTATCCAGCAATTAGAAGTTAGAATAGCACAACATGTACCAAAGTATGTTCGTCGACATGAGACAACCCCATCATCCAGGCGTGTGCAGGCACAATAGTCTCCAATAGGAGTCCACTTACTCCATAAAAAGAAGTCGCAGTGATAGTTATTCAGATCACAACTTCTCTATCCTTCACAGAGCACGACGTTAGTTTTACTTAGATAACCTTGAAGCTAGTATTATCAAATCTCAACGACCTTCTCTTTGCAGACAGAGAGAAGTGAAACACACACTACAAATGTTCGATGATTCATTGGCTTCTGTGAGGTGATTTCCAATATATATATATATATATATATATATATATATATATATATATATATATATATGCGTATACATATTCCTACTGCAACCTGTTCGACTTATTCGTATACCATTTTATTGTTTTAAATGGTGTATTTATTTCATTTACCGACGATTCATTTGAAAAAGCTCGGTCTAGAAGCACCTTGGGTTCACTACAATTTTAATCGTGTGCAGGGTAAATGGTACAAAAACATACTTGTTTTTTCTTACGAGTGAGGTAAACATGTTTTACATTTTTTAAAACATACTATCGTCTCATGGGTTACCTACTCTTTTAAAGGACTAGTGTATTTTCTGTGCTGTTGACAGGTGTCCATTCTTCCTTTGAGGAAGTATAGTGTATGATTGTCTGTTCTATTTAGTAGCAAAAATATACGACCATATATTTTTGCTAGTATATATTACAAAATAAGGATTCCAGAAACAACTCTAGGTATACAAATGCTTTTAGTTAATCTATCTTCCGTGCTTCGTATTTATACTTTCCCTTCGCGATATTTGTCACCCTTTATATTCGACTCCACTATATCAGTCAGCATGCATGTAGTTGTGTATGGCATGTGATCGAGTGGGTAGATGACTGCAGCTTAAGTTTGATTCTTTTTTTACATATAAAGAACGGACATAGGTAACTATTAATATATAGATTGTAATGGCTACGTGCATATAACACACACACACACACACACACACACACACACATATATATATATATATATATATATATGTATGTTTGCATGCAAATTTTCTCTCTACATGTTGATTATACTATTGACGGGAACATATTTAAGAATCAGAAATGACTCACATTGTTATATGTTTACAAGGTTTCCAAATTCCGACAGGTGCTTTGTTGCTGTCAGCCTGAAGTATGGTTCTGTTTAGTTCTAGGAAAGCCACCCTTCCCAGGCTTAATCTTTTCTCTGAGAAGAGTTTAGTTTATTGCTTATTGTTTGGGGCAACTCCGCCGGAGAATTCTGTCGGAGCTGCTAAATGTTTTTTGTAGGTCAGATTGAGCTTATTCTAGTAGGCTGGCTTTTCAAGCACACATACTAAAATGGCTAAATACACTGTTATCAGAATGTATTTATATTGTTTGTGCAGTCTAATGGCTACCAAGTTTGTTTCTGTCATGTTGTACACTCATTGTGTCATGCAATATACTGGCCTGACGACAAAACTACAATGAAGCCAATCAAAAGCAACTTATTGCGTTTTCTTTTGTTTTTCTTAGAATACTAGCAGGAAAACTCAACGTTGCTCGGGATAGAATGAAGAGCACTTCTATGCCCTTTTTACAATGCTGATAACACCATATTAATGTCTTTACTTTTACTGCTCCCTCCCGTTCTGCCACTAATATAGTTGTAAGAAGCTGAAATGTTCGAAAAAACTTCTGAATTACTTTTATATACATATGTTTTAATTTCAGTGAATTGGATATACGTATTTTAGGTTTTATGAAGGTTATGTTGCAATAAGTAATTTAGAAGTGGGGACCCATAGACGTTCAGCACACAGAAATGCAGGGTAGAGATCAGCACTACTTCAATTGTTTGCTCCGGGGAATTTAATACATATGATATAACTTTCATCCAAAAAGGATGTATTTGAAGTTTCTAAAAAAGGGTCCGTGCCAATAGCGCCATTAAGGTTGAAGGGTACTTATAAATTCGGGGTCACTTCCATTGTCTTCCCCGGAAGATTGTACATGTATGATTTAAATTTAATAAGAATAGGAAATATAATGTAAGTTTGAAGGGGGTTATGCCTTTAAAGCTCCCTTAGGTGTGCAATTAGAGATACAGTTACACTTCTAGTGCCTTCCCCGGTAAATATTTACATAAGAATCTACATTTAGATTTTATGTAGATTATGTAATCTTTCTTTCTATAGGGATCACACAAACACACAACTATTGAGTTAGATATATAGAGAGATTTAAGATATTTTATATATTGATAACTTCCTTTTATTCAAAACGATTAGTGGTGGATTACATTTTGTTCATATAATATGTTAGTAAAATCTATATTTTTCGACTTAATATAATAATTTACTTATTTGGTGTGAGGGAAAGACATCTGTATATGTACGTTTTTAGTATGTATCTGGGTGGGTGGGTATATACATGTATACGCGTGTCGATGTGTAGGTGTATGTTGATATATATGTATGTGTAAGAGCATATATGTGGTGGTTTATCTGTAGTGGTGTAATATGCAAATTCAGTGAAATTGTATTTCAGCTTTGTGCGAATAACTTGCATAATTCCCATTCAAATTTGATCACTTATTGGCAGTTTAATCTGAGCAATATCTTAATTGTATATATATGTATAAATAAGCTGATAGTTCACTAGAAATAAGGCTTTCTAAATCGAATGTTTGTTATATTTAGTAAACTGTTTGTTATCATTAATAACACCTTTGAAGTACTGTATAGGTACATTTAACATAATGTACGACTACTTTTTTCGTTAACTATTACTTTTCTTTCCTTCTGGTTACGCACCGATTAAATTACTACAATTTTTCAATGGCAACAATACTCAGCATTCAAGATTTTTTCAATAGTATTTTCTTAATACATTTTTTGGTAATTTTCCATAAATTTCCTATGGATTTTCATATAGGCTAATTGTATGCAAATAAGAAAACAAGTAATATGTTGGCATCACCATCATCTTGTAGATTTCGCCGTGTAGAAACGAGCAAAAGACGAGCAAGATAATCCTGAAAGATTAATCCATTGTGTCAAGATTTTACTTAATGTATGGAACAAAGAAATAACCTAGGACATCCAGATAGATACAATCTTAGTACATCTTTTCAAGAAGCAGTATTTTCCAACTCGGGTGGCATGTGTGTAACCAAAAAACGATTATATATTCTAAGTATTTCATGCTATGTAACCCGCACTTGGTATCATAAATGTTATATGACTTTGTCCAGACGCGATGTTCGGGGCACAATCACCGAGAAAAATGTACTGTTATGCCTTTAGGTAAATAAAGTGAAAGGTTCAGCCGCCTGGATTAACAGGAAGTTTTGGGGGGACTTCGTTTGTTCGTAGATTCTGTTGTTGTTATCAAAGATGTTGATATAGTCGTCATAGCGGCTTCGGTGGGACGTTTACAGGAAAAAATATTTTAAACGCTATTTAAAAATTATATTTTCATCTTATTTTAATTTACGCCGCGAACATGCAATCAGCTGATATGTGTGAGGGCGTGTACAATTATAGTGCTTGTAATGGAGCTTCAGTGGGTTGCACAAAAAGGCGTGTGGGTCAAAGGCTTTGTTTGTTTGAACTGCAACAAACTATCTCTGTCGATATCTATCTCTGTCTGCCTGACAGCCTATGTATTCCTTCTCTTCTGATATGACTTCGCCTCATTATCAGCATATTTCGTAATTCTATGTCTAACATCCTTAAATGTGTTCCGACACTGAAAATGTATGGTATTTTCAATTTTCCCTAACATAAATCTTCTAGCAGCACAAAGATCTTATCTCTATTTTCAGTGAAATTCCGTAGTTTTAAAATTATTTCTGTCAGAATCTTATCTTCAAATGCGTAGATTTAAATTTTTATTTCTCAAATCGCTTTTGAAGTCGAAACAGTTATACTTATTTGATTTGTTTCCCCTTACAACGTTACACGAACTACATAACCATCAAGGAAGATAATTTTATGTATTGATCAATTCGATTTGTAGCCCATTTCAATGCTTTCGTTTCTTAACTTTTAACAGTGAATTGCAATCCTACTGGTATATCTGAAAAAGTAGAGTCTCTGGGGCAATGTGGGTGGAGAAACAGCTACGCCATCCTCATACATGCTTTAAAAAATTCACTGCAATCGACATAGTGGTTAAGATACAGATGTGATTCAGCTTACTTTCATCTCTATCTATTGGGTCTGGTCTGAAACAGTAATTGGAACATATTAACACGTTTTACTTATTATCATCAAGATAGCAGACGAAGAACATCAAATACTCGTTACTCGTTGTTAGATGTTATGGCAGTGTGTCCCTGAGACATTTCTTTAATTCTTGTTATTTATTAAACTAGGTGATAACATATGAACACACACTGATGTCATTCTTTTCATATCACTACTTGGACACTAGAAAATGATCATGAAATACTACCGTATATAAATCAGAAAACGAATTTCAATTATAAAAACGAAAATGAAATATTCTCGACACACTCGAATTGACATACCCTTGCGAGTTATATGTTACATTTTAAATACATTCAAAAGTAGAATATGAATGTTATTCACTAAAAACATAATAGACCATTTTAATAAATAGGTATAAAATGTGTTTTGGTTTCAATGTGTGTTTGCGGAATGTATGTGTCTGCATGACCCTGTGTCTCACTTATGTGAAATTATCTGAATGTATTTATTCATGATTTGTTGCAAAGTATTTGTAAAGTAGATTCTTTATTTCTTTTTTCATGGCGGATGTTGCCTACTTCCGTCATGGACGACACTTAAGTAATTAGTCGCTTCACCCTTATATCACGAAATACATCAGGACAAGTATGCAGGATTCTAAGAAAAAGAGAGATAGAGGAGGGTGAAAGGAGAGAAATAAGGACAAAATGGCAGAGGAGTTACAGCTGAAATGATTATTGCGTTCTGGTGAAATAATTACAACAGCTGAGTCATTTTAAATATACGTGTACAAACGGATCAATCAATATCGGTATGCAAACCGGGAAATATTAGAAATTCAATTTAAAACACTTAGCAAATAGCTTAACTTTGTGGATCGTTCAAGGGCCTGTTGGCGAGTGGTTATAGCACGTCTTTGGGCTGGACGACCCGGGATCGATCCCACTCATGGCATGCGAATTTTCGGGTCCGAAAACTTCCTCTGTCCACCCAGCAGTAAATGGGTACCTGACTAAACCTCAGGGAAGGTTCAAGGCAGCGGAAGGAGAGGATGCTTCCATATGCTGTGCCCTAGACACGGTGATTCTTAACAAATCACCGCCGCTACGGCCATGGCAGTGTGCGATGTCGGCAACGACACTCGTGCGCGTCCAGGCTATGCGACCTTTACCTTTTTACCAAAGGTTTCTGATACGCTTCATTATAATTTTATTAACACAAGGAAACAGAGTATGTGCTAAAAAGCCTTCATTGTTATTCATAGTAGAGATGATAATATATATATATATATATATATATATATATATATATATATATATATATGATTATTTTTATTTACACATACATGTACAAAACTGCGACACTGGCATGTCGATGTTATCGATCAACAGCTATTATTAATTGAGATCTCATCAGGCAGAGTTAGATTCTAACTCTACCTGATGAGATCTCCATTTATAATAGCTATTGGTCGATAACATCGACATGCCAGTTTCGCAGATTTTGTACATGTCTGTGTAAATAAAAATAATCATATATAAAAGCTCTATTTGATATTGAGCACTGTTTATAAACCCGGTTGAAATTCTTTGGATTACTACCCTGTGGATGTTTTACATGGATTATATATATATATATATATATATATATATATATATATATATATATATATATATATATATATATATATTTATATATATATATATATAGAGAGAGAGAGAGAGATAGAAGAAAAAAGAGTGATAAATATGCGACGATTGTCTAAATTTATTTCAAATTTCAATTGGTCAATGCAAGGTGTATTCAGTAATAAACTAGTGTTTATTATTCTTTCCTCTTCACAATAGGTTCCATCTACTAAAAGTTTTCACTTTGGTTTATATTTGATCCTATATATATATATATATATATATATATAAACACATCACCTAATAAGTCCGTAGACGTACTAATAATGTAACAGCGGTTAAGCAAAATTCGACTTAATTCATCAATATAATCTGACAATGTTACACTGATACCAACGCTTCTCTCACAAGTCGATGCTATTTTTATGGAACGATTCGTTTCTTTGCCTAACAATTAGCGTCAGTTTCCGATATTAGTTTTCATTGGAGACAAATCCTTTTCCCTGTGTCATTCTTTTTAGAGTTAACAATCGTTGGGGTAAATCTAGAGAATTAGATGTGTGTTGACATAAATCAAATTACTTTGCAATTATTGCGAACGATTTGTGACACGGTGTATTGTATTGGTGAAAGAGCTCTTTATCTTCATTTGTGTCTGTTCTTTTGCGATTTCCTTCTTTCAAACGCACCCATGATGCTATCTAATATTTGTAATTGATGTTTCTTCCTTTCTCAAGGTAATCGATGAACAATCAGTGAATACCTCCCACATCTCAAAGTGCAAAGGCCATATATTTGTATGTTGATGTTTTCGTCTTTGGTGATTTTGGACGGCTTAAAGCTGCTGCTGGAAACTCAGCTGACTGCTTATTTGACTGCGGTGAAGTTATGGATCAATATTTCATGGATTGTCACATATTAACTCAAAATTGTTTTTTTAATTATGGTGAAACAGTTGCAAACAACACTTTAGCGATTTGACGCCAGTTCAATGAACGATCGGCCGACACGAGTGTGTTTACGTCTTCCGGGACAACTGACAAATGTTGGCGGCCTGGCATCCAGTATACTTGTGTCTGTACAACTGCGTATGATGTCTGTATACTACATCTTAACCGTTGTTTCCGATGGAGCAGAGTTCGAATAGAACTTACCAAGCCTTTGCTTTGCGTGAATAGTATTTTACCATCAGAACTCAATGATGTATCACCACACGAAATTCGATAGTCCATTGTTTTGAAAATGTACAACAGTAGCGTCACTTAAATAACTAAGTTGTAAATAATAATCCGATTCGGCTCAAATTTTGACATAAGCAATTTAAAGTTCATATTTTATAAAAATCATATGAATGTTATATTAGTGGCTCCATCTATATGTCAGGCACAGGATTTATTAAGTGACGTGTTATGTCTATGGATGAAAATATTTAATAACTTATTCTTCCGTATTTGTTAAACACGCGAGTGGAAAATATGATGATTTTTATTTAGAATTGAATGCTTTTGGTTATACGTAATGTAAAAACGTATATATCACTGCACGGCCTCGTTTATATGCGATATACCTTTTTGAACTGCATCTAGCATGTCGTTTATCTCTCTTGGGCTCCGGTTTCGAATCTCGCTTATTCTAACCAAACTTGATGAGTCGTAACGACAACGCAACACGTGTTTGTGAATAAAATAGTATATGCTCTTTTATGGGTGGATCACTTTTACTTCGTTTATATCTATTCAAATTTGCATTACTGAATAACAATAGTGCTCATTTCTCTCATGAAGTTGCAGCTCTTTATTCCTTTGCCGGAAACCATGCGTAAGAGTGGGGAATACAAGTCTATAAATAAGTATCTAAATCTTTGATAAAAAATATTTAGTTTCAAATAAATACTTGAAGCAATAAGTTACTTTTTATTGACTTTTCTCTATTTTTTGGAACTTATACCTTTCAAATCATGACAAATTCTGAAAAATATTTTACAACATGAATATTTAAAAATTACTATTTTAATATAATATATTTAAGTGGGTCTATGTATTGTCGCAGCAAAAAGGTCTGGTTTTGATTTTCTTCATGTCATATATATATATGAAAATATAAATTCTATGATTTCAGATGAATATTTTAGTGATATATATAGAGATAATAAGGACTATGAACACTGGGGAAGCATAATTCTTTTCCATCATTTCTGACGAAGTGTGTACAACTTGCAACTTCATAATTACGAACCAGAGAAAATGTTATTTGAAAGGTAAGCGAGAGAGAACAATCTTAAACTTGACATACCCATTGACCGACGGATTCAAGTTAGTCTTGGAGATGCGAGAACGCATCTCAAAGTATAGAATTATATCTGTGAATCATTTTCTATTCAGCATTTCTAAGGATCACCTTTAAAATGGTGTCTAGTAGACTTGGCATGCATCTGGATAAGAGGACCTGTCAGTCAGTATGTTTATCTGTCACAAATAAGTTTTAAAATGGCATTATATTTGGCTGTTTCGCGTTTTGGTTTTAAATAACACTTTCTATGACCAAGTACGCTCAAATAAACAAATACATTTAACATATATAATGACACATCTCTATAATAAGATCCTTCATTCCGTCTGTCTCAGTCACAAAAGTTTAAAATAGCATGTAAAGCTAAATGCATATTGGTAATTTTAGCTAAAACGTATTTACGGAGGCATGTGTTGAAGTCTCTTCTCTAACTCGAGGCCGCCATCTTATGCGTTGTGTGTTCATTTAAGTAGATAAACGGGGGTCTAAATAATAGTAACAAAACTGAAAAAGTGAGGCAACGGTTGAATTTACACACACACACACTTATACATATATATATATATATATATATATATATATATATATATATATATATATATATATACATATGAGAGTTTGAATTACCTACTGAGGAGTTCGAATTACTTACTAGCCATTGCCTTCGAATGTCTTCGCTCTATACAAGTATTTGTCAGGACAACCTGGAATGAGGATACTTCACTCTACAAGTAAACCCTGACCAAATCTTTTAAATAACAGTATTCGAAGTGTTAATTAGATACCCTCGAAACGGCTATACACTGGTTTATACGAGGGATTATGCAACTTCGATACTCTACAAGACTAGATGATGTTTGTCCTTGAATCTGGTAAGACCAATAGACAACAAGACATATATGATATAGCCTAATTGCAGGGTCAATTGGTGTGACGAAAATTAGTGTTATTCAATGCTTTACTAACTCAACGTTTGAAAGGGAGAGTAGAATCTTGATTCAATACTAAGACTCATATATCTATATATCTGATATAGAAATCAAGCGTTAGCCCCACAATAGGGCCCCTCAATAACTGAAAACTTACTGACTCAAATAAAATTAAAATAAGTACAAATATATTATATAACTCTATACCATAATTAAATAGCTAAATAGTGAACTAGGGCTGAAAATATAATAATTAAATGAAGGTTATAAATTTCTTTTAAAAAGCATCTTTATTTCTACAATTGTTTCTGCTCAATTAAAAAACGAATATTTTTTCTTGATAATGAATTGAAGATGATTTTAAAAGGCTTCTCCCGTTGAGTTTATCTTCCTTTAAATTAAACAAAAAAAACGTTAACATGAAAAATGTTGTCTTCATTTTGCTCATTTAACCATTTATTTTCAAGGCAAACCAATAGTTGCATCCTTATGTATGTAAATAACTAAATATAATATTAAAAGATCTTCGAAGAAGTGATGTGATTTTCTCTCATAATGTCCTCCATGCATCTTTTTTTATTAAGACAAATTACACAAAACATACAAATAAAGGAAAATGTTTTAACCCACGTATGTTTTCATCTTTTTCTTTACTCATTACTCTACGATTGTTATGCTTATTCATTTTTGATGCTATCAAATCATACCAAATTCTTTATTCACGCCATTCTCTCTATTTCCCTATCTCTATCTTTATATATATATATATATATATATATATATTTACACACAGTTTGCCAAAGGCAAATTAAGACGGATGAACGAAATATAATGCATGAAGAGATGAAAACCACAAACGAACGCAAAGACTTCAGTAATGTCCTAATTCAATAATCGATAAAGACGATATATTGCTAGTGTCAACCAACCGAAAGAAAACTATGAACAAAAAATACGATTCAGCATTAGTTTATGTTGTTCTAAAAGCCTACGTATACGATCAGAAAAAGGGGCTGAAGATGACAGCGACCGGCGTCAGAGTTGGGTAGGCAAGGCAAATATGGCAGCCAGACAAATAAAAAGAATATCCAGTTTTTACATAACATGGCTAAAATGAAATTAAGTGTTTAAGATGTCTAGAAATAGAAGAGTGCGTTGTTCCGTGGCGTAGTAAAATTCAGGGGTGATAACTTAGATATGGTTCCAGGGAGATCAGGTCGAATAATTCTGATCTCACAAGCATTTTCGTCTCTAAACGCACAGATCGGATTGATTCATCTTAAGAGTGAATAATCGTATTCGAGACTCATTTAAATTCTTTTAGTTCCTCATTTATGAAATGTTTTGGAAGTAAAATTATGAATTTGACTCCATTAGCGAAACCATAGATATCGATCAGATAAAAGCAAATGAGAAAATGCTTGTATTTAAAAAAACAACAACAAAAACGCAAAATCAAAAAGTCTTAATTAGATCGAAAAACGTGTAGCCTGCATAAGGGATTCATCTCGCACAAGCTTTTTAGACCTTTGATCTTCCGTCAGAATGTAAAAGTAATTACCGATACGAATCCTTCAGAAATGTATATTATTATAAGAGCAGAGAAATGTTAAAATATGTTATATTGTGTTAGAGGCTGTATTGTTCACATCGAAAATGTTAAGCAACTACATTATTTACCATGAACTATATTTTGAATTCCCGGTCTTCAATTTATTACAATAATGCAATATTTTCCTTTTTAGCTTTTTTGCTTTAATACCGATTTATATGTTTTTTTTAGTTTGATAAACTTTCTTGTTTCAGACGTTTTCTTTCTATCTTTCTTTTTTCTTTTAACTTATTCAGACATTATTTTATGAAAATATTTGTGCGAATACTGGCGAAAGATATTTTTACGGGGGGGGGGTACACTCGTATTATAATAAACACATACACTCCAAAACTATTGAATAGAATCGCATTAGATACTGCCTGAAAAAGCCATTTTGATGCAATGTATTAAGATGACTAAATAATCGCCCTCTGCATAATCAAATCTGCCATTTGGGCGTCTATTTAGCTTGTATGGTAAACAAACGATTAAATTGTTCATATAGAGTTTGTAATTTGTCTTTATTTAAACAATTACATTTTACTATTGTAGGGTTCGGTAATTTCAATGAAAGTAAACACAAACATTTCTTAAATTATGTATGCGTATTTAAAATGGTTTAAAAATCAGTAAATCACAAATACTTTTTATTCTAATGGTTCACAACTTACCAAGACCAAAAGCAACTCGAGGATAAGGGTAAATGAGATATCCAGTTTGATGATGGAGGAGTACCATGAAGAGATTGAGAACTGTGATAAATTCAGAGGACGACTCAACATATATTTGTTGAAATTGCACTTGAAAACAACCATATTGTAGTCTGTAGAAACACATTCCCGCTATGATGTGTTCCACGGATGGGAAGTTCTTGAAAAGAAAGTCTATATATGGAAGTCCCCTTGTATTTGAGGTTGACAGAGGAAGAAATGTGGACCCTTATCAGTGTTGCATATGATTTTTATAAACTACTTGCTTTCAAATTGCATGTTCCAGAATTTAAGTCCTATCTGATTACTTCTTTACAAATTACAGTTATTTAAGTGAAGCTAAGTTTTTTAAACAATGGAAAATTCTGAATTCCGTGTTGATAAATCATTGAATTATTATGAAAAAGAAAATACTGTCAATGGTATGATAAGTGTTATTCTGACCTTGCTATATCGAACACAACGCTTAAGTGGTGGTGTGCAAACTTTAAACGCAGTCTTACAACCAGAAATCATACCGTATATTCAGGCTGTCCACATTCGACAGTTGTCAAAGACATAAAAACGCCCAAATCATTTTTAGTCTAAATAAATATTCGACTGCGTCTGCATTCACATAGAATAAACGATTCTCATTTTATATTTGATTAACTACGTTGTTTTAAAATCAAGAACATATCATTCAATTGCTTTCGGATAGGAAATATACTGACAATACAAAGCAATGGCGATTGTTGTTTCATGTAATGAATTAGAGTAGTTTGAGATAAGTTAGTTGAAGATATCAGAAGCCAGGGTATTCACAATTTTGAATGGACATTTTTCAAGAAAGCTGTGTTGCAAAGTGGGTGCCGGTCGATCAAAACAACAACTCATTGACGATAATGAACGTTGTTTGCAACTGTTTAAACGCAAGAAAAATGCGTGTTTGCGTCACTATGTGACAAATGGTGTATATCTCACTTCACTTCGGTGTACAAATCGGCAGTCAACTGCGTGGACAGCAACAGGGTAAATCCACTCAAAGTCAAGGTTTTTGCTTTCATATGTATTGATTACATTGAGTACAGAAACATCATTAATAGCAATTATCATATAGCATTTTCTGCTGCGTTTCGAGAAAGACATTTTCAAAAAAATGACCACAAATGAAAATAAAAAATGTGTCTTTTCACCAAGACAATGCAACGTGTACAAGCCAATGTTAACGATGGTAAAACTACATGGATTGTACTTCGAATTGCTTCCGCAGCCGATCTATTCTCCAGAACCACACTACAGCGATTAAGAGCTGTTTGCAGACCTCAAAATATGCTCCAAAGAAGGGTTTGACTCAAATGAATAATTTATATCGTAAACTGGAGCGTATTTTGAAACCTAGGCAAAATCGTTCTACAAAAAGCATCGAATTCTTAGAAAAGCGTGTGAATCAGTGTAAAAACTTAGAAGTTGATGAATAAACTAAAACTTTGCCTGAAAGTTTGTTTGCATGAAACAAAGACTTTTAGGCAAAATTCGATTACGTTGTTTTAAAATCAATATACGTTATCCCTTGTCGCAAAATTGAATGAACTAAGTTACACTAATGAGTTTTAGCTCATGCGTCATTCAATATACAGTTTGAGCTCCTATTTACTTGTCTCCCCACAGGAGCAGAATTAGCTAAAAGGGGAGTTTATAATATGGTGAAAATTCTATCTCTCCAAATGTGCAGGTTGTGTTGGTGCAAAAAGTAAAAGTGCCTTAGTCAAAAAGTGTGTCTCCTTCAATGACCGATGAGAAAACAGAAGTCTAGTATCTGTACAATAACTACATTTTGATCAAAGCCAGAACAAAACAAGGTGTTATGTTCCGTTTCGGTATTTTTATCACAGAATGCACACGTTGAAGTAGACATATCTGATTAATATCAATTGTGTTTTTATGTAAGTCAGAATCTTTGGATCGAAACCGGAAAATAATCTGATGATAAGGATAGCATTGCATCCAACGATTTTGTATCAACTGTCTGTTGTGAAGCTCTCAAATTATTATTGTCTCCCGGAAGTTAGAAAAATAAGATTGGTGGGCATATACGTGTGCACATATAGAATTAGAAAGAAAAATACATATTACAAATGAAGATGTTATATCTATTACTGATGAAGATTTGTCTTATGCCGAAACAAGACCATTACTTCGATTACACATTGAGATTTGATATCTGTCTCTCTGAAGGCGAAACTAGATTATTAATATTGCTCATGGAGATATTGTACCTGTCCGCTAGAAGCTTAACAGATACTATTACTATTATTACTAATGAAGAGTTCGTATCTGTCTGTCTGAAAATGTATTTACTCTGAATAGATGGAGTGTAGGATCGGAACAAATATTACAAATATTTGCTAAAAAGAGTTAAACGATTAAATATGTAAAATTGCCCCCGCTCGTGTGAAAGCAAACTAATTTATTTATTATTTTCATTATTTTCCGTTACAAAATAATACATGGCGATAAAAGTAAATAAAGATAAAATCGGCAAATTTATATTTTGCCACAGTTCTTATTAATAACCACAAAATGTTTGACAGATTCTTTATATTATTTAACTGCACTGAAATAAGTACAACGTTTGTTTGACAACGTCGCCATTGAAAAAAAATATTATATATGTTTTGGTGATGGTATCACCATAGAAACATCGGTTTCTGGTCAGCCACTACACCATGTTTAGTTCGAAACTTTTGTCAGTCGGCTTTGTCAGTCCTTACTTTCATTTTAGATTCCTGAAGGGCTGACCTTTTTTGTAGGTTCTATTTCAAATTGTGTTTGCCTGATAACTGACAGATGATGAAGATACTTTAGTATCCTTGGGAGAAGTAGGTAGTCATAGGGTTTTTTTTCTGGTCGGAACTCTCCCGAGTGATAGTACGGGAGAATGAACGCGGGAGTAGCTCATTGAGAAGCTACATCTCTGGGTATTCTTTAGCGGCATGTTGCTCATGGATGTGTGTTCTTTGCGGTATTTTCGACGTGGGTGACTCAGGGATTCACTTCGATGTGATGCTAATGTTTCGTATTTAGGATCGATTATTCTGTCTCTGAATTTGTCACCATCATTTTAAAAGACTACCTTGTTTTGAAGTAATTCTATCTTTTTCTTCCTTTTTTCTTATTATGCAACTTAATCATTTTTCTTCCTGTGTAAATCAAGTGACTTAATGCCATTTCCTGAGCGACTGCCATAAAATAGCAATAATGTAATTTAAGGTGTTTCTTTGTTGCTGTTTAGCTTTGCAAGAAAATACGTTAATACGCACATGAACATGCCCTTTGGTCGTAATAGTCCCAATGATAATCGAAACCCCAGGAAGAACTCATGTTAATGTAACACTGTAAAACGCTGACAAAGTTTCTCTGACCTGTTTGTAATCCAACACCTCGTATTCTGTTAATTCGTAATTTTAAATTCCACTGTTCTCTACACATGCAAATTAGTTCCAACTATAAAAATATGCTGTTATGAATACAAATTATTTTCTCTCTGGAAAATGGTTGGCTTACACACGATAATCTTGTCTCTATTAAAACGGAACGATATTGTACACTTCTGTATCATTGTGCTATTATAGTAATGTTTTTTTCTTTTACTTGTGAGAATCTAAGTTTAATGAAGAAAGAGGAAATAAAACATGTACACTTCCAAATACATGTATGTGTGTTGTTCCCCAAAAAGAATATAAGAAAAACACGTGCCATAGAATTAAAAACAGCTAGATGGCCATGCAATATTCCATGTTTTTACCACCGATATTGACAATAGCAACATGTAGTGATTACGTACTATATCAAGGGAGGTTTGGCTCAGAACCCCACAAAGAATTGGGACAGAAGAAACATTGCCACTTTGACTCAAAAACTGTACGGCGCCTGACACATTTTTGCTTGTCACAGGGATCTTGTAAGCCGGGTGCAGTCCTAATACCGTTTGATGTAAAACCTATCCGCCATGAGTGTCCCTGCGAGGAAACGGAGTTCTAGACGGCATATCTCTGACACTACTACGTCACCACCTCCTCTACCACAGGGAACAAGGTTTGTATTTTAAGAGGGTCGTGATTATTTAGAATAAATTACTTTATGTCCAGCGGATAAGACACTCACAGAAATATACCATACTTATTTTATTGAAAAAAAACATATTATTACCTTATAACTTAACAATTTGAGATATCACCTTTTTACCTAGATCGTGCGTATTGGGATATCTGTGTCCTATATGAGACCTTAGATTGGCACGTATGTTCGATCTAAATAAAATTCGGCAAGTTCTTATAGAAGATAAAAGAAATAACTCTCTATATCACGTGATCTAATTCAACCAATTTTAAGTCAACATATATCAATAATACTTGAGAAATTTAACACATTTTTCGAAAAAATATCATAGCTAAGTGTAAATATATATATATATATATATATATATATATATATATATATATATACAAAATTATATTTTTAATACTTTACCTTCGTACTACGTCGTTTCCAGCTTTAGGCTCTAATAAGCGTAGGAAAATGACAATCGCAGACGATCACAGAGCGCGAACAACGTCCATGGAGGCACTTTTAATATGTACGCGTTCGCTATATATATATATATATATATATATATATATATATATATATACCGACACCGACCGTTGAGAATTAGTTCCTACACTGAAGATTACATAGGCATGAAACATCGATGTATGTAGGTATTAAAATATTTAATAAATATTTATTTATACATATTATTATCTATCAGCCCCCTCCATCAAAGGCAGGGCACTCTTGAGTGACTTTAATAACAGGCAGTGCAAATAGCTTCATGCACGATCAGAACGCCGTTCGTAGATCACTCTAAACTGTTTGGGTAAATCTAGCCGCCGACTCGCTATTTTTACATTTAAATTCCTCGCTATTCACTAACTAATTGGCTATGGCCGATGGGATAAGACCCTTGACTACGAATCAGAGGCGATTTGTTATCGGGGGTCGCACCCACCGCCGTTGAGAATTAGTTCCTAAACTGAAGATTGCGTTAGCATGAAACATCGATGTCTGTAAGTATTAAAATATTTAATAAATATTTATTTATAAATATATATATATATATATATATATATATATATATACATATATATATATATATATATATATATATATATATATATATATTTGATCTCATAGAAAGATTATCTCTCAGTAGCTCTTAGTTTTTATAATTGCTGCCTTAATAGTAAGAAACACACATATACATACACACGCATATATATATATATATATATATATATATATATATATGTGTGTGTGTGTGTGTGTGTGTTTCTTACTATTAAGGCAGCAATTATCAAAACCAAGAGCTACTAGATAATGGTTCATGAGATCAAATAATCGTCAGCAGAAAGAAAAGAAACTGTTTATGCTATGAAAGTTATATTGCTAATAGAACCTTTTATGACAAATATGTGTTCACATTTGCTTTGTAGATGATTTCTGTCAACGTAAGAGATATGTGGGGATTGGAAAAATATCCTAGGTTATTTTACATTTATGGTAATACTAGCTAGCATTGCCAGTTCGAGTAGCTTCTTGAAATATTTTAAATATTACTTTAAAATAATAAACACTTTATTCATAACATTATTGTAAAGACCAAACACAATATCACCCATTTATGCATATAGCTTGATTAAAATTAGCATTTTCGTAATTTCGATAGAAATTTATTGATTTTTGAAATGTCACCGAAAAGGGAAAAAAGAAGGAATTCATTTATTTTTACACATTTAATTAACAAATAGATGGCAACTTGCTGAAAACTAAATTGTACATTCTTATAAAAAGAGACATTTGAACATAAATTATAAATATTTGTTCTTGGAATAAAACAATATTCCGAACCAGATTTATTGTTTAGACTCAAATAAAAACAATTATTGAATTAAAAATACAATACAATGATAATTAATTAATAGTGTGTATTTAAAAAAAAACAATATGCAAATCAGTCAATATTGCAGCGCGTATCTCATATTTATAAGCAGTATATACAAAAATGGTGTGGCAATTGTGTAAAACTGAATCAAAATACTATAGAACATTTTGACTTTACCGTTAGTGCGAGAAATGGACTCATCTTCGGCTTTAACCATTAAGATTCCAGAAGCAGGAGAGAATAACTTTTGACGGTGATGGTTAATTCACACAGTTTTTAATGACGTTGGAAAACTATCTAGCTATATTTGGAATCGAAGTTTTTATTCAATATATTTTTTTATTAAATAAATACTTCATAATATTGATCAAGATATATAATAGACGTAACCAAAAACTTATCTTTTAATCTAATAAATAAGCAAGAGATCTCTCTCTTCTCTCTGTTCTTCCCATCGTCTCACAGTTTGTCTTCCTGTTTTTTCCCCTCACCATTTCTCTTAATATATGTATGTATATGTTTGCCTCACGTCATTTCTCTATGTATGTTTTTTTTGTATTTTCCCCCGCCGAATATATCTGGGGTTTTTTTTTTTGTTCAATTTCATTTCCACGTTTACTTAAAAAATACAAAAAATATCACAAGTTCAGTTAGTTTATTTCGAAGAACCAACTGACGGTCTTCACATATTTAGAAAAGATGTAACAACTGATGAAATGGTTTATTGGAATCACAACGTATAAAAATACATTACTTAACATGAATAAGCATAAAGCTAGACGATGTCTGTTTAGGACAGGATCTCTTTTGAAGAAAAGTGACGATTAAAACACACACATCTATATATATCAAGGGAGTCGCGAGAGCGCTCTATCCCTTAATAGACTACATCAATGGCCTATGCTGGAAATCTCATTTATTTGATCAATCATAACTAAAAAACCCATAAACTAAATTAGTTAAAACTTTGCACAAAATGTTTATTTGATAGGTTCTATAAGTGTGTAGAATTTCAGCATCATCAGTCAAGGCAACTCAGAGATCCAGAAAGGTCAATCATGAAATCATGTTATCTGTGTGTACGTACGTACGTACGTACGTACGTATGTGTCACCCTGTATCTCATCAACTATTTGATGGATTAAGCTGATTTTTGGAAGAGATAGAGGTTCTAGGGTCTAATAGATGCAATTTTAATTTCAGTTTACCATATACCTTAGTTTTCCAGAGAATTCCAAAAAACCTTGAAAATGACCAGTATTCATACACTTTAATCTATATCTTATCGACCATTGGATGGATTCAGCTGATTTTCTGGCAAAGATAGAGGTTCTAGTGTCTAGTTGATTGCATTTTAATTTCAGTTTACCATATACCTTAGTTTTCCAGAAAATTAAAATAAAAAACTTAAAAATTACTAGTCTACATACAGTTTATTCTGTATCTCATCAACCTTTTGATGGATTCAGCTGATTGTTGGCAGAGATAGATGCTCTGGGCTCGAGTTGATGGCTTTCTAATTTCAGTTTACCAATATACCGTAGTTTCTCAGAAATTATCAGCAAACCTTAAAAAATGACTAGTCCACACACACTTTCTTCTATATCTCATCAGCTATTTGATTAATTCAGCTGGGGTATGCCACAGATAGAGGGTGTATTTTGTTTTCCTTTGTACACTTAATATTTTATTGTTTACTATTGTGAATAACTTTATTATATTTCTCCCTGCTCCAAAAATGTTTGATTGATTTATTTATTTCATTCGAATTAAATATTTTTGCATTGTGTCCTTGTCAATTTTCATACACACTGACTGTACAATGATTGAATCACCATTTATTGTTTGCAATGAATACATGGTAAAGTTTGAAAAAATGTGTTCTAGTTTGAATTGTATCATGAGTAAATATACACTCATCATGATTTAAAAAATATTTACCTGTGAATATTGGGAGAAACATTGATTAGTCAAACTACCAACTATATCAGTTATGAGAAGGCATTGTATTGAGGCATAGCCTGTACAAAAGTAGTGGAATTTCAAGAAAAATGCCAGTATACTGAAATCATATGCCCTTAATAGGGTTAAGATGAAAATTCATATAAACTAAATGTACAAAAGGAAGGAATTTCTCAAATTTGTATACTTTTATTGTCATTAAGGGTATGCGAGCACAACAGGGCTATGTATTTTACTGGTAGGAATTTTTCCTCAGCGCACCCCACACACTTCATCCACTCATGCATAGAGATTTATATTGTAGTGATGTGATAATGAAATGGTTTAGTTTATATGTAGTCATACCTTAATGACAATAAAAATGTAAAAAATTTAGTGTATATGAATTTTCATCTTAACCCTATTAAGGGTATATGATTTCAGTATACTGGCATTTTTCATGGAATATATATATATATATATATATATATATATATATATATATTAAGACAGCAAAGTATTATAAAGTCAGGCCTCGTTAAGACTATGGAACTTCTATCTTTGTAATTTTTCTTTTTAATTTCTTGACGTGGCTAGCGGGTGTTCTGTTCTCAGGTGTTAATTTAAATATTGTGGCTCCGAAAGTTGTTTCATCGGCAATCTCTTGATCGTCATCAGGAGGTTGTGTCTTATCGTTAGTCTTGAGCTGTCAGACCTTTTATATAATTTTTTATTATTGAATACAGTACGAGTGGCATGCAACGACACATGATCTTAAACAAAGAAACTATACACTCAGCAAAACTAAAAATAATCCATAAAAATAATTGCACGGACTTCAAATCCTCGAAGACCTATACATTAAAAAACTGCAAGCCAAGATTAATTAAATAGCATTTATAATGGAACTAACGCCCTATCCGTATTCAATAATTA
>OY744516.1:180392713-180455213 GCA_963556195.1 Sepiola atlantica | reverse complement strand
GCTAAAAGTCTTCTCATATAGTCCGATCGGGTCATCTTTTCCTGCTCCCATGTGTGCGCCTTCGAAATAAAATTGTTTCTAAATCTTCACTTTTTCTGCAGATGTTCGTCAATACGAACGAAACCAGTCAAATCTCTTGTTTTGTTTTCTCCTGCATTTAACCTGTTTTCTTTTTGCCTTTTTTCACACACACACTCACACATACACACATATATATATATATATATATATATATATATATATATATATATATATTATTGATGCTCATGTGCTCAAACCGATCCTTTAAAACATGTGTTACTAAATACAACTCAAAATTTGGTTTAGAGCAGTTCTTTGATTTATAAAACTTTTGGTATTTAACTTATTTAAAATGTTTTTTCGACAGACGGTACGCGTTTATTGTATCGTTCCCTCTAAATGGGTGAATTTACTAAAGAATTATGTGACGATCCTACTCACCGAGTTGCGGAGAATATATATTCCAAAATCTATGAGGATTGATGCAAAATGTTTGTAGTTAATTCTGTACAACGAAATATATCACTAAACTTTTATATATATATATATATATATATATATATATATATATTTTATTCTATATATATATTTATATCTATATATATATGCTTTGTAAATGTCAAAATTTACAAAGAATTAATATGTGAATGCGAGTTAACAAATATAAACATGATAAAGAATTTGACTGAAAAAACTTGGTATAAACAATAATTAATTATTTATTTACTTTTTACAATTGGAAGAAGAGGATTTACTAGTTTATTGATATTTATAGTGGGAACAAAAACGATAACGTAATCGCAGATTGCCTCTCTCTTGTTGGAAGCCAAACCGACATAACTCTCGCAATTCTGCAAGCAACTCTGACAAGTTACCCCTATTTAATATGTCCATACTGAATGTATCATTTTCTAGCTAAAAATGACTCCAGCTAATAACAACAATAATAATAATATATATATATATATATATATATATATATATATATATATATGCGTGCGCAAGACCTTTTTTTTTATCCCAACCCGAAATTGTACGCAATTAGGCACAATATAGAAAATATGCACACATAGAACTGTGCATAATAGAACAATAACGAATAGTCAATTCATGAGAAATTGTTTTATAAATGAATATTCAAATTAGTTGGCCTTTTGATGTCGCTCTCATATCCAGGACTAGGTTTATAAGAATGTTTTTAACTTTTTAAATAGAAAAGTAGGGTTCTAATATATCTAATGTCAGTGCAACAGAAAACTTAATTTTATATGTATATAGAAGAGATATATGTACATAAATTAGCATTATTTTTTCACTTCATTCGATAATTCTATACCAACACTATATAATAGTATATGTTAAAATGTAATTTGTCTTATTAAAGTATATAAGAATAAAGCCTTAGAAAATAAAACGTTCATAGGCTCACATTCTCTAGTCTATAATAAACTCCAATTTGTATTTTTTGTATATATGTTCTTTAATCACGTCACTCAAATCTTAGCGAGTAAAAACAGTGTATTTTCTAGCCCCTGGTCAGAAACCATTGAAAGTGGTGAGGTGAGGCGAGTATCAAATAATAAGATATGCAACCACCTCAGAGTTACTTCGCCGCTAAAATGAATTCTGAATGAAATGTTAAACGCTATAATAAAAAGTCAATGGTGGGTGGTTTTGTTTTATTTTAGTCATGGGAAATGATGAAAATAATTTATAAATAAAAAAATTCCATTAATGACGTAATGTTATGATATATATGAATATCTTACAACTAGAGATATATAGCGACTGCGAACACTAGCGAACCATACTTATTTCCGTCGTTTTTGACGAAGGTGTGTACACTAGTATATATATATATATATATATATATATTTATGTGTGTGTGTGTGTATATATATATATATACAGTGCCTATCTAATCT
Organism: Sepiola atlantica; assembly: GCA_963556195.1. NCBI lineage: Eukaryota > Metazoa > Mollusca > Cephalopoda > Sepiida > Sepiolidae > Sepiola > Sepiola atlantica. Next base: position 180,453,267 of record OY744516.1, on the reverse strand, counting down.
GGGCTTAAAGGCTAATTAGACCTTGAATAAGAATAAACGCTGTCTTTTCTTAGCACATACTCTGCTTCCGTGTATTAGTAACTTGTTAAGAATGATGATGAACCGTATCTAGAAAATTGGAGCTGTCGACAAAGTAAAGCCATTTGCTAAGTTTTTTAAATTGGATTTCTTGAGAGGCCGGTGATAAAATTAACAGACTTGCCCACAAGGACAATCTGTTTCGAAGCCTGGATAGAATTAGAGCGGAACTGAATGTCGAAAGATAACGAAGTAAAGTGGGGCCATTCGCTAAGTAACACACGCGTTCTAACACATATAAACAGACACATACACCGACCCCCACACGCATATACATACAGGCGCGCATACGCAAATAGACACACTCACGCGAAGAGACGTAGACACGCGCACTTGTACACAGATGCGTTATTATCATGATTTAAGTTCTACTTTCCTTCCACATATTTTGTTTGACATGAATAAGCTGCTTTTCAAAATGTATCCTCTTTGTATATAAACAAGTAGGGAGTTTTAAAATAAATTATACATAATTTATAACGATAAACCTTATATATATATATATATATATATATATATATATATATATATATATATATATGCATGATGTTCCGTCCATAATACTAAAATCATATAATTACATATAAATATCCCCCCACGAATTTAAGTTTAAGTCAGTGTCCTTAATGATGCTAGTTTTAACAGAGCTAAGAGGGAAAATATAAATAAATATCAAGGTGTTATGTACGATACGAAAACACTTGAATTTTAGGAAGATTTCCGTCGTTCCAATAATCATAGGAGCAACCGGGCTCATGGAAAATAATTGTTTAAATTTCGTGGCGAATATACCCGGTAAACCAAGTGCAAGAAAGATACAAACAATAGCGCTTAAAAGGGACGGTACGAATCCTAAAATCTTATTTCGGTTGGAGTCTCAAATAGCGAGAGAATGTCTGGCATTCGGTAAGATGTCCCATCTCCAGACAAAAACATAACGATTCGAAAATTTGAAAGAAAATCGATATTTCTCTATGTAATATAATGATGTAGTTTTTGTCTGTTTGTAAGTTTATTTTTGAGGATATACCCTTATAACGATATACATTCTGAAAGTAAGTCTTAAATCCAGACTTTCTGCATAAGTGTATCTCATTCTGATGAAATATTGTCCAATATAATCGTGGGCTCTTCGTTCCCAGAAATGAAATACGACAATATACTTGGTTTGATTTGATTGATGAATTAAACATTATAGAAATTGTAATATTGGGTTCAGGGCTTTGATCAACAGTACACAGCGGTATTGATTCATTCACTACAACGCCAGGTGCGTCAGAGGTGAGTTCAACATTACAAATTTGAATGCCACTGTACATCGTATCTCAACAAAGGATTTCTGTAGAATAAATAATCGTCCAAATGTTAAACAATCAGTATTATACATAGAACAACAAAGACCATTACCCTTTGCTTTACAAATAATAAACAATGAATATATAAAACAAAAGTAAATAAATAATAGTTTAAGCCTTAGAACGCAACACCTTATAAACACCATTAACAAAATTGCCAATATATCCCTACAAAAACATGTTGCCATAACATTCTACCACACTCCAAAATCATGTTTTGCATAATGTGATATCGGTATATACATATATATATTTATTGCTTCGATTAAAATAAGCTGTTAGATGAAGTCTAAATGTGATATGTTCGTCTTTTTATTGCTTAATTTTTCAATTTAAACTAATTAGAATTATCGTGTTTTGCATTCAAACTATTAAATTGTAGAATAGACAATAATGTTCTATTTGTGTTAGTAAGTAAGATAGAAAATGTAAAATTAATATATAAATTAAAATAAATAAATAAAGGTATTAATTAATTCTCATATTTTTTATACTGACGGAAAATGATTCCACACTTCTGACGATGGGATGAAATCCTCAAACTGCATTAAAGTGTGTTTTATTACTCATTATTAGTATATATATATATATATATATATATATATATATATATATATATATATATATATATATATATATATACCAGTATTTATTTAAGTAAATATTGAATTATGTTTACTTACATACGCCGGCGTCTCAAGCTTTTGCTATCATAATTGTAGGAGATTATAATTTCAGACGGTCGCAAGATTCGAACCCAGTTACTGAATTACCCTAGACTAAAGAAGAAAGCGGTCTAACCAAACGACTACGAGAAAATACCACGTAGAAAAAGGGAATTAAGTTCGATTCATGCCTAAATAAAGCGGGCACAGACAGTAGACTGGCGTGTTGGTGCTAGTCTAGCCGCACTGAAAAGCTGTAATACAGCGAGACAGTCCGTATGTGGATGACTATATATATATATATATATATATATATATATAGTAATTGATAGGTACGTGCAAAAATGGCCGTCGCTTGTACTGACTCTCGTTCTTAAAAGTGTATTTTATTAATTTTTAAAAGTCGTTTTCGTTTCACTTTTGATTGTGCTTGAAAGATAAAAGAATTAAGTTAATATCTAAAAGGAAACAAATGTATATTTAAGTGTGGAAAAAATTCTAATGGAAAATGTTATCACAACAGCGAAAAATCCGTTAAATATGAAGATTCAATAAAACATGTTTAAAAATCGATAGAAAAGTAAATATCAATTTTCTGGAACTGTTTCAAAGATAATTATTAAATTGAAGTCTTAATAGAGTGAATTACAAACTAATGTACCTCTTTATTACTAAAAATTGCTTAATTATCAAAAAAAAGTGAAAGTAAGCTAAAACGTGTCCGGAGTCAGTGTTGTAAATGTAAACATGGACTACGGTTACACAATCCCAAAGTATGGAAGGCTCAAACTGCCGTAATAGTCATTTTTTTAAATTTAGGTTAAGAACTGCGTCAATTTTATTAATTAATTTGACATGATAAGTGATTAAAATCTTGAACAATTACATTAAGTTTTAAAGAATAAATCGAGTAATGTAACTTTAAATTAAAATTCTTAACAAAATAAATATTACTAATTCATTGTCACCACCCATGTAACAATTTCTTACATAAATCGTAACGATAAATTACATTAATACTTTTTAAATAAAGCTTACAGTATTTTTTATTTTAAGTGTGAAAAAGTAATTTAAATTCAATGACTACACTGACAATATTCATTGAAAAAAAGTGAAAACATTAAAAATTATTTATTAATAAATTAATAGAATTCAATATAATAAATGTCATATTTGACTTCTATTAATTTATGTTAATAAATAATTGTTTTAAACTTTCTAAATTATATTTATTAATGAAAAATATGACAAAACAAATACAAATTAACGTTTTATCTTTACAAGTAATTGACGAAATTGTAAAATTAACGAAACTGTTGAATCTCTAAAAATAAAATGTTGAGGACGGTAGAGGGGGTGAGTGGTTGTTGGTGAGCTAATCCCGCCTGTTTATTACAGAACTAGTCTACCATTGACCCCAAAGTCAATCGTTAATAGAAATTATTAAATTTTTGGTTCATTTTCAAGCTTATAAAAACATTTCTTGCGCTGATGATAACACGTTTATGTATGAAAGAGAAATATAATTATGTCGCATTTTATATTTTACCAGAAACTCTAATCATTAAAATCACATAAAATATTGTTGCAATTATATTATTTTTCGTGAAAATATTGATTAAACAATGCTTTATTCACTGATAACATTGCTAATTCAAACTATTATTTTTTCTTGTGGTTATAGTTATTTTATTAACACGGAATTTAGGGGCTGTTTTGTAATATATACAAAATAATAAAAAGAAATGGTTTTAAACAACTACACTACTTAATTTTCATATTTTTTTGTTATTCATACATTCTTTTTATTAATACATTAAAATATAACTTTAGTAAAGGTGTATTTTGTTTTAATACATTTCCGCTAAGATTTTAAAGAAAATAATGGTTTCATTATATTACGTAATCGTTGATTAATAAATACTGAAAAGTTCATTAAAATTGGTTGTTTCTTGGAATTTGGTGAATTTTTAGGTGAAGGGAGGGTTAAAATGTTTTTACATTTTGGGAATCGGCCATTGATTTTGCACGTACCTAGTAATTGATGATGTTAAGAAAAAGCATTGATATACCTTGTCAGTAGCACCTGCTTCGTAGTAAGGTGTTTAGAATCACTGACTATCAACTAGATGGCAGTAAGCTCGTAGGGTGCTAGTCTCGTCGCACTTAAAAGCTGTAAAATAGCGAAATAGTCTGTCTGTAACTGATTATACAGATGGCTGTGTATACATGTATAATTATACATGTACTGTGTGTTTAAATTCATACGGATTTCCTAAAACTTACAGACAGCTTGTATAAAGCTTATCTTTTGATATCGAATGACTGACAGGCATTGGTATTTATAATGAGAAAAACACACATAAAAAACACTGGCTTGTAAACTATGGAATTATAAAATATCCCGAATGATTAAAATATCAATTATTCGCAAATTTCTTAAATTCACTTTATTCCATAGGGGGCCTGTCGCACAACGGATAAAGTTCTAAGTTATAATCGGTTCTAACTGATGATATTCTGGAGATTGGAGATTAAATCCTCAGAACAGCCGATACTTAGTTTATACTCAGTCATGGTTGACGGAACGAGAACAATCGACCTCCGTGAATTATATCAAGGGTTCATTTCAAAGTACGATATAAAGATTTCTGAGTTCAATAAGATGCAACTGAATGAGGTCGGATCTTATAATTGCTGAAACCTGCGTATATAACATTCAAGATCCGAACAGTCTTCAGAATAGTCCACATGATACAAATTAACTTTATTATTTGATGACTAAGTTTAATCAAAATATGGGCTTACAATTCATGAATCAACTAGTTTTCTCTCAGTAGCCTTACATTTACAACACATAACCTTTTCGCAATTATATAAAATTAACTTCAATTTGTAGACAAAATCCATACCAATTTTGAACCAATGGTTGTTTATACAAATAATGAATGACTGTAGAAAAACTCTATTTAAATTTTGTCTTGGTGTTAAATTCCTTTCAAAATGGGGTTCACTAGTCTTCCATCACAAATGTATTACATGTCATAAAAAGGACATCAATATGCAAACACATAATAAAGGTAGTTTTGACCAGAAATATATATAAATTGTATGTATTGTTTTGTTTTCCAAACATTAAGACGTTGCGAAACGAGCATCTGTCTTGTTTTTGATTTTTTTTTTAAAGATAAATAAAACAAAAGCTGTTACTAATAATACACTACAAGAAACAAGAAGTAGTTATCACAAGAAAACTTCTAATCAAGTGTGGGTTGTGGCTCAAATGGGTATATTCCGTAGTTACTTTCAATATCCAAATATCTATCCATTTATTTCCTCTCTCAATATGCTAAAATATCGACTGATAATAATTTAGACACAACAAATGTTGTTTTTTTTTACTTTTATACATTATCCACAAGGCATGCAGCAACTAAGACGTATTATGAGAAGGGTTCGGATTTGTCGGGGACTCTTAATTTGGGAGGTGTGCAGCAAAGTGTCTTTTCACATTACATTAAAATGTCTACAGTCGGGAAAACGGAACAAGGACGAAATTCAAACGACAAACGATCCGGGGAAATAAACTGTTAAGAGTAGAAAGTTTTCCAGTATATAGGGAGCTCTACAGTGACTGGTGTTATTTCTTCTGGTTTGTCAGGAGCATTTATGTTGATAGGGGTACAAGTGCAGTAAATTTATCGGAGCAAATTCTGTAAAAGTAAAACCAGCACAGTGATAGAACATTGTTGCTATCAAACAGGAACTGACGCTTGGAAGACAACGCGGGACCTAGCATGTTTGAACATGTGGAAGGTCTAGCACCCCACTATGAATTTCGACAAACTGGTTTACAACTATGAGATAAAATGACAGCCAGATGGAACAATATTTTTTTCTCAAACATGTAACAATATATTCAATAGTGTTTTTCTTCCTGTTTACTTGATTCAATTGTTGTAGCATCCATGAAAATATAGTTTATGAAATTAAACTGAGCATGGCAGGTATACTAAAATCCTTGCAATTCTGCAGAGATATGTATTATTACATTTCATTAGTTTTATTCTAAATCCCTCAACATTTGCTATCAATGATTTGTCATATATACACGATCACAAGAAAACTGTAGGTTACCCCCAGGAGATCTAAACATGCCTCTAAATGAATGAAATATGTAGGTTTTGCTAATATCTAAAATATATCTTATTCTCTTGTCCCAATTCTGAAAAATATACTGTCAATTAGATGGTATAATCTGTCTCTCTCTCCTCTCTCTCTCCCTCTCTCTCTATCTATCTCTCTGTCTATCGCTCTCACTCTCTCTCTCTCTCTCTCTCTCTCTCTCTCTCTCTATATATATATATATATATATATATATATATATATATATATATATGTATAGCATATTTCCCGATGTGCTGCATCAAAAATTTACATTTTGAGCACAGAACAACATATTTCCCAGACAGACAAAACTACCAATTTTCTAAAATTACGCAAAATAAATCTTCATTAGTATGAAAGTATAAACCCCAAATTTACGAGTAATACTCATTTGAATCAATCAAATATTGCTATCCTCTCAGAAAGTCTCATTTTACTGAGAAAGAATGAAAATGCCTACAAGTTGGCAAACATTAAACTACATTACAAATATTTACAAATATCTTCATTAGTTGTTTGCGAAAATTCCATACTATTTGATATCAAAAGTTGGTTATGTGTTTCAAATATTAATGATCACTGGAAATGTAATTGCCCCAATATACAGGAAATAACCTTCAAAACAGAAGTTATTTCTCGCGAATATCTGAAACATTGACAATATTTATTAACAAAAAATTGTTTAAAACAAAATAAAACTTAAAATAGCCCACATTATACATCATTAACCCTTGCAGTAGTGTTGTAAAATTCATAATGATCGGTTAATTTGCTTAGCAGTAGTTACTACTATACATACAAATATTATAACATATAAATATACTTAACTTCATCAATATATAAATATATATATATATATATATATATATATTAGATTTCTTGAATGTGAGTTGATATATATAATTATTTCCACAATCAGACGACGCCGCAGCCCACAACCTAATAGACATTCTTGTATGTGGCGAGGTAGCTCAGTGGCAGAGTACTCGCTTACCATGCAAGTGACTCGGGTTTCGAATCCTGAGTTTGGATGTGTTCTACTGATGAGCCCAAAGGAGGGCGAAACTCGAGTCTAGGACTTCCGGTTTGTTTCTTTCATAGGTTGTGGGCTGCGGCGTTGTCTGATTGTGGAAATAATCATGTATATATATATATATATGTATATATACAACAAATTATAATTACCTAAAGACGTTAGTATTTCAAGCTTACTCGCATCAATGTAGGAAAATGACAATTTCAGACGGTCGGGTGGCGCGAACACGGTTCACAGAGTCAGCTTAGAATCTGCAAGCAGCCATTATATCAACTCGGCTAACGGAAACTGTCACGTAAATAATAGAAATTAAGATGTATATGTACCTAATGGCGGGCACAGATAGAAGACTAGTCGAGAGTTATCAACGAACGTATTTGGAACCTTACATTCTAGCTTTTTGACAGTCTATTTTTTACATCCCCGGCAGTGCCTAACTTTAATTTCTTAAAGGAGGATTAGTTAATATTTATAAATAAATATTAAATTATTAATTCCTACAGACGCTCGTCTTTCGAGCTTATAGCTCTCATCAGTGCAGTAAAGTAACAATTTCCGACGGTCGGGAGACGCGATCCCGGTTCACAGAGTCAACCTGTTTCTGTTTTGGACTTAACCGAAACTGTCACGTAATCAAGAGAAATTAAGATCTTTATGTACCTAGAAGCGGGCACAGATAGAACTGTAATTTATTAAAGAGACTTATATATATATATATATATATATATATATATATATATATATATATATATATATATATATGTATATATATATATATATATATATATATATGTATATATATATATATATGTATATATATATATATATATGTATATATATATATATGTATATATATATATATATATGTATATATATATATATATATATATGTATATATATATACTATATATATATACTATATATATATATCTATATATACTATATATATATATAGTATATATATATACTATATATATATATATATATAGTATATATATATATATAAGGAAACAATACAGATAAATCGTTTATGTTTTTCTTAGACTATCGTTATAAAACGATGTTCGATATAATGAATAGAGCATACATATAAAAACAAAATAATTATGAAAATAAAAATTGGATTAATTACATTATTTATTAATTTATCAGATATTCAAGAAAGAATATAAAAAAGTGTTTTTCTTAACCCATGACAAATTTATAAAAATAACTTTAATTGTTTAACACTATATGGCATTTAATAAGTAATAAGGTACTTTTTGATACTTTAAAGGGGTATAATATATAAAATTTTAATTTTTAAATTTTTTAATTATTAATGATTATCTTAATGAATAAACTTGAATATTTTAGAAATATATTTTAATTATATTTAATGCTTTTAAATCTTTTTTTATGATAATATATAAGTTAGATTCCCATTTTTAACGGTCTTTTTTTAGAAATTTAAAATTTGTAATTTTTACCGTAACTTTGCGCCTGATTTTTCTATATTTTACTATACTTCTGTTTCCTGTTATTTTTTTTCTCTATAATCTTCCCCCTTCTACTTTTTCTCTATATTCTTTTCCCCTATTTTATTGATATTATTTTTCCGCATCCCATAAACTAAGCTATAATTTTACGTCTACCTTAGTTCTTTCTGATTTTCTTGTTTCTCCCTTCTTTTTCTCTTCCCCTTACTTATTCTCTATTTCGTATTTACTTATTTCAATTAGATTCTAAATTATACAATTTTAATATTTTTGGTTCGGCTAATAAATTAATTTTTTTAAGTATTGCTTGCCAAGGAAGCTCTATAAATACCAATTACTTTATTTATATATTGATCTCTTACGAAGTATTCGGATATTTTTGGTGAGTCATTCATTTCGTTGTCAACAAAATTTTTGTTTTGGACTTAATTCTAATGTATCCTTCATACTTCGGATTTCGGACTATTCTATCTGGTCTCTATTGGATTATAACTAAATGCTCATCTTATTACTGCTTGATCCTCTGGAAAATAACGTGGACACATTTTACCTAATACCCAACTTTCGTGGCTGATTTCTTTTGTTTACAACTTTGATATTTTCAAATAGATGTCGCCAGTAATACATTATTTTATAGATTTTCCATCTCTGATTCACATAGCCTATCTTTGAAAATACAAAGATTAAGGAAAAGAAACTTTGTTTATATTACTAGCTGTAATATCTGATGAATTAATAAATTTTGCAATTCATCCAATCTTTATTTTGATCATCGTTTTGTTGATTTATATATATATATATATATATATATATATATATATATATATATATATATATATATATATATATCACGTTTGCTTTATGTGAAGACGAGATAGTTTTACAGTTTGTTTTTCTTTTTTATCCTCATTTTCATGTTATTAACCCCAAGTGGTAGATGCAGAAAAACACATCTAGTTGTAATAGACGTTACAATAAGTAGTGTCCGGTCGATGTTTGGTGCAGGTTGGTGCTTTGTAAATAAGAAAGTTGACAACATCTTTGAAGCACCCATGAAAATGTATTTAAGTGAAATTTTGAAAACCGACACATGGTGCAATTTAAATGAAAAGATAATTTATTTTATTTGTTTGTATCTTTAGTTATAAAAAATATTTGTCAGGCGTGACTGTCTTATAGTATTTTATTCTTTGCATTTTCTTCCTCATTTTGATGGTATTAACTCTGAGGGGTCGAATCACAGTAGAGGCAGAGAAACACGTCAAGTTCTAATAAACGTAAGAATACGTAGAGTCCGGTCAATGTTTGGCGCAGGTTAGCGCTTTTTGAATAAGAAAATTGACAACATCTTTTACGCAGCCATAGAACTAGATTGAAGTGCAATTTTGAAAATCGACGCATGGTTCAATTTAAATAAAACAACCATTGATTTTTTTTACAGACTTTCGTTGTAAAACAACTTTGTAAGGCGAGACTGAATTATATTTTTATTTCCTATTTTGTCTTCATTTCTATAGTATTAACCCGAGGAGTTGAATTCCGGTTGAGGCAGAAAAACACGTCTAGTTGTAATGGACGTTACAATAAGTAGAGTCTGGTCGACGTTTGGCGCAGGTTGGCGCTTTTTGTATAAAGAAATTGACAACATCTTTGAAGCACCCATAAAAATGTATTTAAGTGAAATTTTGAAAACCGACACCTGGTGCAAGACGGTCTAAACACAGTTTACATCAAATATCATGTATTTATTGTTTTCTAAGCAAACTTTCGTTATGAAACAACTTTGTCAGGCGTGACTGTCTTATAGTTTTTAATTCGTTTCTTCTTTTTCCTTATGTTTATGGTATTTAGCCCAAGGGGTCGAATCACGGTAGATGTTTGGCGCAAGTTAGCGCTTTTTGAATAAGGAAATTTACTACATCTTTGACGCACCCATGAAAATGTATTTTGTTGAAATTTCGAAATCACAGACATGGTGAGATTTAAATAGACAAATCATTTATTTTATCTTCTTTTGCAAGCTTTAGTTGTTAAACAACTTTGTCAGGCGAGACTGTCTTATAGTTTTTTTCTCTTTTCTTCTTCCTCATTTTGATGGGATTTACTCAGAGCGGGTGAATCACGGTAGAGGTAGAAAAACACGTCACATTGTAAAATACGTTAGAAGAAGTAGAGTCGGTCGATGTTTGGCGATTTTTCAATAAGGAAATTGAGAACATACTTAAAGCACTCATGAAAATGTATTTAAATCACATTTTGAAAACTTACACATGGTGAGAGTTAAATGAAAAAATAATCATTTTTTGAATGTTTTATTTTTTTGCAAACTTTGTTTAGGCGAGACTGTCTGATAGTTTCTTGTTTTTTCTTCTTCTTCCTCATTTTGCTACGATTAACTAAGGGATCGAATCACAGTAGAGGCAGCCACTCACGTTAAGTTGTAATACATGTTACAATAAGACGAGTCCGAACAACGTTTAGCTCAGGTTAGCGCTTTTTAAATAAGGAAGTTGACAACATCTTTGAAGAACCCATGAACCTTTATTTAAGTGAAATTTTGAAAACCGACACATGGTGCAATTTAAATGAAAAATTAATTTATTTATTTTTTTGTAAACTTTCGTTGTAAAACAACTTTGTCTGATAGTTTTTTCCGTTTCTTCTTTTTCCTCATTTTGATTGAAGTAACCCATTAGGGTCGAATCGCAGTAGAGGCTAAAACACGTCAAGTTGTCAAAGATGTTATAATAAGTAGAGTCCGATTTATGTTTGGCGTAGGTTCGCGCTATTTAATAAAGGCATTGACAATATATTTAGAGACATCTATGAATATATATAAAAGAGAAATATTGTAAACCGACACATGGTGCAATATAAATGAAAAAATATTTTTTTCATTTTTTTGCAAACTTTCGTTGTAAAACCACTTTGTAAGACGATACTGTTTTATGAATTAGTTTTCGTTTCTTCTTCTTCCTCCTCATTTTGATAGCATGAACCTCGTGGGGTCGAATCACGGTAGAGGAAGAAAAACACGTCAAGTTGTAAAAGACGCTAGAATAAGTAGAGTCCGATCGACGTTTAACACACGTTGCCACTATTTGAATAAAGAAAATTGACAACACCTTAGAAGCACCCATGAAAATGTATTTAAGTGAAATTTTGAAAACCGACACATTCTGCAATTTAAATGAAAACATTTTTTTTGCAAGCTTTCGTTGTTAAACTACATTGTCAGGCGAGACTGTCGTATATTTGGTTTCTTTTTTTCTTCGTCATTTTTTATAGTAATTACTCCAAGAGGTCGAATCACGGTAGAGGCAGAAAAACTCGACAAGTTGTAAAAGATGTTAGAATAAGTAGAGTCAAGTCGATGTTTGGCGCAGGTTGGCGCTTTTTTAAATAAGAAAATTAACAACATTTGGTTGTGTCACTTAAATAAAGTTTCATAGGTGTCTCTAAATATGTGGTCAATTTCCTTATTACAAAAGCGCTATCTGCGCCAAATATCGACCGGACTCTACATATTCTAACGTTTTTTACAACTTAATGTGTTTTTCTGCCTGTTAGGCCCACCTGACAAATCAAAATCGAGTTATTTCCCTTGAAGCAAAGTAAGAGTTATCGCCTCTATGATTGAAACAGTCGTCTGCCGAACAGAGAAAAATAAACAGAACGGTCTCACAATGAAACAAGCATCTTTCGTTCAACGGGGTTTCTATATTCTAATTTTATCAGTGTGTTTGTTAAATACATCTATTAAAGGTTTAACTTCGTACTTCTTTGATTTTCTGAGTTGTAATTAAACCGAAACGTATAAACACTAAAACGTAACATTTTGGCGACGAGAATAGTTCTTTATAAAGAATCACGGTAACGCAAATTTCACTTTCAAAGAAGGAGTACACCATGCAGCAATTAATGAAACAATATGTACGTTTGATTTAATTATTTTCAGAGAGATTCTGAAATCTGCGCTATCGCTTTCTTAAACAAAGCTTACGACATCGGCAGAATCGGCAGAATCGGCTGCAACTTCAATTACGGAATTCCATTACGACCCAATAGCTAGATCGACGTTCTGTACGTAATTTCAGGCTTTGGGGACCTTTTCCCTGTGAAATTAAATGCACAAGCTGAAGACTGGAAAGTCAGACTTTTGCTACGCGAGGTTGGGACGTCGGAACACGATCGGAATGCAAACTACATACTGCCTAAACATCCACGTGACTACAACGACAGGGTGTAGACTCTAAGGCAGATTTTCGGTGAGCAGATTTCGTTATTTAATATCCGTTTCAATTGTATAAGCATAAGGAAGTCTGATTCGACCGATTTCTTCACTTATGCAGGCATTGTGAACAGAGAATGTGAACGTTTTAAAATATATTCCATCACGGACGCTTAATTCAAATGTGTAATTTGTGTGTGTGGTTTAAGATAGGCGGGGGAGGAAGACATTCGCACGCGGACTTTGTCAAAAATAGAGCAAAATCCAGAAATGACATTGCAACAAGTCGCCGTGGAATATCAGCGTCTCGTGAATCTAAAGCATGATTCAACTATGGTGCAGCAAACAACAGCGTCAACGGTTAGCACAGTCAAAAAACAACGTCGGCCAACCTCACCGACTTGTACATCTGTCAATCCCCTAACCGCTTGCTGGAACTGTGACAACTGGCATTTTGTACGAAACTGTACATTCAAGACACACCGCTGTAACAGCTGCAATCGGCTGGGACATAAAAAGGGATTTGTAACCCCTCAAGGACAAAAAACAACCCATAATAGACAAACCCTACATAACAGGCACTGACAACATCACAAAACAAACAAAAAGAGTTTAGTAGCAACATTTCTTCTAAACAAAAAAATCAAAACGAAAATATGTTGCAGGTAGATACTGCTTCCGATATCACACTTGTATCATAATAACTATCGGAAACGATAGGCCAACAAGTCAGGTAGCACAAAGTGCTTCTGGTGACTGTGTTCACATCACTGGTCAATTACCGCTACCATTAAAATGAAGGACAGAACAGTGTCGGGCATCACATACATAGCAGACTCATGCCATAATTTGCTAGGACTTGACTTTATCGAGTTACTAGGTTTTCTCGACCTTCCGCTCAACCGAATATGTGAGGTGGTATCCAGATCGTCACCTCAGAACAACATTATCGACCAGACCAAAGACATCATGAAATAATTTTCTCTCGTCTTCACAGAGAACTTGGGATACTGCACTCACGCAGAGATCACACTGACCATTAAACCATTTGCTAAGCCTGTTTTCATCATACCGGTGACATATTCACGGTGGGCAGCACTCATTGTGGTAGTAAAAAAAGCCGATGGTTCAATTCGGTTGTGTGTTGATTTTTCAACTGGCCCCATCGCAACACTAGAGGATCACCAATACCCATTGCCAATCCCAGATGATCTCTTGACCATACTTAATGGTGACACAGGCAATGCAAAATTGGACTTCGCAGAGCTAAGCTGCAGTGGCAGAAACCTCCAGGGAGCTGCTTACTATTAACACACACCGTGGATTATTCAAATTCACTTGGTTATCTTTTGAGGTAAAAACAGCCTCTGCAATATTTCAGCAGATAATGGACACAATGCTCACTGGCGTGGAAGGTGCAGCTGCATATTTAGATGACATCATTGTTATTGGGCAATCCAACCAGCAGTTGACAAAACGGATCAGCAGGGTCCTAACCCGCATCCAAAACTTTGGTTTTCAGCTCCGGCCTGAACAGTGCCATTTATATTTACCCTCCATAAAACACTCGGGATTTACTTTTGATCACTTTTCATATCGAATAACACCAAATTGGGCTGTGAAGAATGGTCTGTCACCAGGAGAACCATTCATTGGACGAACACTATCGACTACACTGGGCGCTATATGGCCCAACTGACAAAGGCAACAACCAAGCCGTAGCAAAACAAAGGCATTTTCAGTTGGCACACCGGTACTTGCTCGATAATTACAAACCTGGCAAGTCGAACTGCGTACCAGGCATCAGTGGCAAAATAAATGGACAATCCCTGTATGATGTTCAAGTCGGGAGTCAATTCTGGACACAGCACAGAAACAGTTACGTTCTAGATACAGTGGAGACAACTTAATTGACAACAGAACAACCATTCTGTTTGATCTGTTAATGGACACATTCGAACTACCATCTCCATTACCTCCCAATCAGACAAATACAAATGGGAATTATGAAATACCTCACAGGAGTTGGCCAAAGCTCAGTCGCACTCGAGTAAAGCATCTTCAAGTTAATCGTAAATACACTCGGTACAGTTAAAGAATTGCACGGGGAGATGTTATGTCAACTTAACAAATCAAAATCGAGTTATTTCCATAGAAGCTAAGTAAGATCTATCGCCCCTGGGATTGAAGGAGTCGTTGGCCGAACATTGAAAAATAAACAGAACGGTCTCGCAATGAAAAAAGCATCTCGCATTAAACGGTTTTCTATATTCTAATTTTATCAGTGTGTTTGTTAAATACATCTGTTAAAGGTTCTATTTCATACTTCCTTCATTTTATTGAGTTGTAATTTAATCGAAACTTATAAACATGAAGACGTAACACTGCCTCTACCGTAATTCGACCCCTCGGGGTTACTACCATCAAAATAAGGAAGAAGAAAAGAAATAACTATAGGACAGTTTCACCTGACAAATTTTCTTTTACAACGAAAGCTTGCAATAAAATTAAAAATTACAAAAAAATATTTTTTTCATTAAAATCGAAGCATGTGTCGATTTTCAAAATTGCACTAAAATACATGTTCATGGGTGCTTCAAAGATGTTGTCAGTTTCCTTATTCAAAAAGCGCTAACCTGCGCCAAACATCGACCGGACACTACTTATTGTGACGTCTATTACAACTAGACGTGGTTCTCTGTCTCGACCGTGATTCGACCCCTCGGGATTAATACCATCAACATGAGGAAGAAGAAGGAAAAACTATGAGAAAGTCTCGCCTGACAATGTAGTTTTACAACGAAAGCTTGGAAAAAAATCAAAAAATAACTTTTTCTTTTTAAATTGCAACGTGTGTCGGGTTTCAAAATGTCACTTAAATACATTTCCATGGTTCTTTAAAGATGTGGTCTATTACCTGATATATATATATATATATATATATTCTCTCGTAACATGTAAGATTATATCGTCGTATTTTTAAAGTCGGACTCATTAAAACTAAATAAGCTGGGGTATTTATGTAGACATTTTCTGTAAATTGATTCATAAACCACCTCCAAACATTATCCTGTATAGAAATGCATCACTTTAATATACAAGTTTGAGAATAATATGCCTCCCAGACCGACCGAAAAACATACAAAAATGATTTGCCACA
The DNA here is from genome assembly GCA_963556195.1 of Sepiola atlantica. NCBI lineage: Eukaryota > Metazoa > Mollusca > Cephalopoda > Sepiida > Sepiolidae > Sepiola > Sepiola atlantica. The sequence continues at coordinate 180,437,097 of OY744516.1, read as the reverse complement.
TCTATGTTACCCCAATGGCACTTACCATTATAGCTTTCGAAACGAAAGCTTCATATTGCTAAAACGCACCGCCAGCCACTTTCGACCATTCCTGATGTGCGTTTCAAGAAAATATTCATGCGTATCTTTGTTTTTCATTCTTATATTCTCTCTCGCGTGTAGTACTAACTTATGATTAAAGAATAGTATCGATGCAATAGCTCTGTAAACTGTATGATCTGAATGGAAGAAAACATACTCGCGAGTAATTAAATAGATAAATATATATAATAAATAAAATACATACAAAAGAAAATAATCATTCAATTATTCATTTTCTTTTTTTAGTTGTCTATTTTTATTATACTATTTTCATTATTTCATCAAAATATTATTGCATTATGGTATTCCGTAGTTACATGCAGATTGCGAGGTTTAAAACCGTGAATGTGGTTAGATAGATCTGTACGTGTAGCTATTATTCATCTCGAAAACTAGATTTTTAACCGTGTTTTAAGCAAATGGTAAGTAATAAATTTACAGTATTCACTCCAATGATATTTACAGTGAGAAATTATATTACAAATAACTATCAATTAAATATATTTACGTTTGATAATGTGCATGCTGTCCATAACGTATTTTTACAATCTAAATTCTTTAAAAACTTCATGCCTTCTCTTGTGAAGTAGTCATTTTATAAATATTAACTTAGCAGTTGCGCTTAGAAAATATCTAAGAAACAAATCATATTGTTAATAAAAACTTTACTAAACACTGAATAGAACAAACAAATCTAGTTAAGATATCTCATCAACTGTTTTCGTAATAGTTTTTTTTTTAATTCTGAAGAGACTTTACGAACACCGTGTATTTAAAATTTCTGACAAATATTCACAAATATTCACATTGGTAGATATCGTTTTTTGGCAAAATTGTTGCACATTTTTTTTGTTGAAAAATATTTGAATATTTACATTATTTTTCCCATTTCAGGTTTTGCTTTACGATATTATTTTTAAAGTAAAATCAAAATGTTCTTAATTAGTTGTCTATCTTTTTCACGCTACACGTTTTTAATATCTATAAATTATATTTGGAAGATATATATTATATTAAGAAAAAAACCTATAATCTGGGATTCAGTCGGATTTCGGGATTAGCAACTTACTTTAACATTATTAAACATATACGTATACATCTAAATAAATATATGTAAAAGATCTTTTTTAAATATATCATCTTCAAAACAGGTTACTTTTATTTGGACTGAAATAACAGTAACATGTTAAAATAATATAACACAGAGTTGTGAAATACTCTATATTAGAAACGAACGGTCTATAGACTAACTGTCTTTGATTGCTTAATTTTTATAACTATTTTAAAACAGTTCAAAATGATTAATGCTTGGCTTTATTCATTTCTAATTATATTACCCTATTTTGTCGCTATATATGCAATAGTTTTGTCGATATGAACTAAAGTGATTTAATAAGAAATGAATAATTACTAATAAACTTCTTTACATTACACTAGCATCGTTCGCTAGAAGCATAAGCGAGAAAGGAAAATTCACAGAAAGTATTGATGGCTGACTATCTTTCTCTTTCTTACTCTCTCCTTCTCTAACTCTCTCTCTGTCCCCCTCCCTTCGTATTTCCCGTTAAAGACACCGTATTATTTTTATTAGTTTATATTCAATGCATTTTTGATCCTCTCGATAAATATTTTCAGATGTGTTTTTAAATGTTCCTTTATAGTCTTTAGGGGCACTGACTTTATTTTCAACAACTAAATTGTAAGTTGACCCCCCCCCCCCAATATACAGCATCGTTCAGGCGAATTGATTTGTTCTTTCTTTTGATGTAATTACATTTTGATTTAAAAGATTATTAAAGATATATACACGTTTCCAAAATTGTAGTGTTTATTTACATAAATAAATGCAAAAGCATTGGTGTTATGTTTGCCAGGAACATATAATTTAACCTCATTTTTATTTTAAATTTTTCTTTCAGATATTCCAAGTCGTGAACTCTGGAAAGCGATAGCGAGCTGGCAAAGCAAGCTAGTATATATATATATATATATATATATATATATATATATATATATATATATATATATATATATAGCCTGCTTCTAGTTCTTCAGATTATTTTCATAAAGCATACAACATGTATGTTTTTTGAAACCAATATTAAAATCTATGTTTGTGGAATAGTAGAGCAGACGCGACGCACTACATGAAATAGGTTTGGGCAACAAGACCAAATGATATATCCAGTAGATTTAATTGTTAGTACAAATTGTACGTTTATTCAGAAACTATCTTTAAATAGGCTTCACCAAAAACTTTATAAAAAGCATGGGTGATACAGCTAATAGGTTTCAGTACTTATGTAGGAAATTGAGCACAATGTTATCTGACGCAAAGTTAAAAGCGTGGGGTTGAATGGTTCTTAGATTCGTGTGCTGTTTAATTATAAAGAGTTTGGAGACTAGTGCATAGGAGTTACTTTTTAGATTTGACACACAACTCTCTTGGAAACCCCAGTGCAGACAACTAAAAAGAAAATTGTTGTAACCATGATAAAAAATGGTCACGCTCTTCCGATTTCTTACCAAGTTATCTAGGAGATATAAGAACATTGCCATAATAGAGAATAAGTATCAGGTTCGGTTCAATCTCAACATGAGAAGAGCGAGAAAGAAAAAGCGTAAGAGCAACATTTTGATTTTTAGACATGTTTTTAAATAATGTTTTTATGTTCACAATGTTTTTCAGATTTATTTTTGTCAAGTGGCAATAAATAAATAACATTTAGTTAATAGGTAAAGAGTTCGAAGCAAAACGCGATAACTTCATTTTATAAAAAATGAGTAATTCGACCTAACAAAAACGAATATTTAAAATCGAAATCCCAGCGTAAACACGTCTTCTAATCCACTCTAATTGCTTCTTTCCTCGAACTGCTAACGTTTGAAATTCAGTCACTGCTCCCTGTTTCCTTGATTGTACCAACATGCAGAAATGTAAACCTAATGTGAACGAACATCTCGCTGCACTACTCTCCACTTAGGATGCCCCTATGGATATGGGCTATAATTCACAGTAACCCATTACGTCTTATTTGAAATGTGCCTTGTTAGGGTGAATAAAAGTTTTTAAAAAGAACAAGAAATATATGTGTGTAGAATGAGAGTTGTTGCTCTTAATTATTTTAAAGGTATTCAACTCGATATGTATTGTACCAAAATCGTTTTAAAAATTCGGCTTCACCAAAAATCTTACAATTTCTTATTTCAATTATTCGGACGGCTATTCTCATCTTTGCTATCATATCCACAACGTCTAGCACAATATAATCAATTATCTTCTTGAGGCACATTTTTCTGAACTTATTGATATTCTATGTCGAAGTCAGACACCTAGACTAAATTTGGAAGAGGATAATTAATAAAGTACACTATAGGTTTTGCGAGTTCGACATAAACATTCCAATTTTAAAAACATTCATCTTGAAAAGAGCGGAGGTAACATCAAACGAAACATTGGAAAATCACAAGTAAGACGAGAACAGTAGTCCAAATCATCTAAATATTTGAAATTGTTAATCCTTATGTGAACAATTCTGAAACCGAATAACAAATAGGTCAATATTTTATTTATAACTAGCAGGACCCGTGTCCCGGCGTTGCCCGGGGAAATATAACAGCCTGATTAAAATTTTTAAGTTAAATGAATAGATTCAGAAAATAAATCATTTCACTGGAAGTAATTTAGGTAATTAAAATTGGATTTAACATGGAGCTGTGCGCTAGCGTTCTTGTGTTTGTTCCAACAGATGTCTCCTTTATAGTGGTAAAAGTTATTCGTACAAAGCTCTTGAACATCCGACATAAAACTGCCCATGGCTAAATCAAGGTGAAGTCAAGTTTAGACCCACCACTGCCAATGATTATCCTTGGAACTTGTTAATTGTCATGGCAAATCACAATTTAACTGGGAACTGAAGCCTTTTAAATTTTATTGCAGAATCCAGCGGAATAATGGGTATTCTGGGAAGGAATGTCAGTTTGCCCCTTGCCAAAGCAGTTAGTATTACAGCTTCTATCACATGAGGTTGCATGCATTTAACACAGTCTCGTTCCATTACATAGCCTTGGAGCATGAAGATTCCGGAGTAACATAATTGGGCATCCAGCTTTCAGCTGTGTGTTGGCATACCAGGCAATTCTAATGAATCTAAAAATCCTGTAGGGTATTGTACAGCTTGGACGCGATCGAGAATAGAATCCACAGAAGTGAACGTTACAGTTTTAATGTACTTCCACAAATATGGCAATTTAATGTAAGCATTAAGCTCATCAGGGGGACTTCTACGTGGAACAATAGGAAGCGTTTGTCGGAAGTCACCTGATAATAATAGTGTTATGCCACCCATAACAGCATCACGTCTCTTGAGATCACGCAATGTTTTATCTAGAGCCTCGACCGCTTGTTTATGTGCCATTGTACATTCATCCCATACGATGAAGGAACAATTCTGTAAGACTTTTGCTGAATCTTACCCTCTTTCTATTTGACAAATTGGATCAGCATCTTTTGTTAGATAATGGCAAGTTAAATGTGGAGTGAGCTGTCCTACCACCAGGAGTACCTCCGGGTGCATCAAGGAATATAAGGCCACCTTGCTGATCTTCTTCAGTATTAACTACAGTACGAAAAATATAGATTTGCTCATTTTTTAGTCGTGCGATACCATTTCGAACAATTGATGCTTGCTCATGAGGTTGATAACTAATTTCACGCGTCCATGCAGTAATGACCGGATGTGTATTAGATCGATTAGATGAGATAAGACCCAATTTTGTGAGTTGTTTACCATTGATCTTATAAGTCATATCTTCGATATGAACTAAAGCCATATTGAAAATGTCGTCTTAAAATGTTATATCAACTTCAGGCTGTTGATTGTGTTTCCGAAGAAGGAAATCTTCACTAAAAGCGTATTTGTGTGCATCCCAAAGTCGTTTCGGATGAGACACTGCACATGATGTCAACATGATGGTAAACAAATGTCTCAAATTGTCGGCAGATTCAGATATAGATGCTTCCTGTAATGTAGCATCCCAGTGGTTATCATCCTCAAGTAGTCCATGTGCACTACATGCATCCCTGAATGTAGTCATAACTTGACCATTGATCGTTTTTAGGTCATTAAAGCTCTGTGAACCTCTAACATTGTGTAGAAGCATTCTCAAACAGAAGCAGTCAAATTGATTTGGATGCACGGTGTATACCCTGCCCCAAAACTTCTGTTCTTTTAACGCACGGATAGCCTGGAACTGGCTTAACCTGTAACCGTCGCTTGAAGACCTTAGTTTTAGTGTCCAAGGTATAATAAACTGGAACTTCTCAGTACAAAAGTGTACGTGGAAAAAATGTGTTTGACACAATGTGAAGAAAGTTGTTAGAGTGGTTGAAGGTGGATTTGCAACTCTATCTGCTGCAGTACTTTCAGTAAAGTATATACGCTGTCCATTTTCTAGATGAACTGATAGGTGAATTACTGGGGGGGGGATGATGTATATGTATGTGAAAGTTAAGTATTCTCCAAATGGCTTCATTGGTTGATATGTAACGTCCCGTATCGTATCTCTTAACTTCATCATGAGCATTACTTTCAATTGTGAAGATAGCTTGATCACTACCCTTATTTACATATTTACAAATGTATTTTATTGATTTCATGCTGTTGCAATATTCAACATTGATATGTGCATCAAAAATCTCACGAACCAGTTTATTATGTGGTACAACCAATCGGTTATTTACAGGAACTGTTATGTTGGCAGGTAGGGTAAGTGTCGTCTTAAAACCTCCAGCTAAAGAAGATAGTCGTCGATATTGTGAGTAGCCATTTGTATCCGATTGAGTTTCACTCAAGCTCTTACTGCAGTGTCCATCTTTGAGACAGAGTGAACCTCTGTTTCCATGAACCATATGGTGCCTAATGAAATCATGTAAAACCGGATCTGCCACTGGATCTTGAATTTCCGCACTGATAACTGAATCTATGTCAGAGGATTTCAATTTTTATCCTCTTTTCTGCCATTCAACAGTGTACATGTATAAACAATAGCAAGCAATTAAAAGTAAAGATGATTGTTTGCATGTAATGTTATAACAAAAATGTTTTTATTACTTATTGTTATGCCCCCCCGTACACATGGTGGACCGTACATTTGCTCGCCAGAAGGTGAATCGTAACGTATTTTGCTCACGTGACTCAATCGCAATCATGAAAAAAAAAATAGAGAATAGTCTTCATTATTAAAAATAAGCATATAATCGTAATTTTAGTGCCCCCACCCCCCATCCGAATACAAATTGTAATGCTCTGCAGCCTACATTAATTATATTTGTGTGTTTCAGTGGATTTTAATGGGGCTATGTAGGCCTCTGTAATTTTCCAAGGGCCCTTATCACAGACAGAGCCGGTGTTTAAAAAAAATAAAAAATAAAATTTCTGGTGAAATCAAAGTAAATTGCTTTCAGTATATATCGGACAGGCTTCGTTTAACTCTATTAATTGTCATATTAATATTATATTCCCCATCGGTGGGTTAGTGTTTACGACGTTACAGTTTTTGGCGTTCGATCCCATTCTACTAAAACGATTTTTTTTTAAATATTAAACATTTGGCAACATGGTAGCACGGGGGACTTAAAATTCTATCAGAATAGTCAATAGTGATCGTATAAAACGAAAATTTATAATGTAAAATGAAAAATACAGTCTGGCATTTCAGGTTGACTCGTTGAAATGAAGTTGTTTGAACTTTATGTAAATAAAGAAAAACGTAAATGTTTTTATTAATTGTTAGAGTTGAATTATATTTTGAAATTATTATAATATGAAATATCAGAATTATTCAATTTTTGTTTCGTATCGTAGTATGTTTTCGATTGTGAAGGTGGTCGGATTAATGTAATCAGTTATTCGATTACTGTGAATTGTTACGAAAAAAGAATAACTGACTGATATTCGTCTAATCTGTAAGGGCGGTGGTTTGTTATCTTTCTTTAAAAAATGTATCTAATCGGTTTGTTTGTTTTGTTACTTGTCTCAAAGTATTTAACGGTGAGGGAATTCTTCCCAAATAAGTTAATCGATTTCGACCATGTTTGTTTTTATGAAGTAAAACTTTCGCAAAAGAGGTAACAGTGAATTTTAAAACGAAAATGTTATGATTTTAGATCTCGTTTTGATCTGAAGACGCCGTCATACTGTCTGGCATGTGTTACCATGGCGACCGCCACCCAAGTCGGCCTTGTTTACATAATTCCCGACCGCTTTTGTGTTGGTTGTGCATGTGCTAGGGTCACTGTGGCCAAAAATTGTCACAAAAAAACAGCTGGGCCCAGTGAAAAGAAGGTTTTCTTTCCTTATACAGGAAGGAGAGATTATGAAAGGGGGGGGAAGAAAATAATCTCCGATCATCCAAGAAATTTAACAGTGACGCTCGGTTCTTCTCCAACAATAACAACACCGAACGTCGCCGACAACATATCGTCTGCTACGGCAACCAATTCAACAACAGCAACTATTCGTACTACTGCTACGACCATGCCAGTCGTACCAGCGTCAAACATTCAACAACAACTATTTGCACTACTGCTACGACCGCGTCGTCTTACTCACTAACGGCAGACTTACTCTTACTGCTACTACCGCTGTCAGTAATAAGACGAAATACGTGATATAAACAATTTGATCTCTCCGATATTACTCACGGAAAATTGTTTCCCATTGTTTAAAAAATAAAGCTTTGAGTTCCAATTTTAATCCTGAGTTGTCTATTACTATCTGCTTGTCACCATAAGCTTTCTATATGATACGTGTAAACTGAGGGTCCCCCCGGCAGAAACATAAAAGTTATTTGAAATATTTTTAGTATGTAATATAATATGAAACTTGTTACTAATGTAAACTGATCTGATTGAGGCTTGCGAAGAGTAAACTAATGGAAAAGTAAGTAATACATATAAAATCGAATAAGAAATGTTGTACTTTCTGTCAGAAGTGTACTAATGTATTTATTAGCACAATGAAGTTGAATAAATCGTCGTGTTTGTGATTGTCATTGTGTTCAGTTTAATGTAATCTGTTATTCGCTAACGTGTAAATGGTACGTAGCAAGAATAATAGAATGTCAGTCGCTTAATCCGTTACAGGTTTTTTGTAACATAGTACGCTAGTCAGATGTATTGAAGGGAGCGTCTGTTATATTTTCTGTGGAACTTATTCTACTGTGTGGTGAGGTGAAGGCATAGTTAACGTAAATAATAAGTTTTAAATTATCCGTTGTGTATTTGTTCCCGGTGTAGACTGGTAGCGTGGGAGGAGTAAAATGTTAGAGAGAAATGTTCTTGCTACTACCTGTATGGTGTCTGGTTTGGGGAGAGTGACTGAGTGAGGAACGAAAATAACAATTTGCCCGAGGTGGGGGTAATAGTCTAGAGTTTGCTAAGAACACGCTCGAGCGAATGAATTTGATGTTGTAGTGATTGTAGTAACCTATTGAGTTCGAGTTTATTTTCCTATTCGACGCGAAGGTACAGGGGAAAAAACGTCTTTACTTTATATATAAGATTATTATTAATAGTTTTGTGTTTTAAGAAAGTTTTTATTTTATACTGCTAAGTGTTTTATTTAATTATTTATTTGTAGTTTTTATTTTTATTTAAATGTTTGGGTTTGGAAGATCGTTTATAGATCGTAGGAGATTCTCTGTGTCTTGAAAAATAAAAATAAAACAAATGGTGACGGCGTTTAGAAAGGTTGTAATACTGAAGTCTTCTTTGGAAGGGAATATCGGGTTTAATTTTATGTATCAGATTAATTATTTTTTGTTTTTAGTTTCATGTTTTAAAGGGTTTATTTTTTAGGTGCTTTATTTACTTATTTATTCATTTGTAGTTTCGTATTTTAAATGTCATCCTGAAAAAAGAATACAATGGGGGCGTCTGAATTTATCGGGTAAAACGGTTCATTGTTGACGTGCCCCTTTTGAAGTAAGTACTGTGGCAAGGTTAAGTATAATCTATGGGTATTAATCGTAATTAAGTTTTATCAAAATTACTTGAATTATTTATGATGCTTCAAAGATGTGTTTATACTTAGGGATAACTGAGTGACATAATTAATTTATTAGGCTCTAGCTAAAAATGTTATTGATTTATTTTCTTATTTTTGGTTTGTTTATCATTTATAGTTCACTATTTTCTCAAAAAATATGTTTATTAAAAATAATTCATAATATTTTTTATATATATGAGGGAGGTTCTGTTTGAGTGGATTAATTACTATGTAATGGCTCGATATTGACAGAGGATATATTTTGTCAGTAAAAGGGTTCATTTAAGGGATATCTAATGCTTAAACTATCATTATCATATGTATTCGTGCTGGGTTTATGTATTTAGTTAATTCTGTTCGCTTTATCAAATAAGGTTTATGCATCTATTATAGGATATGTGTGAAACGGAGGTGGGTTAGTTCTTAAGCATCTATAATTCTGTTACTTCTATGAGGTTTGATAGTTATATTTATAGGTGTTAAATTAGGGGGAGTTATGCATTTACCATGATAGAAATGTTTAAAAGAAAACGTCTTAACTTTATATATAAGATGTACATCGTTTGTTTGTTGACTAATGTCACTGATATTGTATAACATATTAAAACAGAAAAAGAAGAACAAGAAGAAAGTCGACCAAAAAATACATTTTCACCTTTGATATTGCATGTTAGTTTTAATTTATATGATTGATTTTGGAAGTTAAAGTTAGATGTGTTTTCTTTACCTATCTGCCGTGAATGCACATTATTTAAAGTGTTTCAATTTTAAGACGACACCGAACATAGAGTCTCGATTTCGATATACTTGTAAATATAAAGTGATGCTGAATTTAGAGTTATAAAACCGATTCTGCCATTCCTGGCCACCATACCAATCTTAGAATAAATGTTCAAGTTAATTACGAGCATGTTTGTTTGCTTTATCATCATACACTACTATCAGAGAATCGTCAATATGTGAATATATAATGGCGACAATATCCTACAAGTACGACGAACTCCAACTTTACACTTTACTGGTTACTGACAAAGCTTGTCATAAACGACAAAAACACTTCTGTGTCAAAGCTATCACAAACTATGTATCTGCAGTTACCCGATATGTGGTTGAAAAGCTAAATTTATCCACACCACATATCTCACAATCTATATGTTTTTAAGTGTGTATACCGTAAGTCTAACATATGAAGTTATCCTGTTAGGTGTAAAACTCAGATCCAAATAAAAATCCACATAACATATCGATACTTGATTCAGGCTAGCCTATTTATTCGGTTTTCCTACAACTGTGTTATTGGCCCAAATATATTTTATTTTGCTCTAGTTTTGTTCTGATAATGATTATTCTGGTGGGAAAATTGTTATAGTGGAAGCATTTTTCGTTACTCACCGAAACATATTAAAGTTTCTGTGTGCAATTATACTGACCTTTCTTACTTGAGCTCTTTTTAAATAAATATATATATATATATATATATATATATATATATATATATATGTGTGTGTGTATATATATATATCAATTAAATTATGCCACTTCAAGCGTATCTGCCTTTGTGTGTGTGATTATTTGTGTGTTTGTATGTGTTACTTGCCTTCATATTTATTATTCATTATTATAAATAGATAATAGATTAGCGTCAAGTAATAGGACTGGCCTTTTTTATAAGTTCCTTATTCACATTTAAAAATTATTACGAAATTAACGTCTCTGAAATTAATTACCGTTTATGTGTAAACAAGTTATTTTGTGTTGTATTGATTATTTAAAATAAATTAATTGTAGTGTATGTATAGTCTACAACCGCCATCACTAAGCGATACAATGTTGGATAAATAAACGAGTTAGATATTTGTTTGTCTATATATGAATACAAATACAATTCTATATTTTAAATACACTAATAAATCAAACATGTTTTTGAGAGATATATATTTCTGTTAGTTTGGAGAATAGAGACATTGTGTCAGCCTTAATTATTAAGTAAGGTTACTTCCGAGATTGTGAATTTGTATGAGTTAATAGGTTAATAAATGTGTTCGATTATATAATAGTGACTAAACTTTAGCAATTCAACAGTAATGATACTATATATTATTCTTTACACTTCAGTGATCAGGACAAAGTATCACCGCAACGAAAATCCGTTCCAGACGTTCTATCAATATTGCTTAGGAAGCAACCTGCACATCTTCTTGAAAGACTACTCTACCCCCTTATGTTTTTCAGGAGGCTAACGCCACTAGCGTCGAACCAACTGTCATTAAGAATCAGATGAAATCAACTAGCTACGTCGTCAAGATTTCGCAATTTTTTATAGTCAGTGTAAAGAGAAAAAGCACAGTCAGAGAAGCCAGACACAATTTTAAAGTCAACCTGTAGGAATGCAATATTAAAGTGATCACATGGGCAACCCGAGTTCGTTACAGATCTTCGTTTCACAAATCGCCGAAGGAACATCGATCCTCGAAGTTGACTGCTGTGTGGATCTCGAGTTGAACAATATAAATAGAAAGGAGAGAGAACACCAATGCGCTTGAACCGACTTTAAAACTGGACTGAATAGAACAACCTGCTCTCATTGCGAATGGGTATGCGAGACAAGGATCGGGCTTGTTAGTAACCTCCGCACTTAGCGAGGCGTGCTGCCAGAACTAGAACTCGACCGTCATTTTCACCAGTGAGGGGACCCATGATGATTATGAGGACTGTGTTATTATATGTTCTAGAAAATAATTCATCTTATGTACTCGTGATTTTATCACATTTTTTGTGAGCTCATCAATAATAAAAAAAATATTTCCTCTATTTATTATCCTGACAACATGTTTACTTTTGTTTTCTTCGATCAGTCGTTGCCTTGACTGATGTAAAATATATTTTTATAAATTATCTATTAACAAATGACGATATAGTATATACTTCAGAAAATGTCTCTATTCATTGTTACTTATAGACGCAATAAACTTAGTAAATGTTTTACTATCTTTGTAATGTACGGGCGAGATATGTACAAAAAGAAATACAATCTAATATATTGAACTATTTGAGGTCTCCCCCAGTATCTCACTTATACTCTAGTTACCTACACAAATAGTTTTAATAATCAAACGGAAATTTTATATTCTTATAATTGCTGTTGTTAGGATATATATAGTATGTTGATGATAGGCCAATGTTGTTCGCTCGTCAGCAAGGTTTTTGTTTAAAACCGTGGTGGCTCACGTCTCCAGATTTTTTCTGTGGTTGAGTTACACACAGATGTATCTATACATTTTGGCTATATCGAGTCGGAGTCACAAATGTGTAGGATAAATCAATACGAAGGGAAAAAATGACAAAGTCTTACCATACAAGTAATAATTCATTTTTTGTTATTGAAAACTTGTTAAGACAATCGAAAGTTAAGCTTTTATAGATAAAGAAAGTTCAGAGTGTTCAGGATTGTTCTAGGTAAAGAAGGAGTAGTTTTGTCTGTAACAAAAAGTTGAGCAGATATGTTTGTTTCGGCTGTTGCCGTGTGAGTTTGCGTGTAGAAGTTTGTGAGTTCAGCTGACTAGGCTGGCCGTATGCGTATGTATGCTTGCCTTATGTTTAGTCAGTGTAGATGCGAAGTTGTAGGCAAAAGAGTAGCACGTGAATGTCTCTCGTCGCGTGTCACACATGCCATCGGTATTTGATTTGATTAAAAGGAATAAAGCCGTGTGTTTTTATATTACACACGATTTAAGCAGTTCAATATTTTTGGGCCTCCGATTGGTCGAAAAAAAGCTTCTGATATGATATGTTGTCCAATTGAGAGTCGTTACTTTAAAATAACATTCGTAGATGCTTCCATACGTATTTCGAGACACATTAAAAACTTAATGTTAGTCATTTTAAGTTGAAGTTGAGGTTATATAGGCCGAAACGTTGTGAGAACAACACCCAAGATGAGAGAAATAGTTCGAACAATCTGTATACATTTGATCAATCTTCATTTCCAATTTAAAAAAATAATTAATGCCAAATTAGTGCGGACCTGAGTTAGTACATAAATGGAAACTATCAACGCTCTATTCTGTTTCGTAAGTATATCACAGACTTTTTGTTTGTTACGATGATGATGCGTGCGAGGAAAGAACATATTCACTAATAACAGGTATTGTCAAAAAGCACCTGGAACGTTGTGAGAACAACATCCAATATGTGAGCAATAGTCTGAACAATCCAAATACAGATAATAATGTTATTGGGAATATTTTTTATTTAAGCATAAAACAGAATTACTGTAAAAATCTAGTCTCACAAAGCAACGATACTCAAGCGATTTGGGAATGCTGCGCGCAATCGGCACGCGAGCATAGTAAAAATGTAGATTAAAAAGTTAAAAGATTGCAGGCAACTTTACCGTCATGTTTACAATTTATGTATTCATTATAGTATTGTCATCGCAGACGTAGGGTTAGTTGAAGAGCATTTTTTCTGAAGAAAACATTTTTTTTTCTATTTTTTAAGCAGAATAAATAAACATGCTGTTTATTAAATCAAACACTAACCATGAGTCTGGTGGGGCCATACGGAAAAATGTAAAAGTCATGGAAAACATTTTTTTTAACCTGCAACCTTCATATTAAAAAAGTGTAAATGTATTTCTTTTAAGATTCAACTATAATTTAGCGCAATACTTTCTACAAGCGGTCAGCGTTACCGAATAGTTTTCTCGTCGTTGAGTCGTGAAAATAGACTTTTTTATAGAAATAGTCAGCAGGAAGAGAGTTCCAAAAGCCTGGTGTGTTGGGAAAGAACCTACTAGAATAGGAAGCTGTATTACAATGAGGTATCACCACAGTGTATTAATGCAGACCGCCTGACCAACGAGTCAAACGAGCTTGAACAAAAGAAGCGGGTAAAAGATCACATAATTCTGGAGAACACATGCCATTATAGTATTTATAGAAAAGACTGAGACTAGCAACATCTCGTCTGTTAGAGAGAGGGTGTAAAGAAGAAGTGGTTAGACCAATTAAATTACAGATACGTTTATGTACCTTATCAAGAACCCGTGCAGAGATTCACCAGCCCAAATATGACAACAGTACTCAATACATGGTCTTATTGTAGATTTGTAGAGATAGTGAATAGCCTCAGGTGTGAGAAAGTATTTGGAGCGATAGAGAGCACCGATATTTACCGATATTACATTAACATTTTCCCTTCCATGTGATCCAAAAATGAACTACTCTTTTTTCTATTTCCCTGGTTTACCATGACAATCACCAATAATTTGACAAGTTCAGACAATAATAATTTTGCTCGGAGAAAAGCATGTGAATACGCATATTTGTGTTACTAATGCTGATGTAGTGAACACGAATTTCCGACCAGTTTTTCTCCATCATGGCTCGTATTAGAAATTGAGTGCGTCAACACTGATGTGAGAAACAAAGAGAACGCTGGGGATGAATAGGCGACAGGTAACGATCCATGTCAGATAGACGTTCACGTAATACTTCCGCGTGGTGTTCCGCTATCGATCGTTTGATGCCAAATCCAATATCACGCTGCTCCTGCCTTTCGCATTCTGACATCTCTCTCCAAGCGAAGATTTATGCAGGATTCCCTTTCTTTCTAGTCGCCATCCTATTACTGGTAGGGAAACGATGCCAATGTTATAGGCGTTTCTAAAAAGTAAAAAATAAAAATACAGTTCCTCTACCAAGGTCATAATATTCTAACATGAATAAGTAAACGTAACCCGTGTGTGTTTTCTAATGAAAAGTCACGTTATTTTTAAGATGGTTGACTGCGTTTCTGCAAGAGGCTCAGGCCGATAGTCGTTCGTTCGTTTAATCGCGTAGTCACACTTTTTTTGAAGCATAATTTACGTAGCAGATTGCATTTGAATATACACATATATTACTAATTAAGATTTGCATATGTCTGTCTGAAGCCTAAACAAAAGTATGACTGCAATACCAGAAGGCGAGAATATGCTATTACTATCTATAAATGCTCAATTCAGTTTACTATACTATTTCAGACAAGATCAATTCACGGGTACGTAGTGTAGTATCTGTTCTGTTATCATAATACAATCTTCCCATGAAGCACCTTCTATTTTTTAGGTGAGGATAGTGCAATATCTGTTCTGCTGTCATAAAACTCTGCTCCCAGTCATTACGACTCATTTGGGTGAGAGAGTAGTATATGTTCGTTATCATGTGTGTTCCTTCCTCTCGCTTGGGATGGCAGTGTAGTATTTTTTCTGTTTGCCATATATATTAGCAAACATATTCGACCGGTAAAAGAATATGCGTTTTTGTTAGGCGTGTAGCGTATTACCGTGGTACGGATGGGGATAGAAGAAAATTAGACCACCTACAATGCTGTTCATCAAAGGCTGAATGGTTTGTCCTGCATTGTGTAGATCAAATGGCATGTTTTATATTTTGAACCAAAGATGATTGTGATTGCCATCGTGGGAATGTCTTCTGGGGCAACAGCGACTTGAAATAGCAAAGACGACGAAGAGCAGGAGCAGCGATCTTGCCGAACACACAAGATGTTGAAGCAGCTACCGATCATGTCCTCACAATACCATCATTATCTACTACGCAGATGCCTTGCTCCTGCACGCAACGTCAACATCGACTTGACGACGAGAGTGACAGTCGCAGGAGCGGTATCGTCGAATCCATTAACGAATCGAGACGATCGATGACATACCAACTTTGCTAGGATAAATCAGCATGATGATGATGATGATCATCATCATCATCATCACCATCGTATGCAACAATCCTACACCAAAAGATTCACATAATCCTGAAATGTAAGTAAAAAGACGTACATTTTTTTCCTGAAATAAAAACAGTTTTTTATTTGGTTAACACTTATGTTTGCCCCTTTTCTTGTCACGTTGATCACGTTTCTTTCATTTTTTTTTTTGAGAGAAGAAATAATCGTACATAAAACAACTGGCCCCTGTCTATCGCATCCGTTTTACGGCCTTCCCGCTACGGTGTATTTTTTGTTTCGTTCAAGGATACAACAGTGGTAATGTCGTCGAGATGAGCTCTGATTCGCCCAGCCCATCCATCCGTCGCGGATTTAATAAACTCAGTTACTGTGTATCTAGGAAGGAATACATTTTTTTTATCGCTGATCGTCTAGCATCCTTGCTTTCGTACATCAAATAAACATTCCGTTTATACTCCAACTTTAGTTTCCTTTTATTATTCATTTCCGTCTCACCCCTACGTGATGTCACTTCAACAGTGTTACCGAGGATGGGATTTGAACTCAAATAGAACGACAACAGTCACTGGTCTTTTGGTAAGGAGCAGAGTGTAGTATTTGTTTTGACAGTACAGTTACTCTTGCCTGTACTCGATACGTGAAGAACTGCTTCTAGAAGGTGGCAATTTAATTTTTTTTCTTAATCTTCAGTGGTCTTTTTGGGGAGCTGAATTTTCTCTGCATTAGAAACCGACTTAGTGCCAAACTCTGCCTTCGTGTTAGGGGAAATGAATTAGAATACTAAATAGGCTGAGGTTAGCTGAAACATTTGGCAAACTGAAAACATTCTTGTTAACGTTTTTTTCTTCTTTTCACTCAGAATATGGCATATTGCCAGTCATTATCCCCTCTTTCAAGAAGGATGATTTCTTTATCACCACAGCCTACTACCCTACTGGGGAATGCCGACCGCTCTAATCTTGGCAAATTTCGAAAACATACAAAGTGGCCCCTTTTAAGGTCTAGCGTAATTTTTTACTATAAATTAAAACCATGTCCCTATTTACTTGCAATCCTACAGGGACAGGGTAAGACAAAAATTCGGTTTTTAATATGAGAAAAAATCCAAATAAACATTGCTTCGGTCTACAAGGATTTTTCCTTCACTAAATGAAGATTTTAAAAATTAAGCGTACTATCATAATATATACTACAGTACTGACGTCATCTCTAACTTTGCTGCAGCGAGAGGCAGGTAATCATACTTAATCTTTACAAAATAAAACTTGACTGCGATTCTACAATTTTAGTTTTACCATCCAGCATCAGATCATGTTTACTGGAACAGTACGTATACTACAAATAGTCCTGCACGTCAATTAGTTACGCTATTGTGGTATATCTTATGGGAAAAGTTAACATTGTTCAAGTACGCGCTTTTTTTCGGCGGTTTGCATGAAGTGACTTTCGCGCGAAATCAATCAATGCTTCTAGTACTCGCGTGTTCGAGCCACAGAGAAGAGGCGTGATACGACGAAGCAAGCTGTCTCATGATGAACAAATGCATTTGCTCCATATTCATCGTGGATTTCTATCTCTGGTAAGGCATGTTATATTTTCTCAATTATTATCAATGCATATCTCTTCGTAAACAATAGAGCACGCTAGGTAGACGATAATGTGAAAATAACCTTACCTTCGACGGCATACATAGCGTCAGTTTTCGAATCTCAGTTTGAAGCACTCGTCTTATCTATCCATATTAATGAGCCGTGAGGCAGTGATATGAGCTGTCTATGGATGACAAAAATTGTCATATATATATATGTGCATATGTGTATATAAATATATGTTTATATATATATATATATATATATATATATATATATATATATATATATATATATATATATATAATATGAAGGTATTACGTCTGATTTTGTTATCAATTCCCATTGATCTCATGAACTAATATTTGATTTTGAGTAGCCAATATTTCTTTTTTCACTTAAAAGATGTTTCGTTTATTTCAATACTAAATGTATTTTACGTTACTTAATTGTACATAATAATAATTTCAGCTCGGCCCTTTATGAAAATGAAGCCAGTCGGTTAATTACTAATACAGTTCCCTATCTATCTCTGCTTTTGGAAAACAAATGATTTTTAAACACATTAATCAAGTTATTTCTTATAATTACTTGAATAATTTGAATTCTAAAATCTATTCGCAATGGTTTACAATATTGTCTTGATTAATAGTTTTAACCGGCTTTGAATACAGGAAAATGATGCAAGCGCCGGACTAATGCGCATAATGAATGCATTTGAATTTATTCATGATGTAAGTTTATTATCCTATTAGCATATTTTGTTCCACTGTTGTTTTTCATGATATTATATAAGCGGCATTTCATTTCAGTCAATTGTTTAAAACAAAACGAATCAGACTCAAACTATAACTATATACGCGCTATATTACTTACTGTTGTAGACCCGTGCTAGGGGTCACAAAGAGAGAACCCACAAATAGTGACAGGGTTAAAATATAACAATGTATTTATCATAAAGCAATACAGAACGCCACTAATGTGGTAGGAGATGAACGGGTTCATAACATGCGGTAAAACATGGTATTCATACCATGTTTTACCATGGTATGAACCAGGTATAATAAATAGTCTCTGAGTCTCTGCAACCAGTGGTATTTATTATATCTGGTTGGTACTATCAGTTCTCCAATAGGGGTGATTTGTACCCCACAACACTTACAAAATTAACGTTTACTTTTTATTTGAATCTTAAAAAACGCCTGTGTTTACAGAACTACTAAAACTATATTTACACGTATACCTTATGATAATAGATGACTGCATAACAAACTGTTACTACTTTTTACATTTTTTATATTTATGATAAGAAAATTGGTGTTATTCACTTAACTATTATTATTATTCGTAATAATAAGTGATGATTATGTGTGTGGGTGTGTGTATATGTGCGTGTCTGTACTTTCGTATGACCAGCGTTGCGTTAAAAATCGTTAACACTACGCTAGTCACATCCATATACAGCAACCATTTGCCCTTATATAAAGAGATGATGATGCTTCATTCCAGATCTAAAATGTCGCCTATTCTAAAAGAAAAGACAGAGAAAGTGAAATAAGAACATTGATAGAGAGAGAGAGGAAGAGAGAGAGAGAGAGAGAGAGGGGGGTATGGGAATCTCTCTGCTTTTCTCTCAAATGTGTTTGTTTATCATTGTGTACTACGAAATTATATCCACCCGAGCACATTTGAAAATAAATAAAAATATAAAATCTTCGTCCGTTGAAAACGTCATGGAAAATAAACGTTTACAGTTATGCAATTTTTCAATCCTCAACAACGACATTTTTTACCGGGGAAAGCATTCTGTGTTCGATGCTTTATTTGCCTACCTCTTTTCTTATGGAAAAAAATAATGTATTTTTAATACTCACGAAATCATACGTAAAATCAATCATTGAAAATATAATTTTCTTAAAATGTTCCATCCTCAAATTCATACTAAGTAAGGTATAATTATAATAATCGCATATAATAATAATGTTTATCAATAATATATAGTTGTATACTACTCTGTTAATTCAGAAAACCTGTGGTGGTGAGTTTAAAATACAACCGCCATCTTCGCATATCGGCAAGCGTATAAACATTGATGGTCAACTTCTTAAAGGCCTGCCATGATAGTTCAGTCTGTTGAAATTAATGTATCTTGTTTTATAAGCAGTTTGGACATCCGATACAGTTTATCATTCTCTTTTTTATTATAATCATATTAATTGAAGTCAACAATGCAATAGTATAAACTATAATCTATTTAATATATTGTAAACACAAAACGTATTCTAAGTCAGCAATTATAACATATATACATAGATATATTTTTACGTGTCTTCATATTTATATTAATCAACTATTTATTCTTACATCTTACGCCACCAGATTAAATTTCAATCTATCATTACACTATCCAGCAATTGTAGTATCTGCTTACTATTTGACACAAAATAATTTATTTTACTATAGTGCGTGATCATTGGAAATGCGAAATGATTTCTAGAAGCATTTTAAATATATTTTGAAATTCCGAAAAATATGAAGAAAATACGGTCTCCAAAATATTGCTAAGATTAGGAACTGGGAATATGCGGCAAATCTAATTACTACTAAAATTCAGTACATATCTCTGAAATTGTAATCGAAACCTTTAATCATAATAAAATTATTACTAATTCTGCAATATGTTTGAATACGACAGTGATACACTTACACTTTTATCTCCTTCTCTAATCTTACTATTAGTAAACGTCGATGCATGTCTATGAATTTGTAATGTATTAAAATATTTTCTTAAATCTTTTTTGAAAATAGATGTATTAAACTACCCGCTTTTATAATCAGTTGCTTTTACAAGTCTATTTTAATATATTTTGGTAAATTATTGAAACTAAAAAGTCTCCCATATATATATATATATATATATATATATATATATATATATATATATATATATATATACACACATATATATATACATATATATATATATATACATATATATATATATATATATATATATATACATATATATATATACATATATATATACATATATATATATCTATATATATATTCATAAAGGAATGATGGTTTCCCTTATACTTTGCCTAGTGTAAAAAAATAACAACATGCATGATAGCCTACACATTTCCGCTGCCGACAACAGCAATTCATTATGTGTTTTTTCAGTAAAAAATAAAAACATTCCCATTTTGAACAAAACCACTTTACACTTATTCCGAGATTTCTACCTCTCCCAAAAAATCTTCAAACGAGAGAGTAGCCACTGTTATCCATCGCTATACAATTAGTCCTCACACGCAAAACATCGACACCGGGACTTTTGTTTATAGAGGGGGAAACAATTGACCGCACCCCCGATCTATGATTTTTTTCATTTCTATTCTGATATTCTGGCTGCATGATTATTACACGTTATTCAATAACCGCATTCTCTTAAAACGAACACATTCGACAATAGCCATGCTGACAAGTAAGTAGCACATTTTTTTAACTGCAAACTTTTCAATTTATTTTTACCATTTCCGCTGATATATTTTCATAAACCTCTTTTCATAAGACAACACACACACTTTTAATATTTTTATTTATTCCTTAACATTTAGATATTTATTGATCTAATTTAAAATGAGTTGTTTATTCTTTTTTCACGTGAAAGGTAAAGAAAACAATTCGATTGTCGATCAAACACCACAACTTTTACGATTCATGTTTTATATCATTTTAACTAATATATATAAACCTAAAAATTAACATATTTAAAAATTTCTTTCAATATTATTTGAAAAATAACACAATATGAACGCTTAACAAAAAATGTAGTAACACTTTTTATCGCCACCTCTCGCCGCCATCAAGCACAATAAAGGATTCTCGCACGTAATTAAAATTAGGCAATCAACGGCAACCATTTCACAATCAAGCAAGGTCTATTTTTATTTTATTTTTACTTTGTGAATGTGTTACCTATTCTATTTGGATTTTAAAAAATAATCTGTTTCCTTTTATAATAAATTTTATGACACTAATTTGCATAAAATAATGCAAAATTTGATAGTCTTTGTATAATATTACATTTCATTGTTTGTCCTAAAGAAATTACAAGGCATGCTATTCACTGTAATATAAAAGATGTTGGTACTGAGCTGCATGTAAGTGAGTTTCTGTGGCCAAAGATAAAACAATGAATCTTACTAATCTAAAATCTTAGATAAGCAAATTCTATGTTTACAACAATACCGTTACATACTTATTTAGCTTAAATCATAATTGACCAATACACACACACACACCCACACACACACACACACATATATATATATATATATATATATATATATATATATAAAGACGCTGGACTATAGACATCAATATCGAAGGTTCGATTCTTGTCTAAGTTAGCCATGCTGACTACGGCTGTGACAAAAACACGTGTCCATGAATAACTTTTATGTACGTATAAAAAATAAAAATAAATATATTAACGAAAAATACGTCCTATAAAGTTTAAGGCGACTAATAATCTAATTCCCTGCATCTTGATCACTTAGGAAGTGAGACTATCGAAATAATAGTAAACAAAATAAAAACGAACGCTGCAATCACCAATACAAATAATTACATAAAATACATTAAATATTTAGGTCATAAAAATCGTACATATTTCTAGGAAGGACGTCTTGGTCCAATGTTAATGACGCTGGACTATAGACATGAATATCGAAGGTTCGATGCTAATGACGGCTGTGAGCCAGAAACACATGTCCATGGATTACTTTTATGTACGTATAAATTTTTTATATATATATATGAATATATATATATATATATATAGTGTGTGCACATTTGAATAATATCGACGAGAATCCTAGTAATAGAGCTCAATGTACTTGTTAACAAAGCAGTAAAAGATTTAAAGGAATTAAACTAAACACACATCAGGGCTGTCCGCGTTATAAATTATTTCTACCTAGATTGGGCTCATCAGACGCGTGCACAGCCACATTTAGGACTGAATGATGAGAAAAAACGTTACACACCGCTTACAATAGATACAAATGGAAAGAAGGAGAATAAATTCCCGTTAATAAGTAGTCGCTTTTGAGAAACATTTGTAGTTGTTCTACTCGAACGTTTAACTCGTATATTTACTTTTACTGCGAAATTCCCATCGTCATTGGTCTGTCAATTACAATTTAGCCGTCTTAACATGAAATTATTTTATTTAAGCAAAACATATACATTCACAACAATTTTATTTAAAAAAAAAAACAGTAATCGTAAAATCCATCGTTTGCCTTAGATATGAAACTCAGGGTAGAGAGAGGGTTTGATGGTCATCAAATTTTGCTAGAAAACTAAAAATGCTATCTGATTCAATTTGTAACGTTAGTATAGGACGATATTTAACGAAAAGAACATTTTACGTAAGCTTTGTAATAGGATATTTAAAATAATCAGCAGGTCAAAGATAAGTTTTAATGTTTCATATTCAATCGTTGGTGGGTTGTACATAAACACGAATATAATATGGCTCTCTGTTTAGGATACGATATAGCGTTGCGTTTCGATGTTGTGTCATATTTAAGAAAACGAAGTTGCCGCAATAGACATTGAAGTTAACAAATTGTATTAATTCCTTGGTAGCTGCATGTTTGTTTTGTACACGCCTATCGTGATCCTTCCAGATTAAGGATTTACAGTCCTGAAATCGAAGCTCTTTCTTTCTACATTAGAAAAGCACTAAATCGATAAAAAAACTGATAGAATACAGAGAAAGGTTTTGCAACTTTATATGCGTTCAGAATTACAGACTAATAGCGGTGAGACAGATAGAAAGTGATCGGTTATCACTCTTTACTCACATTTTGAAGTCAGTATAATTGCACATGTCCTCTCGTTGTGTGCTCCAAAGCAGGCTCTCCTCTTCTCTTTAACACTCGTTTCTCGAGTTATATGACATATCAGTTTCTAAAAATTCCCACAGTTTACCAATCCTCACTTCGTGTTCATCAAGTTGACCTAGGCTGACCTTTCATTTCTTGATATTCTCAACTAACCAGTATATATAATAGTGTATTTACTCACCTGATATGGGACAATATAATCTCTTCTGTTCAGTTTCAAGAAATGATACTCTCAAGCATTACATCATCTTTCTTAATAGGGAATTAGTGTAATGCTGGCTGTTTTAGGCGCTACTATAAGAGAATGCCACATTGTCCAGTATAGGCTATATTTTAGGTAATTTCTTGGGGTGTCAGAAATGTCTTTACTTCCACATTAAGCTTGCCCTTGTGTAACATCCTGTACTCATGGGCTATGATGACATTTGTATTTGTTCTGTACATTTCCTAGAAAGTTATCATCTCAATCCTCGTTTCCACCCCCAAACTAGAGATTTGTTTATCGCTTATCGTCTGCTACGCCCTTACAGGGGAAATCTGCTTAGTCCGATTCAGGTTATTTTTGTAAGTAAATGTTACAGTCCGTGAACGCGCTTTTGGCGTTCAATAATGGCAGCTAGCTACGTGAAGTTCGATCTTGTTTAACATCTAACACATGAGAAATGTACATCAACAAATTGCATTTTTATAAATGTGTTTAATCTGTGAAGACTTCCTAGACTCAGAAAAATTTTGGAGGGAATTCTTACCTGCCATGTACGCTCTGTAGGCTGTAAGTAATCGCAATATCCTATTTTAAGCTAAACCCTTTGTCACATTAATAGCAATATAAATATAACTTGACAGTCTTGTCTAGCAGACGACACATTACTCTTTGAATTAGGTTTCGTCTAGATAAAACGACAAAATTCAGCTCCTCTCTTCTCTCTGTTTGGATACATTTCTATCATTGTTGTGTGAGGTGATCTACTCTGCACAGTTATACTCACCCCTTGCTTAATGGAATACGGCACTAAAAGATGACGGCATCCAGTGTGCACGGGACTAACCAAAAAGACAAGCAAGATCCACAGAGTTTTTGAAAGTGCCTTCATACGTTTAAAGTTGTTTCATTTCCCGTTCTAACACTGAAAGAAAAAGATGTATTTCAACTTTGCATAATAGGAGTAAAAAGGTTTTAATATTTTGCTCATATGTATCCGATTAAGGACGTAAGGTTACGGTAAGGGTTAGGGTTAATTTGCTTTTTTTCTTTTGTTATGACCTATAATAAAGGATCACAGCTCGTGTTACAATTTTTAGATGTTCAGTAGCTGGGAAGAAACACAGTGGTTTTTACACGATTGGAGAATATTTCAAATGAATAATATTTTACTCATTAAGTCTATTTTTTGGAACATATAAGAACATAAATCAACATAAGCAATGCGATAAATAACTTCAAACCCTGATATAAGAATTTAAAGACGAAAAAACCTGCACCATCGAATGAAAAATGTTAGATAAATGGCAGGCATACTTTCCGAGGTCACATCATATACTACAAGCTATAAATGACCCAAATAATAATTGCATTAATAAAATAGGAGAGGTGTTCAAAAGAAAAATCGTTCACACAACCACCATAAATACTTAGACAGAACCTCTATGATAGATGCGACCAATGTTTATCATTAAAAAGGCATACCATGAAAAACATTTCAAAGAACATTTTTAGTAGAACAATTTGAAACTTTTTTTTACCATGAAATGATTAAAAATTTTCCAACATTTTGTTCATGTTCTTCAAAAATTGTACTTTGAAATGTTCTCTAAAAATTGCTCTTAGAGGATAAAAAAAAATAATTTTGAAAGAACAGTTTTTTCAAGAACAAATAAATTTAAAAAAACAGTTGGACGTTATTTACTTTAGCCTAAGAAAGTTTTTTTCGGTTCTGTTTTTTAGAACAGATATATTTTATTTTAAGATTTTTGAGTGATTTTTGAAAGGTTTTTGAATGTGGTCCTTAGAAATTATTTTAGAAAAAAAGTGTTTAATGAATATATATATATATATATATATATATATATATATATATATATATATATATATATATGTGTGTGGGGGAGGTGTAAAAGGAAAGGCAACACCTATGTGATTTATGTGTTCATCAACGTTCCGTCTTTATTCAAAGACTTCCTCAGGATGAAGAAAGCAATTTACAAGCATCATACAGAATATTAATGTTGTATATGTCAGAAAGTGTTCAGACTTCGGCATGCCTGTTGGCGTGAACAAGTAGAGAAGGAAAACATGATTTTGGTTATTAGTTGTGGTCAGTCTTCATCCAAGGACGTGAGATGAATGTTTAGCTTTTACTTTTTGTATTTTACATCACGTCGGATCATGTTATCCCCACCGTTCGTCATATATATGTATATATATATATATATATATATATACATATATATATATATATGTTTTATAATGTTCATACAAAAATTATGATGCCAAATATGAACAATTGAAATTAAACTATTATATAAATAAGATAAAACCATCAACATTTTGAAATTCATTATTCAATTAAACGAACTAATTTTCAAGGACAATTTTTAATATGCATACACGGAAGCCCCCAAACAAAACTAAAAGCAAAAATCATGAATATAAAAATTATAATTGAATTGCTTCTATTAAAATATATTCAAGTTCCCGTTTTAATAGTTTTATATTTTATACAGACATTAACTAATGACTCCAAACAATATACAGTTAACTTACGAGACTTAGAAACTGTTTTAATTGGTGTTTAGTGATTGAACTATTCGCAGTTTATTTATTATGCTTGCATAGAGAATTCGAAACAATTAAATTCTGGTCTTGATACAGCATTCTACTGATGGTATATAAAGATTACTCATAGAGTAACTAAAGTAACATTTATATAAATATACGAGCAGGAGCCGTGTCCCGGCATTGCCGGGAAAATATGAAATACTTATTTTGAATAAAAGAAAATCAATAGTAGAATATTAAAAACAATAAAATTAATTAAAAAAATACGAAAATGTAACTTTTTTCATCGCGTAAAAAAAAGGTAATTCGAGAAGCAGCCGGGTGGTATTATATTTGGGAAAAATAAAAAAAAATGCCCCTATACTACGATGAGTGTTATAGTACAATAATTGACTTCACAGCGTCAGTTACTTATATTTCTTATACCGTTCCCCTTCGACCCAGAACTATACCCTGCTAAACACTGCCTCTGAAAACAGATAGAGCACTCCCAATTAACTCGAATGCCCAGATACATGTATTTGAGGATTTTAATGCACCCCACCGTGACTGGTTAGGATTTTCAACCATTACTGTTGAAGCCGGCAAATCTACGTATGATTTCTCGTTAGTTCACTCCCTCTCTCAGACCGTCGATTTACCGAGCCGCGTACCCGATCGAGTAGACCAGCAAGCCTCACTTCTAGACCTTTTCCTGACCTCAATGCCCGAGGCTTGTGTGACGAAAGCTCATAGCAACTCGGGAATGCTGATCACATTGTGCTAATTATTCATATCACCTAAAAAGTCGTTCAAAAGCTTATGAGCCGTTGCTCAAAATAAACGAGAGTCTACGAGCAGGCTGATTTTGAGTCCATCAGAGATCACATCAGCGACGTCCCTATGGAGGGAAACCATTTTCACTCCCTGCTTACCAGTGTGCAAATGAGTTAACTGAATGGGTCAAAGCAGGCTAATTCTTTAGCAAGCCCCACTCTCCCCGATGGTTCACCTCAGAATGTGCAGCTGCCATTGCTCAGAGGCAACAAACATTCCGTAAATCGGTCAGCATAAGTCAGCTACTAATAGACAAAACATTATATAACAATAATTGCAAGGCCGTGATAGGCGAAGCAAAAAGAATGTATACAGAGTTAACAAAAAACGCATTCACTTACAGAAACTAGGTACTCACGATTTTTGGAAAATCTACAATAGTGTGGTGAACAATGGTCAATCAACGATTCCCCAACTATCAAACCATAATGATGTCGTTTGCACGGCAACTGATAAGGCTGAACAAATTGCACAGCGTTTCCTCGCTAACTCCACTTTGGACTCAGAAAACCACTCACTCCCCTAATTCCCATTGCCGACCGAAGCAACACTTGATAACCTGGTCATCACCCCATCCCAGGTACGAGACATCATAAAACACCTTGACACCTCCAAAACTTGTAGATCTGATCTTATACCTGTAATAGTAATAAAGAAATGCTCTGCTGAACTGGCCCCTGTAGTCTCCAAACTCTACCATAAATGCCTAGCTGAATCTTGCTCCCCCGATAGCTAGAAAATTACATCTGTGGTACAAGTCTATAAAAATTCTGGGAATAGAACCGATCATCAGAACTCAGTCTACTCCTTATCTTTGCTAAAATATTTGAATCCTTAATCAATCTAGCGATAGTCCGGCACTTAGTTAATGCTAAACTCTTTTCTGACCACCAGTATGGAATTAGACAAACACGATCTACTGTAGACATCCAAACGGTCATCTCTGAACGCATGTATCATGCACTCGACAAGGCAGTTGAAGCCAGGGCAGTAGCGCTTGATATATACAAGGCCTTTGACAAGGTATGTCATAAAGGGATTCCCCAGAAAATACGTTCATACAGTATTACTGTCAATTGCTTAATATAATTAGATCTTTGCTAACCAAAAGAAAGATGTAGGTTGCCCTCCATGGCCGTTCATCTATCCTTGGACCTTTATTGTTCCTGATCTTCATAAACGATCTCCCTGATGACATAGAGTCTGATATTGGTTTATTTGCTGACAACACCACGCTTTACTCTTGTCATGTTGGCAAAACGGACGCGATCATATCCGAGGCAATGGCGTAATCCTTAGAAAATGACCTCTAGGCTGTAGTGGATTGGGGTCATAAATAGTTGGTAACTTTTAATGTCGCAAAGACAAAGCCCCTTTCCTTCAATAACTACAAGTAACCTCTCCAACCACCTATTGTCATTGCAAATAACACCCTACCTGAGAGTTCACCATTCCAACTCATCGGACTAACTTTCACAGATAACATGAATTGGAAAAAATACATTGAATACATTGCCAAGGTTGAAGCAAAGAAGATGGACTTCCTCTTCCGTGTTAGTAAACTCCTTACATCTGACATTATCATGTATCTTTTCAAAACCACCATCCGCCCATGCATGGAGTATTGTTGCCACATATGGACTTGCGCATCATTTACTAGTCTCTCCCTCCTTGACACGATCAAAAAAGGGTCGCCAACCTAATAGGTCCCTCACTGTCAACCAAGCTCCAGCCCCTGTCATATCGCCGCAATGTAGCATCCTATTCCTTGTTTTACAAATACTTAAATGGATTATGATCCGATGAACTGGCTACTCTGGTGCCCCCTCGACGTAAATTCACTAGACCAACTCGACAATCAGCTAAATCCCATCCATACACTGTAGAGGTCCCCAGATGCAGGAGAGCTTTCTACTCCAATAGCTTCTTTGCTAGTGCTGCTGGCCTCTGGACCTACCTGTCTGCCACCTCTTTCCCCGAAGGTACTGATATGCAGAAATGTAATACTAATATAAACAGACATATCGCTGTGCAGCTCCCAATTGAAGTTGACCCTCCAAAACCTTCCCCTTTTATCTCAGGAGTCCCTTAGTCTACAGAGGCCGTCTCCCTTGTTTGGGGTGAACTTTGTTAAAAAAATGTATACAAACCTCTTTTCACTACTCTTATTGAGAAATGAAACAAAAATTTAGTTTCTCTGATTTGTCTTACTTTCAATGAAAGAAGATTCATATTTTGGTATAATTGTACATTTGCATCATCTGCTTCCCTCTCACCTCCCCCTAAAGAAAAAAGAAGATTATTTCATGCGATTACGTAAGAACACCATAGAAAATATGGTGGAAAGAAAGAAAAGGATTATTTAAGCGGGGGGTCATTTTTGTATATAAATTCAATGTAAAATAATACCCATTTCCGGGTCAGTATATCTTGATTATGGCAACTATATATATGTTCATGGCAACTAGTATAAATAATTTAATTTATGTTTTAATGAAACCTTCATCCAATGATGAACCCTAAATAATGGCTTGCAAAAAGCGTAACGCAAATAAGTCGTATATTCAACGTATGGGAAAATATAAATGTACTAGTTTAGTGAGGATTTAAACATATCGTTATCGGACAATCGTAGAAATAATGAAATATTACTGTAATTTAAAAAAAATAAGTAATCTGAAATGTTCCCCTCAATTGAAAATGAAATTCTCCTTTATTTAGGCAGTTACGTGATTGCACCGTGTAAAACTTTTGTGGCAAGCAAAAAAGAAGAGGGTCAGTTTCGTATACTCATTCAATGTGAAATGATCCATCATTTTCGAACCAGGGTATCTGAATCCGGTGCGATAATTGTTTTTCTTGTATGAAGATGTGAATTAATGGTTAAACGATAAATGTGAACCGATAAGGATCTAGTATATTTTTTTATTTAACAACATTCGCTGGAATGTGAAAAAGAAGACAACGTTTACGAAGGTTTGTAAATATCGGGAAATAATCGTTAGAGTTTCAATAAGAAATAAATGAATCCTATTAAGTATAATCATTAAAAACCAGGAATGAATGAAAAATGAAGATTATGTTGGTATTATTTGACTGTTTATAAGTGAATGTTGAAAGGCTGTGTTTTAACTTGTGCTTTAAGAAATAAAATTCAGTACGGTTATATATAATAATAGCTTAATGGATTATTTTATGGTGATATGAATGTTGTAAAAGATGAAATTAATTATTAATATTCAGAAAAGAATTAGAAGCGAAGTCAGGAAAACTACTTACGTCGAGTTTTTAAAAAAATTAATCGTCTATTCGTTTTATAAGCACACTTACATTCCGGAATAGTACGAATCTAACTATGTAATAAAATGTGCCCATATTCTGAGGAACGGCGCGATTATTATTTTGTTCTGGACGTGTATGAATAATGTAAACGATTTTAAAGAAGTTGAAATGTAATAATGATGTTCTTGTTTTGGTGTCTTTCAAAACGTTCTCTTATGTTATGGATAGTCCCGGTGTAAAAAGGGTGCGTGGGTGTAGTAAATAGATTAAGGGTGAAAGTATTTGTGGAAATACGTATTTGTGAGAAACAGTTTAATCGGAATAATTGTAATAATTTAAAAACTGGGAAGGAATGTATGCAAACTTGCGTGGAACATACTAATTCTGGAAGTGATGAGTGTAGAAGACTTTCATAGGAAGTATTTGGCTAGTTTCCTATGGTGTTTTATTTTGCAGGGGAAAATAGCACCACATTATATAATAGATAACATATTTTTTTACTTATTTTGCATCATTGAAAGCAAATTATAATTAAAATAAATTTAAATGAATTAAAATAGTTTAAAGAGACAGAAAATAAGTACTGGTACAGCTTTTTAACCAGACAAAACTGACTTTTCGTTTGTCTTTTCACAACTCTTTACGTAAACAGCAGGAGGATGACAAAGCACTTAACAAAGCAGAAGTCGTAAAAAAACTGACAAGTTACATTTTAAATTTATTAAATTGTTAATTGTCGATGGTTTTAAAAAGTTCAACACAGATAAGAAGAAGAGAAAAACTAGTCATCAAAAAACTA
This sequence comes from Sepiola atlantica, assembly GCA_963556195.1. Classification (NCBI taxonomy): domain Eukaryota; kingdom Metazoa; phylum Mollusca; class Cephalopoda; order Sepiida; family Sepiolidae; genus Sepiola; species Sepiola atlantica. The sequence goes on along the minus strand of OY744516.1, from coordinate 180,406,033 downwards.
TCACCAAAGGCAATAAAGGTAAGTTACGAATAATTTAGGGTAAGTTTAAGGGTAGGTAAGAGTAAGACTAAGGTTAGTTTGGTGTTAGTTAAGTATTAGGTTACGGTTAGGGTAAAAAGGTTCGGTGTTGTTGTGTTCAAAAGCTGAACCAGTACCGAAAAAATAATTAAAATGTTTAACTTTCTCGTGTAAAAAAATATAAAAGTGGTTTCATTATTTTTGTCGTAAAAAAAAATTAATTCAAATAAACATACGGTGTATGTTTTTCTTGCTTTACTGTTGTTTTATTATTTGTTTTACTGTTGGAACACTGCTATTAGTTTATTTTGACGCCTGTTCATATTCATTCGGCTTTTATCGGCTGTTACATAATTCTGCGTCGGCAAAAGTCGGTTTCATCTGGTGCAAAAGCAGTACAAGTACAAAAAATCACTCAATGCAATCGTCAATTCAATCTAGGAAAGACCTATATTTTTTAATTAAGTTTACTAGAATTTTTTAAAAGTTTCTTAGACCCCATCAATTATCTGCCAAAAGTAATAAAAATATTTTTTTTAATTAAATAATGCAACTGATTCAATTGCTGTCCCTTCAGGATAAATCCTACAATTAAAACCACTGAAGCCAGCGGCAGAGTAGGTTTAAAATAATAACTCAAGAAAACCCAGCAATGTTTTCGCTTTGGTACGTCCTCCTTGAAACCTACCGTACTAAGTTGATCTAAACTTATTATAAATAAAATAAGTAAATATTACGCTCTTATTAACTAATTTAGCACTTTCTTGGATTTCTCTCAACAAAACGGAACCAATATATATATATATATATATATATATATATATATATATATATATATATATATATATATATATATATTTAATTAGTTTGCTTGTCTTTACGGTAGGTATCTTGTACGTCCTTTGTATTAATACTAGAGCAGGTATAAATGTACGCAAATTAAACTGAGATAGACAGGTGAAATAGTAAGTGATATAAGCAGTTTAGTTTATATTATAAAAAAATATCGATGTTTGTGTACTTGTGTACGTGCTTGTCTGCATGCATACAAATGTCTGTATACACATATGTATGTGTGTGTATGTTGCCTGTGTGCATATATAATGATCTTATGTATATTTATGTTATATGTATATGTATATATGTGCATGTATCGGTAATGGTGTATATGTATATACATGTATGTATGGTTTATGTATGCTATATATGTATATATATAACGGTATCTATATATACATATGTTGTGGTGTATATGTATGTATATGTATGTATATATGTGTGTATGTGTTCAGATATTGGTATCCATGTGTATGTTTATATGTTTATATGTATAGTTAACTATTTATGTGTGTGTATATGTGTATGTGTATATATGTATACATACGTGTATGAGTATAATTAGATCCAGATATATGCGTACGTATGAATATGGATACTTTAACTAATATCTTATATGTATGGGTATGTTTATACAGGTGTAAAAGTTGTATATTATAATTTTTATATTTATTTCGTGTGTACGTATGCGTAGGTTAATAGACAAATTTATATGTCTCTGTGTCTATTTATACATTTAGTGTACCAACATGTTTATGTATATCTGTGGGTAGGTATGTTATAAAACTTATGGATATGGTACATATGTGTATATATGTGTGTATCTCTGTATAAGTATACACGTATATATTTGTGTTTGTTATTTTATATATATATATATATATGTGTTTATATATTTTATGTGTGTACTTGTGTATTTATTAATTTGTGTGCACGTGTGTATTTCATATTAAGACCATATATTTATGCTTAGAAATGTATACATGTGTATATATGTGTATATCTGTGTATTTATATATGCGTATATATATATGTGTATATATAAATATATATATATGTATATATGTGTTTATGTATGTACTTGAGTATCTATTAATTTGTGCGCACGTGTGTAATTTATATATCGACCAGATATGTATGCTTGAAAATGAATATATGTGTATCTATGTGTATATCGGTGTATGGATATTTGTGTATATATTTGTGTCTGTTATTTTTTATTTTGTGTATTTTATTTTTCATATATGTATATATATATACATGTTTATATATGTACTTGTCTATCAATTCATTGATGTACACGTGTGTATTTTATATCAAGATCAGATATTTATGCTTGAATATGTTTATAAATAGATTAATACTTCGAAGTGTTAAATAGAGAAGGAAGGAATCCAGGCTAAGTAGGTAATACAACAATAGAAAAAGTAAAGAATCAGAAGGCTGGTAATTAAAATCTTAAAAACATAGAAACTAATTGAAAGAGTCAACAAGTAAAGAATGTAATCCGATACTAATTTATAAAAAATAGCTTCAAAAAGATTTATTTAAAGGGAAAGTTTTCCAAATCCATCTAACTTCTTTGTTTTTTTTTGGTCTGAAGAGGTTGACTCTCTGTGAAGAGTACAACCGAAAAATGTATGCACATATGCCACCTATAACGTTTGTATGAATAAAAATATTATACTTAAGAACAGCTCTACTTGTTATCGAGCACTTTTTATAAACACTTGAGTTTCAACGGATTTACATCCACATAAACTAATACAATACGTGTACTATATATATATATATACATATATATATATATATATATATATATATATATATATATATGTGTGTGTGTGTGTGTGTGTGTGTGTGCATTAGAGAACATATATGAAGAAAAGAATAAACAGAAAAGTAGACAAAGATAGAAAGACAACAGAAGTGCAAAGCGAGAAGGGGATAGAAAGAAAAGAGAGATATACAGGACTGATGGACAAAGAAATGAGGGGGAAAAAGACATAGGAAAACTATCAGTTCGTTATTTTAACTCCACTAAACTAGGCGCCTTATTTTGTCTTTTGTCTTTTATAGATCACTTATCACTGTAGCACAATGAGAGAACAAGAAGAGAGTAATAATGCTCTTCCGCCAAACGTTTTATCCTTCAGCAATTGTATGAGTTTGTGTAAGTAGAAAACTGTGTGAACATGAGGATGAATTTTAATTCAAGAAAAGTATGTCAAAAGAGAATTACTTTTGATTGGATGACTTTCGAAAGTTTCGGAAATTATTTTACTTGGCTGGAAGTGATAAACACTTGAATAAGGTCCTAATTAGATGAAAACAGATCGAACATCATTAGCGAGATTTTAGTTTTTCTGAAGTTTGATTAGACGTGTGTATGATGACATTTAGGTGTTAGTAGCTGCGTTATCACTCTATACCTTTTAGGATGAGAGAAATATTTGTGTACTACAGAGTTATCGACAAATATGTCAACCAATGGAATCGTTAATAAAAGTTACAATGCTTTCTAAAATCCAACCATTTGTGTAAAAAATGTAACTGACTTGTTGACAAAGTTTCACTCCTGAATGTTCAAAGTATTTGATGATCGTATCATTAGTAGAAATGCTATCCTGAATTGGGTGACACCCATGTTATCATGCTAACCAGATTTTTATATTTGGAGTTATCTCAAAGAGTGTGTCGATCAAAACAATTTTCAGACTACTCCCGAACTGAATAGTACAATCACAGTAGACACCAGGGCAGTCACAAGGGATCATCGTGTCAAAGTTATTTAAAAAGTGTGCACATCGTATCTAGGGATGCATATAATTCAACAGAAATAAACAAAAGAGTGTTGGGCATTGATGAATAAATTAGATGAACAAGTAAGGCATTAACTGAAGTTTATTAGTACCAAATATGGTTGGATTGCAGAAAGGATTGCCAATTCTTCGATGAACAGTAAAACGATTTCTTCGGGGGTCATTCTTTATAAAAAACAACAATATTTTTTAGTTCTCAAATAGATTAATCACGAAGTGGTTACGATGCATGTATCGTATTTTCTCTGAAATACTGAATCTTTCAGAATTTTCTTCAGAACTAAATGTCAGCGTGCTTCAAAGATCTATCCTTAGTTCAGCATTGATCTTCATTAAATATGTTCTAAATGATGTTCTGATAGCATTAGTTGACACAACTGTTTATCGCAGCACCTGACGAGCACTGATGATACAGGTCTCGCTGATTTACTATTCTGATCTGTAGCACGTGGTGCAGTAGGGAAAAGTCGCATTTCACTTGTAACACTTCTAAAATAAAGCTTATGCATTTTCATCAGTAAAGCCTTGATTCATTGTTTAGCCGTATTCGAAATGTTCTTGAAGAAGCCCGTTATTCTTATGAAGTAATAGTACTGAGATTAACGCCAGACATAACATTAAAGACTTATATAAAATATGTGACAAAGGGCACTGGAAAAATAGTTGGATCATTCTATCGCTTTAGAAAATACGTGACTTCATGCAATCGTTTACATGTGTAAGAGACAGATACGTCGTAAGATCGAGTACTGTTACCACATATGTGAAGGCGCCACTCAAAGCACACTTCGTTGTGTTGATAGAGTTCAAAATCAACTCTCAAAATAAATAGGGGTGATCTCTTTATTTCTTTAGTTACTTTCTCACAAAAAGACGTTGCTAGTCTCTCTCTACGCTAACCTTATTTGTATCGAATGTGCTCGACTTAGCTTCAATATTCAGTCCCCCCTTGTACGACATTCGCAGCCAGAACTTATCTTGCACCAACAACGAAAAAGTAGGTTTTTTTTTATCTCTGTATCTAACATCATGCGGTGTTTCCACGAACCATAGTTCTATGCAAGAGCTTCCCATCTGTAGAATACAGATGTTCACCTCTACAGTAGACGTAAGGAGCTACTGGGAAAAATGGTGAAAGTTTTGGGGGGGTGAAGCTAAATTAGGAGCTGCGCAGCGAGATGTCTGTTTACATTAGTCCAGCAGCAGGAGGAAAGAAGCCTTTGGAATAGAAAGCTATTCGGCATCTGGGAACCCCCACGGTGAATGAATGGGATTTGGCAGATTGTCGAGTTGGTCTAGTGAATTTACGTCGTGGGGGTACCAGAACAGCAGGTTAATCAGAGCACAATCCATTGAAGTACTTTTAAAACACGTACAAGGAAGCAACATTGCGGCGATGGGACAGGGGCTAGAGCTTCGTAGATACTGATGACCTATTAAGTTGGCGACTATTTTTTTAACCTTGTCTAAGAGGGAGAGACTAGTGGATGATCCACCAACCCAGATGTGGCAACAATATTCCATGCATGGGCGGATAGTGGCTTTGTAAAGATATAGGATAATGTCAGGTGTGTGAAGTTTACTAGCATCGTAGAAGGAGCCCACCTTCTTTTCAGCATCTCTGGCAATGTTTTCAATGTATTTATTCTAATTCATGTTATCTGTGAAAGTTTGGCCGAGGATTTTAATGTTGAACTCTCAAATAGGGTGTTATTTGCCATGAAAATCGGTGGTTGAAGAGGTTTCTTGTAGTTATTAAAAGAAAGTAGCTTTGTCTTTTTTACCCCAATCCACTACAGACTGGAGGTCATTATCTAAGGATTCAGCCATTGCCCCAGATATGTGCTCGTCGGTTTTGCCTACATGACAAGAGTAGAGCGTGGTGTCGACAGCAAATATTCCTATCTCAGTCTCAATGACATAAGGGAGGTCATTAATGAAAATCATGAACACTAGATGTCCAAGGATGGAATTCTGGGGTCCACCAGCATTTATGTCATGTTGGTTAGATAAACGGCCATCAAGGACAACCTAGTTCTTTCATTTTGTTTGGAAGGATTTAATCAAATTCAATATTTGTCCAGTAATACCATATGAGTGCAGATTATAAATGGGTTGTCTTCATATCTAATGTCGACAGATTATTGTCATGAATCGTGACCACAATTATTCGAACCTTATATTTGGGGATTGTGGTGCTTTGATAAGTCGTGACTATTTTTAGTAACACACATTATTTTAAGTATATGTGAATTCTCTGACGATACGCCGACTACTTCATTTAGGATTGAGTGCAAATATGCTGGAGGGAACATTTATAATGATAAAAGTAGTGACGTTTCATGAATGATAGTGATCAAACAAATCAAATAGTCTTCGTAATCATTCATCTCTGTTCTAATACCAATAGTCAATAACTTAGTTTAGAGTTTAAACGTGCATTTACCGCCTCTCTTTCAACAACAGCATGTGTGTTTTAGAATATTAGAATTATCTACATGGACTAATGACTAAGCAGTAAGTAATAGTTTCTGGGGGTTGAAGGTTCAATCATTTCTACAAGCAATTAACCAATGAAAAACACTAATAGTTAACACTTCTATTCATTCATGACTGACAGAACGAGAAACATCTACAAAGGTACATTTGATAAAAAGTTCAGTTCGAAATCCTAGATAGATTTCCGAGTTCAACATACAGATGTTCAAGTTCAGAAAGCTGCACCTTAGGAAAGTCGGAGGTTACATCGGCCGAGACATTGTAAAGATAACCACCACGATAAGAATAGTAGTCTAAATAATCAATATGATGCAAAATAGATTGTACTTTGAAGCCATACAATGAAGAAAATTTGAAATTCCTTATATAGACTTGTATTTGAAAAGAGTGAAGAAACATTCCAGAACATTCGACTCCGAATAATTGTGTCCTAGTTCACCAATTGTATCACATTTCTGTTAATATTCTCAAACGTTTATATAGTCTCGTTCAATCTCCATAGTACACTTTCCGTCGCTCGTTCGATAGGTAGTACACGCTTAAGTTTGAAATAGCATTTGTATCGCTAACGCACTGATGTAATACACTCTTATTTCTCACCTTTTTAATTTAAGTTAAGGTTTCTCTCAGAAATCAAGGAGTTCTTCCTGCAGGCTTACATTTGATTTATTCATGAGATACATAGTTATTCCGTTGGCTTGGCCATGTCAGGCGAATAGACTATGTGAGAATCTTCAGACATTCAATTCAACGAGCTTGTCACCAGCTCCATACCTGGAAACAAACCGATCCTACGCTACAAGGATGCCTGAAGGCGACCCAGGTTGCATCGACCCAACTGACTGGGATCTATGGCTAAAAAACGCAGCAGCTGAAGACTGGCTGTGAAGGCGTGTTCCAAGAAAAGTGAGAAGAGGACAGACCAGCAGTGGAAGAAGAGTAGACGACACATACGGTAGAGTACTTCATCCCAACTTTCACCTATATTTTTGTGGTAACTTCAATAGAGCATGCCAATATAGGATATGCCTACAAAGTAACGGCAGACGCTACAATTCGACAACGGACAGATCTGAGCGTTATATTGTCGCCCAAGACAGACGGATGCCAACAACTAACAATACATTGATATCCGGCTGTTTATAGTTAAGGTATTTTTCTATTTCTCAAGTAAAGCAATGAAGAAGATGTTTTTCTCCCCCAATGAACCAAATAACTATGTAATATCCTTTATCTTAGTTTCCTTTTACTGGATAACAGGACTAGAATCCATCTGGTCTGGTGGAGTATCAGCTTAGTGCTTTTACTCGTGCTAGAATCATTAGGAGAAAGTTAACCGTTCTTCATATCGGCTAGTATACGGCCATGCCGAAAGGGTTCTTATTTGGAGTTCTAATACTAGTTATTATGAATAGTTGATCATGGTTTACTTGTAGGGTGAAGCATCCTTATGTCAGGCTGTCCTGAAATATCCATGTACAAAGAGATCGAATACACCCGAGAATAATGCCTAGTAGACATTTGACTTATTCAGAATACCTCTTCTTTATATATTTCAGATCAGTAGAGGCCACAACTTATTGCTCTTTTCTTCTTCTTCTTCTTCTTCTTCTTCTTCTTCTTCTTCTTCTTCTTCTTCTTCTCTGTTTTCTTGTTCATCAAATTCCCTTTCATTATCCCTTGAAACAAACAGTATATATATCGTCGTCACTACTAATTAAATTGCAGTGTAGTATGTGTTAATACAATTGAGTCATTATAACAAAAATAACTTTTTTTATTATCATATTAGATCTTAGAAGCCAATATTCCGGAACATTATCTCTGATTCGTATATAGATTTACAAAAATATGTGCACGTCCTAATTAAAGCTAGAAATATATGTTATTTTGTTAGAAAACTCAGAGGAAATCCTTAGGGTGCTTTAAGTCAGAAAAATGTATTTTATACAATTTTTTCTGATCAAATCGACACAATCTTAGTATGGGGGAACAACAATTATGTTCATTTTGATAAAAACACATTTTGCGCGAAGTTATTTTACATACCTTTAAAATAGATACACGTTGATATATGCTTATGTTTACACAGATATATTGAATATTTTGCTAAAATATTAGGCGAAATAAGCTCGAAATTGTATAAGAACAAAATAGGACAATTTCTGAAACAATTTATAGTAGCGAGTTAATGCATGACCTTCATAAAAGAAAGCCGGTGCATAGAGTTGAGTCATTCTGCTGGTGGCACGACGGTAAGTATGCACACCAGATAAAGAAGTAGCTTTGAAGAAAAGGCAACATATTGAGATATGGCTGTGGTGATTTATGTCTGATATAATTTCATCTTTGATCTAGTAATTGTTTCATATTTAACAAACGACACTGATGGTTTTGTTCATGCTGTTTTCCTGCTGGGAAATCTGATTCGAAAATAACATATTTTCAATGCATCGGTCAGAGTTAATGCCACTATTATTTTATTAATTATTGTTTTATTAACATGAAATGTTTAATTATCTAAACAAATAATTTGTAAAGAATTTAAATGTTTAATTATCTAAAAGATAATTTGTAAAGAATTTAATTGTTATATTACTTGTAATTAATATAAGTATTAATGTACATGTGCAGACAAAAATGACGAAAAAATAATGCTTCTTTAGTGTTGGTACTAATTTTTATATACAATCATAGATTTATGTCATTTATTTAATTTTTTGATTATATAATCTTTATATAAAATAATAGATTTACGTCATTTATTTAATTTGTTAATTATTATTATAATTTTCTATCACCTAAATAAGAAATACCGACCGTTAACTTTTATTTAGACTGTCAGATTTTATTCAGAATCCATTTCAGGCAGCGGGGTTTTCTAACTTGCTTTTTTATTAAAATGGTTTATTCAAAAAGAAAAATACACCTTCTTTACTTGCTAACCATGCTGTGAAAAAGTGATTCGTATTTATTTATATACAAATAAATACACATTGACCTTTAGTGTAGAATTGAGGATAGTCATTTTTCGATGTTCAAATTGTAAACAATTTGCAGGTGATGATAATAAAAAGCTGCTTGTTTAATTAAACTATTCTATACAATATAGATGTTGGTTTAGATTGTATCATCATAATCATCATCATGGTTTTTGTTCATTACTGGAGAAGGAACCCTTCACTGGTTTCCTTTTACCTTGTTTTACTTATAGCGAGGCGTGGCCACGTAAGAAAACAGTTAAGTGTCGATGTCGACTCTCCAACGATTTACTGGCTTTTTTCTAGGTTGTATCCATTGTCAAGGGGTCAATTCTGTCGCTGCAGATGCCCACTTGTTGTCTATATATATATCGAAATATGACCTGCTCATCAATTTACCCGTTTGTAAGGTAGTGATGATGTTATTTACTTGTTTGCTGTGTTATCCACGTGTTTATTTTTCTGTCACGTACACTTACGCTGAGCATAATGTCTTCTATTTTGCAGCGGGATACCCTTAGCCTTGCTATCGCTGCATTATTAAGTGGCCACGTTTCGCAACGATATGTCATAAAATGAATGATGTATACGTTGAACACATTCCGTTTAATGTCATTGTGGGCGTTCACTCTCAATCATCTTATATGCTTTGGCAATTTCCATGGAAATAGATAATCAGATAACTACGAATTTATTTACTCGAATCAATTAGACTAGCACACTAATGGAATATACTTGTTTTTTGTGTGTCATACTATATTTTTTTAATCTTACATACTTTTAATTAACTACTCACCCTACAACATATGAGGGAACCAGGTAAGGTTGTCCGTTTTATTCTGCGACATCGATTTGTGTGATTTATACAGCATCACTTATTATATGACTTCATACGCGAAATATTTGGAAACTTCGTTGATGTGGATTTTGCCAGCCGCACGATGATGCTTCCAGTTCTTATAACCAAGCAGTTTTTCACGCAACATGAAAATTTTATAAATGTTTTTAAAGATGTGTTTTAAGATCAAAAACATCTATACTTATTCATTTGTAGCATTCGCAATTTTATTTTAAAGGAAAACGCGAATCTATTATCGTTTTAATAACAATTCGAACAAAACTTTAGTATTTTTAGATTATTTATATTATGCTTGATCTAAATGTATTAATTCTTCATAATTTTTAATTATTTACCATATTTTAGCGACTTACGTCAAGTGGTTTCATGTCTAGCCTGGAGCGATTTCCATAAAACATATAATTCAAACAGAAATTATTTATGGGAAGTAAATAAAAATACACCGTATATATTCTGTTTAGAAAAAAAAAGCAATCTAAATACATGGAATTAAAATTATTTTAAAGTTTATATTGATGAATCGTAAAAACTTATACTAAACCAATAGTAGTTCACATTATTTATTAAGAAAAAGTTGTAAACTAAAGAAATGGCGACAATTTAAGGCGTCGTCGACGAATAACTATTGACTTTCTATTATAAATATTTCATTTTGAGTAAAAGGGATATATTACAGATATTCAATCAATCATGTTTTTAAATGTATTTACAATTTTCAGATAATTTAAAGATATCATTTAACGTTAATTTGTTAGTAAATTATTATATAGTATTTTAAACAGCCATATTTTTTATCAGCACCTCACAAAAACATTCCAAGATAAGGACTTATGAGATCTATTGACACTTGACAAATGTGAGGATTGAAAATATTCGTTTAGAACCCACTCAAAATAACTACACCCACGGTTAACTTTCGATAATCTTAATTTCGGTATTTTTAATTTGCTTGTATATAAATGTTTTCCGTTTTTTTTCCAAAATAAATTGTGATTATCGTAAAAAAAGAATTCAAACTAAGCAGGAAAAAAGGAAGTGAAATTAGTTGCATTAGGTTAAAATATAAATTTGCTTTAAAAATTCGCCACTTGTTTAGACTTAATCTAGTTTAATGGAATACGAATTCTTATGTTCCGATTCTACAAATAACAAAATAAGGGTTGTAGTAAATACAATTAACACAATCTCAATGATTTTCATGTGCACAAAAATGGTCCAATGGTTGTTATTTTTTGCGTGAAATAAATACACGATAGGAAACACACTTTAGAGTAAAACAATTTTACTAAATAATGACGTGGCAACCGGGTTTCTGCTGTGTGTTTTAATTTTGGATCTGTATATTCAAATGTTAGAATTATTGTTCTCAAGAATTCTATTTTAGAATCATTGTAATCGACTTTTTTAGTTAATTTAAATTACTTTCTATTTATGTTCATGTCATTAAAATCTAATTTAAAATAAAAATTCAAGTTAATAATAAAAATAAAATTTTTTGGCACCCCTTTCCTTTTCATTTTACTTTATTTGCTTTTGTATTTTTACCATTGAAAATCTTGTTGAAATTTGAGAAGAAGTTATACACAACAATAATGAATACATCATGGAATAATTACTTGTTATTTCTGTTTTTAAACCATTTTATTTAATTAGAAAAACTGCAGGAATTATTTTCAAACTAAAATGTTTCTAAATGTCTCGAATGAAGTAATCACAAGGTAATTCGATAACTGCTGTTTAATAGTTAATCGAACAGTGAATATATTGTTATATCTGTTAATAATACAGTGAGAAATTGGATCCAATTCTCTTGTCTCTAAAGAATTAACGAAATCGACACCAAACAAGTAATACAATTGCTATTATAAAAGAAAGAAGACAATAAATGCATTAACCAAATGAATCACGCTCTCTCGAGATTTCAAGCACGAACGAACAAACGCATGCACAGGCGTTATCTTTCCTTTCTCATTCACGCATTTCTTTTCCTATTACTATCTCTACTATTTATGTCTATTTTGATTCACTTAGTATACGACATTATCACGTTGACACACCGGTTTGTTAGATTACCGAAGTTAAGCGACGTTAAGCCTCGTCACTACAAAATGAGTCGCCATTTGGGAATACGATACGCTGTATATAAGAGTAGATCGACAACTCCCTGCATAAAACAAGTACGTCAACGGAATGTGCTCCGACAAACTTGCCGCACGTTATCTCTTTTATCGTAAATACGTGCGACTCACTCGACGAGCAGCACAAATCCACCCCTTCCTAATAGAACTTCTCAGGTTCCGTAAAAGATGTTTACTCTAATATCTCTTTTTTTTCGAATCGCTTGGTTTTAGGATTGCCTCCCTACTCCCTGTTTCCCCGACTGTTCGCAACATGCAGAATTTTAAATGTAATGTTAAAATTATATCGATGAACGGCGAACCACTTAGGATGCCCCTATAAGTCTTGCCCCTAAATGTATGTTTCAGTGGCAATGTGGCGGGTTTGGGTTAAATAAACGTAATAAAAAAAACTAACGTCGTATATACAGATTGTGGTCTAGACACCGCAAATAGAGGTTATTCGCTGTACAAAGTCGAGTGTAAACATATGGTGTATAGCATCATGTTAAACAAGTTTGTGAGTGTTAAAGGATTTTAACATTATATTATTCTTCATCTCTTTATTTTCAAGACTCTTTTTATTTTTCAGTGGATTTAACTTTGTAAATTTTCGAATTCACATTCTACTTTTCGCTCTTTCTGTTCACCCGCCTCTTTCATTTTGAAATATGATAACCATCTGACAACTCAATTTCTTAGCAGTTAAGCGTTAAGCGCATCCTTTAAGTAGGGCAAAAACCGTCAGTTTCACATGCAACAGTATGCAAATAAAGTTGTACAGTTTATTTCTGACTGAAATAAATGAATATGTAATAACATCGAATCCTCATATTTGTATGGTATTTTTATGTAGTTCCTATGAAAAGTAAATTCAGATGAATCAACGTGATACGACTTTTCAACCGTCTTTATTCGTTTGTTTGTATCAGATTTCCCGATTCTTTCAGGTACCTACAGGAAGATCCACGCGAAAGTTGCGAACATTCGTAAGTGAACGTTGTGTTACGGAAACAACTGCATTCGAGCTTGGCACACCCGAGTCACTCTACAGCACGGCAACCTCGCAGATACTTCATAAGAAAAAGTGTTAAATGAGTTTTCTGCCAAAATGGCCAATTGGATGTAGAATTGAATATTTTTTTATCTTTTAATATCTCAATATCGAACGCAATTTTTAAATTTAA
>OY744516.1:180250213-180387713 GCA_963556195.1 Sepiola atlantica | reverse complement strand
GGATCGCTCCACTATTATTGAGAGATGATCATAATGGCTACCCAAGATCAAGACTGTAGCACCAATGCTTTTAAGAATATGATTAGTCTCAGCAATAACAAGTGCAGGTTCTGCTACACAGAAGTAGAGTGTGTGAATAACCTTACATGCAATTCTAAGATTCTACTACGGTTGCTACTATACAATACGACACAATGTAGTGTTTAAATATCTCCACTAGACCATCTGTATAAAATTAAATATCCAAGTTCTGGGAGCATATCTAAAAAGGAGACTGTTGAAAATAAGTCATACACCATGTAATTCTCTAGAGCTAAATACTTAGAAAAAAGAGCGGTTTAACCTAACATAGTGATATGGGACAAGAGGAAGAAAGTAGCTAAAATTAGTTTGAGTCAGTGTATCTAATGATGCTGGGATAAACAGAGCTAAGAGGGTGAAGATTACTAAAGACAAAAGTATTATGTACAGCATAAAAAGAAACTGAGATCTTAGAAAATTTCTATAATTCCACTTATCATTGAGGCAACCGGGCTTACGAAAAAGATTTTTTAAACTAGCTCGCGAATATACCTGGTGAACCAAATTCAAGAGACATCCAAACAATGTCGCTTAAAATGACGATTAGAATTATAAATAAAGATCTCTCGGTTAGATTCTCAAAAATGTCTGTAATCTTGTAGGATGGCCGATCCCCAGCAAAAACTAAAATATAAGACAATTGATAAAAGAGATACACACGTGTATATATATGGATCACAAGACACTTCAAACTGGAACCAAATTGATATGATGTTTCCTTACGTTACGTAAAAAGTTATGGCTTTCTAAGTAGATTTACGATAGAATACATCCTGTGGGGTCCGAGCGCCACAGGATCTTTGGGTTAGCTAAGGTCCATAATGACAATGTTCTATGATACCTATTTTATCTATCGTAAGCTCATCTCAACATGAATTGGCTAAGTAGTTATCTGTGATCCTCGCACCTGTCTTGAGGAATACTCTGGACAGTGTATTCCCGACTCTTTCGGGTTTTCAGAATTAATTTATAAACTTAAGTGTTACTCGGATTCTGAACACATATGTTATTTCGATATATCCAGTGTATTTACCAATGTGCATCTCGATGAAACTATTCGGGATTTGTTCCGATAGTCTTTATTGTAGTTCCCTAGCAAAACCGCCATTTCCAGAGAATGTATTCGTTAAATTCATGAATTTTGCTACTAAGTCGCTTGAGTTAAGTTTCGATAAAATTATGTATCACTAAATTTATGGGGTAGCTATGAGCAGTCTTTTGGGCCCAATAGTTGCTAATATTTTGGTCGGATTTCAGAAACCGCTTTTGTTCCAGAAGTTGCCGATGTCAGTATGTAATTTCCATAATGTGGACGACACTTTTTCCATATTTAAGTCTTGCATAGAGGCTAATTATTTTCTTCGGTACTCAAATAAACTTCATCTTGAACTGAAGTTTACAATGGAATGGGAGGTTAATAACTGGTTAGCATTTTTAAAGGTTGTGGTCGAATGATTCGACAAATACCATTAACATTCGTAAACGGAAAGCCAAAATTTATAGGCCAGTATATAAGCTGCGATTAATTCTCTCCCTCGAATAAAAAATACATCTGACTAAAACATTAGTGAATAGAGCCTTGTTGATCTAGTTCAGTTATAAAATAGATGCACACCTTAAAGATATTATATAAATTCTCTCTTCCAATGGGTATCCTTTTTACGCCATTGAAAGATGTATGAGATAAAATCGCCGCATTTAAATAGTAAAAATATTTTCCCCCACCCAAAGGTCCCATTTATAGTAGACTTCAAGTGAGTGGCACAGGTCAGGAATTATCAGATAAAATGGCTTCAGCCGTGTCTTGCAACAAACGCGCGGACGATGTTTAGGACTCACAGTACATTTCTATCTTTTCATAATACAATTCAATACAATCTTGTTTTATATCATTTTCATGGTTTGTGCAAGGCTGACTATTTATTTTTTTATAAAATTGCACTTTTTAAATGTTAACATTTACCAAACAAATAACGTCTCTATGTGACTTACCGTTGTTGCCATAATTCATTAGCTGAAGAGATAACCAATTACCTGGTATACACACACAGATACACACACACACACACACACACTCACACTCACACATATATATATATATATATATATATATATATATATATATATATATATATATATATATATATATATATATATATATATATTAACAATCTCCCCGCTATCCAACCACAATAATGTCGTTTGAAATTCATAAGGGTGCCCAGCGTTTCGCCTTAAACTCCATTTTGGACTCCGCAAGACACTCTCTAACACATTTCCCATTGCGGACTGAAGTCACACTTTATGACCTTACCATCACCTCATCTAATGTCCGAGACATCATAAAAACCTTGACACCTCAAAATCATGTGGACTTGATATTATATCAGTAATAGTAATAAAGAAAGTAAATGCTGAACTGGCCCTGTCATCTAACAACTTTACAACAAATGCTTCCCTAATATCTTGAGAATTGCCTCTCTAGTACCAGTCTCCAAGAATGCTGGAGATAGAACTGACCCTCAGAATTATCACCCCATCAGTCTACTCACGCTCTTCGCTAAAATCTTTAAATCCTGAATCAATATAGCGATAGTTCGTAACATCGTTTTAAGCAAGCGCGGTCTACTGCGGATATCCTAACGGTCATCTCCAAACGCATAAACTTGACAAGGCAGATGAACCGCTGATTATATCTGTTTAATATTTCTCAATTTAAGTTAAGGTCCCCTCTTTTTGTTTCACTGTTATATACATGAATCCCCTTTTGTATTTGTACATTTTCCAGCGGTAAGACGGCGTATGCAAGTGCTAAGTCTGCGATATTTTTTTATTTATTTCGTATCCTAAAGATTCAAACTGCAGTTAATTTCTTTGTTTACAATGACCATTAGACTATATATGGATATTTAGATCTATTTAGCTAGGTTTCCTTCCTCTGATCTCGTTGCCTACTTGTTACCAAACGTACTTTAGCTTTTTTATGCATCTTTTATTTCTTTATAATTTTATATGCTAACTACAATATAATATAATATAATATAGTATTATTATTATTATTATTATTGCTATTATTATTATTATTATTATTATTATTATTATTATTGTCATAATAAGTATTATTATTTTATAGGCAAATTACAACAACACAGTGTAGTCTTAAGAGTAATATTTTATTATCATTATTATTATTATTATTATTATTATTATTATTATTATTATTAATTTATTTACTTATCAGTTTATCAAAATGAATTGTTTCTACATTTGGTGGTTGGGGAAGTGATCATGTATTGAATAGTTAAGATAGTATATATTTAATGGCATATATACCAAATAATAACTAAACGAGTTATGGGTGAGGTTGCGTTAATTCCCTTTCTATATTTATACTAAATCTTAGTTACTTCATGTTTGTTTCTTATATTTTAATCATATAAAATAGATATCATAATGTTCCTGAGGTCCTCAGTTCGCTTATGTGTGTAATAAAAACATGATCATTCATCAAATTAACCAGGATATGCAATTAATTTATAAAATACCTAATCATTATCTAAAGTTATGTCTATCAATCTCTACCTCTCTAAATGTCGCTCTTATATTACATGCATATATTTCAATCTCAATCACGTTCTCGTTTACTGGCTGTGTTCATTAAAATGTTAATCAATTTTATTCTTTTTTCGTCTTCCTACCTTCTGCTTGCAATGCAAAGAGATCAGTGTAGTAATTACTGTTTTGCTTCGAAGAACTATTTCAAAACACTAGTTTTAATTACACAGTTTATTATATTTTCACTTTTACCTATGGAACTGGTTTGTATTTCCACTTTTTCTTGGTACAAACAATTTAACCAGAGCTAAAAACTGACCCTTTACACTAAATTTGAACAAACATACAAACCACGCTAAGCTAATAACGCGTCCAAACGAGAGTGACACGTGACTTCATATTTCCGAAACAGATGATAACAGAAGCTGAAAAGCACCGGGTGGCTAAGTCCTTCTCTGCTTGAAACCGACGGTACGAATGTTGTACTAATTTGTATGTACCAAAATATATAAATATAACGCTCTTAATTTGTAATTTTACTCTAAATTAATCGAGCACTCAACTGAGATTTTTACAAAGAAGTTATATATATATATATATATATATATATATATATATATATATATATATATATATTAATTATTTATAACCTACAGACATCTATGTTTCATGTTTACGCAATCTCCAGTGCAGGAAGAAAATTCCCGACGGTTGGCGGCTGAACTCCGATCACAAATTACCACTGATTCGCAGTCAAGCGACTTACCAGTTGTCCACCAGAAATTTACTTGGAATTTAGGAGGAATTTAACTTTGTAAATACCAAGTCGGCAGGAATTCACAGCAACTGGCAAAGAGTGATCAACAACAACAACAACAACAAATCATGTTGGATCTAGCAATGTAGCTAGTAGTACTGCTTGTTATTAAATTCACTCAGAGTGCTCAGCCTTAGTAAAGGGGGCTATAAAATAATATTTATAAATAAATATTAATTATTTATTACCTACACACACACACACACACACATATATATATATATATATATATATATATATATATATATATATATATATATATGTAAAACTATCCACGGCAGCAAATAATCTGACAGGTGGTTGAATATTTAACAAATTATGTGTATATTCAGAGTATCCCATAATTTTAACAACAAACTTTGGTAAATTTTAAGATTAACTTCCTCCCCTTTATTTACCCCCTAAAATGTGAGATTCACATTTTTTCTCACATTACATCTAAACACCCTTAACGGCTTGGCGGAAAGAAGAACAAAGTCCCCAAATAACAATTATGTTACAATCACGAGTTGGGGATCAGGTTCGTATATAAAATTTATGTCAAATGATCCTCTATTTTAAAACCATTCTAACTTATTAAAAGTTAACTAATTTGTGTCTTTATTACTAACCCTAAGTCTGACGGGTAAGGTAATAAAACAGCACGTGATAGTCTGAAAGTAGATACCTTTAAATTTATGCACATAATTTATCTCTCATATTAATAAGAAAAAAAACAACATGTTTACTGCCCTAAAACGCTAGAATAGCCCAGAAATAGAAGATCATTTTATGGTTAATTTATATGCAAAATTGATCCCTCATTCTTGTTATATATATATATATATATATATAGTAAATGCTTTTATTCGAACATGTACAAGGTCTGCTACACTGGAAGATCATTTTATGGTTAATTTATATGCAAAATTGATCCCTCATTCTTGTTATATATATATATATATATATATATATATATATATATATATATATATATATATATATATATATATACATATATATATATATATAGTAAATGCTTTTATTCGAACATGTACAAGGTCTGCTACACTGTAATGTCGATGTTATCGATCTACAGCTATCATGTTCGAATAAACGCATTCACAATACAGCTCTATATCTTTATTGAGCACTCTTTTATAAGTCTGGTTTGATTCCCTTTGGATTTCTACCATGTATATATATATATATATATATATATATATATATATATATATTTATATATATATATATATATATATATATATATGGGAAAATGAAAAAGGAAAACCAAAATATGAATGTTTTTTATGTGTACATCAACGTTTCGTCTTTATTTATAAGACTTCATCAGGATGATAAAATAGAGAAAAAATGTCATGCAAGTACATATACATGTAGGGTAGACATATTGGGAGGAAAAATAAATTGAAATAATGGCCCCTACTGGGTGGACGTCCGTACTTGTTGGAGAAATAGAAATGAATGTTGAAGAAAATGAGTGGGGAAAAAATGGAAGGATGGGATGAGCAAGGACTACTGTGGCTGGTGGTAAGAGAAAGATGTGGGGGATGAGCAGGGGTAAAGTGGATGGCACAGAGGTAGTGGAGGAAGAGGGGGAGGGAGGCGTTTGACCAGATGGCTGCGGTCAAGATTGAAGGGGAAAAGTAAGTTGGAATGTTTGTGTATGGGGGGTGTATGCAGGGAAAGGAGGATGGGTAGAGAGGGGGGCTGTGATTTTGGTGGATGGGCGAAAGTTATGGTCTTAGAAAGCGTTTTGAGAAAATGAGTGAATTTAAGAAGGGGTATGGGAGGAAATAGTTGAGAGGGGGAGAGGGAGGATTTGTTGTGATAGGGTGTGAAATATTTGAAATATTTTGAAAATGATAGCAATGAGTGAGGGATTGGAGGGGTGGAGGAGGGCGGTGATTGAAAGGGTGGGTATGGAATATTTGAAATATTTGGAGCATGAGAAAGTTGGACTGCAGTATTAAAAATGTGAGGAAAAAAAAACGGAAAAAGTAAGGAGAAAATGAGTATTCAAGGAGAAAAAAGGAAGGGAGTGAGTAAATGGAAGAGTATCAAAAAGGTTGGAGATGAAAATAAAAGTTAACTATGATCAGGCAAGAGTCTTTGTTCTGTGAGGATGATCTTGCTTATTAAGGGTGATAGGTTAAAGAAACCATTTCGTTGCTTGATGGTGGTGGAGGCGGTGATGAGGGCAGTTTCCAATAATCTTCGCCGAGATTTGTTGTGGATGTATTTAGTGATTTTGGCTTGTTCAAATTTGAATGCATGACCATGTTCTAGTGCATGGGAGAAAAGTGCACTAAGAGGGTTGTTGTTTTTTATGTCCCTTTTGTGTTCATTTAATCGTTTCTTTAATTCACGTTGTGTTTCTCCCAACCTTTATGACACTCTTCCATTAACTCACTCCCTTCCTTTTTTTCTCCTTGAATCTTCATTTTCTCCTTACTTTTTCCGTTTTTTTTTCCCTCACATTTTTAATACTGCAGTCCAAATAAACTTTCTCATGCTCCAAATATTTCAAATATTCCATACCCACCTTTTCAATCCCCGCCCTCCTCCACCCCTCCAATCCCTCACTCATTGCTATCATTTTCCAAATATTTCAAATATTTCACACCCTATCACAACAAACTCTCCCTCTCCCCCTCTCAACTATTTACTCCCATACCCCTTCTTAAATTCCCTCATTTTCTCAAAACGCTCTCTAAGACCATAACTTTCGCCCATCCACCAAAATCACAGCCCCCCTGACTCTCTACCCATCCTCCTTTCCCTGCATACACCCCCCATACACAAACATTCCAACTTACTTTTCCCCTTCAATCTTGACCGCAGCCATCTGGTCAAACACCCCCCCTCTTCCTCCACTCCCTCTCTGCCATCCACTTTACCCCTGCTCATCCCCCACATCTTTCTCTTACCACCAGCCACAGTAGTCCTTGCTCACCCCATCCTTCCATTTTTTCCCCACTCATTTTCTTCAACATTCATTTCTATTTCTCCAACAAGTACGGACGTCCACCCAGTAGGGGCCATTATTTCAATTTATTTTTCCTCCCAATATGTCTACCCTACATGTATATGTACTTGCATGACATTTTTTCTCTATTTTATCATCCTGATGAAGTCTTATAACTAAAGACGAAACGTTGATGTACACATAAAAAACATCCATATTTTGGTTTTCTTTTTTCATTTTCCCATCACGTCGGATTACCTTCATCCTTCTCGTCCCATATATATATATATATATATATATATATATATATATATATATATATATATATATATATATATATATATATATATATATATATATATATATAGTGAATGCTTTTATTCGAACATGTACAAGGTCTGCTACACTGGAATGTCGATGTTATCGATCTACAGTTATCATGTTCGAATAAAAGCATTCACAATACAGCTCTATACTTTTATTGAGCACTCTTTTATAAGTCCGGTTTGATTCCCTTTGGATTTCTACCCTGTATATATATATATATATATATATATATATATATATATATATATATATATTTGTTTTATAATTAAATAATTCAAGGAGAAAATCAGGGTATGAGAGCCCAATGTAATAAACAGAGCAAGAATAATATGCAGTAACACGAAATTACATAATCATCGATGCAATCATTTATTTACACTTTGTGGTATTTTCAAGCATCCAATTTAGACGATTGCATTGTTGAAACAATGTATTCGTCTAAATTGGATGCTTGAAAATACTACAAGGTTGAAATAAATTATTGCATCGATGATTATGTAATTACGTGTCACTACATTTTATATATATATATATATATATATATATATATATATTTATTTTCGCCAGGTATTTCAGGGTCTTTACATGTAACTGCGGCAAAAAGTAGAATCCCAATTTCTTAGGGTGAGGGTATCATACAATACTACAAAAGCGTTTAATATTTTTTACGCCTTTTAAATAAGCTATTCAATTTTCTTATTTTTTAAGAACTTATTCATTTAATTCACACTGTGTATGTAAACAAAACTAAGCAAATCTATTTCTTAAAATTAAAAGAAAAAGTGACAGCCCTAAAACGCTAAAATGGTCCAAAAATGGGGTATCATTTTGCAAAAAATGTATATACGTAACTTATCCTCTACTCTAAATTCTAAAATAATTGTGTTTGTTTATTTTTTGTTTCGTTTGTTCTTCTTTCTGAATAGTATTTTTTAAGAAAAAAGAAAAATTTATTTCAGGGGGAGGGATTTAACTGAGTGTTGTAGTCTACAATTATACCAAAATTATGAATATATTCTTTTCGTAATTTGATCAAAGTTATACCACGAAACTTTTGTGTTCGTTTGTCAATGAAAATAGGACAAATGAGGTCTATAAATAGTAAACCATATATTGTTTTTAAACTTAAAAAAGGCATTAAAAAGTTATTTATTTATTTGTACCGGAAATGGCATTGTAAAATATCCGGAAACTACAGTAAAATAATCTTAGCAAAAAAAGAAATTGAGATTTACCTTGTTAAACATACATTGAACCACTCAGAACGAAATAGTAAGTAACACATTTCTTTTTTCATTCACTTATGTGGGGGTTAAATCTCTCTCTCCCTCTTCCCGTCTCTCTAACTTCCTCTTACTCTCCCTCTCTCTCTCTCTCTCTGTCTATATATATATATATATATATATATATATATATATATATATATATATATATCATCCTAAGGAAGTCTTACAAATAAAGACGAAACGTTGATGAATATATAAAAAAATATCTTTCCGTTATTTCTTTTTTCATTTCCCATTACGTCGGATTACCCTCATCCTTCCTTCGTATCGTGTAGATTAATATCCTTGTTATTTTTAATCATCATGTTTTTTTAATTTAATCGAGATTAAATGCAACTTGACATTTTCCAACATTCCTAGAAAAATCAATTGAATCTATCTAAAGTAAAACGTCTTATCATTGCATTCATTTCCCACAAGGGAAACTCGTAAAACTCTCGTATATATATATATATATATATATATATATATATATATATATATATATATATATATATATATATATATATATATATATATATATTTAAGCAGCATTTTTTCATTAATGCATGTGTTGTTGAAAACGACAGAACTTTTCTGTTTAGTGATTCCTTTTTTATTTTTTCCATTCGTCGAATGATCTTTTTGACGTTGAAATGGAATTAATTAATGTAGGATCCGTGTGTTTGACTAACATTTTCGATTCTCTCCGGAATCATCTTCAGGTCTTTAATCTGTTACAAATATTACACAGCAAACAACCTGAAAATAAAACCATTGCCTCTCTAGACGTAGAAAATCTATTTACTAACGTTCCTGTAAAAGAAACAACAGATATAATTATAAATAATATATATAATAACCCATCTCTCCCTCCAATTAAAATAAATAAAACAATTCTTAAAAAGCTACTAATAATATGCACGACTGAAGTACCTTTTTACGACGATATGGGAAACATATATACGCAAATTGACGAAGTTTCTATGGGTTCGGTTCTCGGCCCGACTTTTAGTGAATTTTACATGTCCAACCTTGAAAACCAACACAATTGAAAAACCTTCTATTTACGTTAGATATGTTGATGATATACTAATTCTAGCCAATAACACTAAACAAATTAATAAACTTAAAGACCTATTTAAAAAAAACTCTGTCCTTAAATTCACCATAGAATTAAACACTAATTATAAAATCCCATTCCTAGATTTACTAATTGACACTTCTAACAATACTTTTAAAACCTCTACCTATAAAAAAAAACAACCAGCAAAAACCCCAGCCTATTAAACTTCAAGAGTGAATGCCCTCACCGTTATAAAATAGCTATCGTAAGAAATTTACTAAACCGAGCAAAATTGATCTCCTCTAAGAAAACACTATTCATCGAACTAACAAATATAAAACAAGTACTAATTAACAATGAATTTCCCAACTAGTTCGTCGAAATCAATGATAAAAAACCTGACAGACATATAAATAATAATATACAACATAACAACTCCAATTACATCAACATATATTACCGCAACCAAATTTCAGACTAGAAGAAAAAGCTATAAAGAATATTACAGATCGATATATATCTCCAATAGATAAAGAAAAAAAAATCAAATTAATTATTTATTATAAAAATTCACAACGCAAAACCTTGTAGTAAAAAACAACCCCGTTCCTACCCCCAAAACACTAGAAAAGACCCAATGCAGTTTATAAATGTAAATGCCCTTTAGGAGAATGTACCTCCCAAAATAATAATAGCTTCATTGGTTTTACAACAACCACTCTATCCCGCCGCCTCACTATGCACCCCGCCAACACTAGTTCAATATACAAACACCTACAAACGCACAACTGCCCTACATCTGAGTTGAGACAGATCTTAGTAATGAACACAAAAATAATACATTCCGAAACTAATTTTTTAAAATTAAAAATACTTGAAGCCGTATACATAAAAACACAGCAACCTAAAATTAATAACATTTCATATGAGACAAGTAAAACTATTTCAAAATGCTTAGCTTAATTCAGTGACACCAACCGGTGTCGCCTTATTCAATTAAAAAAATTGGGACATCTTATTAAATTTACTTACTGCCTATCTCCCCCATTTTTCTTCTCCATAATTATTAGACTAGAACAAATTAAATCAGCCACTATCTTAAATTAAAATTATAAAAAATAATAAGAATAATAATAAATAAAAAAAATAAATAAACGAAGAACTGTTTCAATCGTCACATTTCAAAATGTAGACGTCCGTCTTTTACGTGAACGGTTTGCCGGCGTATTTTTTAAGAAATTCCATTCTTTCACTCGCTTTTTATTCATTTTTGCTATTAAAGACCTGAAGATGATTCCGGAGAGAATCGAAAACGTTAGTCAAACACACGGATCCGACATTAATTCATTCCATTTCAACGTCAAAAAGATCATTCGACGAATGGAAAAAATAAAAAAGGAATCACTAAACAGAAGAGTTCTGTCGTTTTCAACAACACATGCATTAATATATATATATATATATATATATATATATATATATATATATACATATATATACATTGATATATATATACATATATATATATATACATATATATATACATAGATATATATATATATACATATATATATATATATACACATATATATACATATACATATATATATATATATATATATATATATATAGCGAGTAGACTGTTAGTTGAAAATTTAAAAAGCATTAACTCAAAGGGTTGTATTCGTTGTAGAATATGTTTTACATACACACGAGTAAGTGAGTATCAAGGTCAATAGGCCACTAGAGGATGAGGGTTAATGATTTTGTCAGAATGCGAGTGAAACAACAACAATGGTTGCGATTGGTCAGAATTATGTTTGTTTACATTGGACTTGAAAACGTCCATGCTATAGTCACTTGGAAAGCAGCCCCGTGGGGTTGTGTTCCACAGACCGATAGTTCTTAGAAAGAAACTGTGCTCATCGAAGTTCCGTTTCGGACTAGATAGACAGAGGGGAAGAAGCCACATTATTTACAGTAGTTATAACTAGACGAGTTTTGTTTTAAATGTTTTGCAGGGTGGAACCATAGATTGGCGCTGATGTTAATACCTACCATGAAAATAACGACCTAGTATCTGTTTTGCGAGAAAGAGTCTGTAGAGAAAAAGATTTCGAAGTCTATGTGATACTCTGTCAAGGTAAAAAAGGGTTTTCTGAGCGGCGCCCTACTTGATGTAGAAACAGTACTTCATCTGATGACTTATGTGACTCTTATACAGGAAAGGGATTGCGTTAGAAGTGAGATACTTTCTGAAACGGAAAAAATGTTTCATTCGACCTAGCAATAGATTTGAATGCACGTCTTTCATTTAGGGTCTGTAGGGAAAGTCCGTCTTAGAAGCTTTTCAAACGAGAGAGCCATTCATTTAAATTGGGCCAAAGTGAATACCCGAGCGTCGGTGGTAAAAACAGATAATCTAGGTTTTAGATGCATTAAAATTAACCAGCCAATTTGAATCAATTATTTTTTCCGATTCGAGCATTTTTATTTGATGTGAACATTTTAGGTTAATATGTGTTTTTTATCTAACTTTGAAAATCCTTTAATTTTTAAGAAAAACATATTTGGTAGACATAGTAATAAAAGCGAAACAAATTGAAAGATAAAAGAACTTACCTTGTTTACAATGAATTGATCATATACAATATATATATATATATATATATATATATATATATATATATAAATGTTACAATGGAAAATTGTTATTGTATGTCATGAAAATGGAATACTGATTTCACCATTTTAATGAACACACATCAATTTTGCAGATTCTATCCACTCTCTGATGCTAAAATATTCAGTAATATGTACGTTTCGGTACGTCACTAAGTAACATTTGAAGACATATATAGTTCCAGAAATGACACAAACATAATACTCAGCACATGATTAAAACTGATTGATGGGCTCTCTTGCTATCACACTGGTTTTGGATGCGTATGAGTAGTGAAGCTTTAATGCTAACTTAGAGAGAAGGATACGGGCCACAGACATGAGACGCCAACATCTCATACCAAGACCATATTACAAATGAAGAAACGAAGGTAAAACTCAAGCCGTCGGACCATACAAAGATCTACTGACCACTTTAAAGAATAGGAAAATAAAGTAGTAGGCCATGTCACACGAGAGGAAAAAAGAGGAAGAGATGAAAGGAAATCTGAAAGTGAGCCGTGCTGACGCTGAGTAACACGTTTAGTAAGGCCAACAGTCGGAAGGTTTGGAGAAAACTCGTTGCCATATCATATCCGGTATCACAACAGCCATGCAAACCACGGGACAGATTATGATAATTATATATCAAGAAAATATACAAATAATACGGAAGATTGCAAGTATTATATACTAGCATGAATGCCTGATGTTTCTTGAGGGTTAATGCCCTCTTTCACTATGCTCATAACATCATAGTGTGTTCTTAATGTTCTTACCGCAACGTATTTCCCACTAATATAGTTGGAAGTAATAGAAATTCAGGCTAAGCTGCTTTAATCCGTGTCTTATACGTAGAGTTTAAATTTCATTAGAATCGTATACGTATTTGAAATGTTATAGGTGTTTTCCTCCGATAGCCCCTTTCGAGGCAAACTATTTAGATTCAGAACATTAAATGACACGAAGAAATTCGGTCCCACTTCCATTACTCTCCCGTAAAAATTGTATATATGATTTAAGTTTCATCAAAATTGTGTATATTTGACGTTTTAAGGGAGGTTTTGACGTCATAGATTCCTTGTGGGGGACTTAGAATTTAGGGACCACATATATTTCTTCCTCGAAAATCTTTATATATATATAATTTTAATTAACCCAGAAAAGTATATGTTTTAAGTTTTAAGAGTGTACTATCAACAAAGTAGGGCGCGTAATGATTTGTGACTAATCCCATTGTCGTCCTCATAATTTTTTATATATGAATACACTGTCATTTTTAATGTATATAGTCTAACATTTATTTCTACTTTTAGAGAACACACACACTTAGTAATACTTTTAGAGAACACACACAGTTAGTGATATTTATATATGGAGATATACATAACATATATACATATGTAATATAGCGTCGTGCTAATTATAGGGTTTCAGAACATGAAATGCTGCTTGTAGCTTATCAATTGCTATGACCATGTGTTGCTTGTTTGTTGATGCCCCTTGGTTAATTTCATTATTTCGTTTTAGCTTATCTGTATAGTCGGTGTTATTATACATAAGACACACATTAAGAAAACACGTACAATCTGATTTTCTTTATGAAAAAGTTCCCTGTTTATATTTCTACACATACATAGTAACCTTTTACTGTTTTCTGTCTCCCCCACTATATCAATATCGGATTCTGTCTGCCTACTCTATTATCTATGTGTCTGTCTATTAAACTATATTGTTTGCGCATGAGTCACGTCATACACATTTTTCGCATTAATTACTATTCGAATATTATTTTACGAATAACATTTGTTTTTCATGTTTCTAATAGAATGGCCGTCCTATTTTGAAAACTTCAGTCTTTTACCAGATTCTATTTGCACATTGTATGTTGACTGTTGTCATAAGCAAAGTCCTAACACGCAAGTGCATTTTCAGTGTTTAACCAAACTGCGTTTTAATAATTACCAACTTTTGTTATAGTTTCATGTCTTTCGTCAATATTTTAAGCTTAATCATCAGTCTATCTACTTATCCTGATACCCATACGCTAACCAGAAAATATAGACATGTATCACTTTCGTAGTGTTATGTTAGTATAGGTTTTCCTGGCGAGAACACATACTTGACTATGTTAATAGTCTAAGCAAAACTACATAAATTGCTACGCGGAAGCATGTTTATATAAATATTATCGGAAATGCTGTGAATGCTAAACAATATCTTTGTATTTCACTATTTTTTTCTTTATGGATATCTTATCAAATTGTAGACAATTGGATATATTAATATAGATGTAAACTGATATAAACACTTTTCTTGCGAAGTAATCTTAATACGTAGATGTCGTATCAGTATATTATTAAAAAAATCATATTAAGATAGGTAAACCTTTCTTTGGTAGTGTTGTCTGAATTTTTACTGGTGGGGAGTGAATAAGAATATAATTGCGGTGTAATCTGATATATATATATATATATATATATAATAGAATACCCGTTCCATTGTGGGTAAAATTAATTCACCAAACAAAACAGTTTTGCACCACTTTCTCTTACCCCTTACGATGATTAAAATAAAGATATGATAGTTAACCTTATCTCTAAAATCGTCATTCTAATTTTCCCGGAAAAAAATATTTTAAGATATACTAATGATGTTAACATGAATAAAATAAACTCGTGATTCAATTATTGTGACCTGACAAATTTTGCATCCAAAGGAATATAATTGACGGTTTATATTTTACATTGCAAAAAAACAAACATATTTACGCACTGTAAAAGAAACTTCGAAATATGTTAAAGTTTTCATTTTATAGTAAAACCTTGCAGTAACACAAAATAACTTTTATTGACCACAGAATGCAATGATATATATATATATATATATATATATATATATATATATATATATCCGACCTTTGGACAAAAAAAATTCAAATACGTGCTTTTAAATATGCTTATATATATATATATATATATGTATATATATATGTATATGTTATGTCATTATTTCAAGACCTATGTCAATAATATATTTCAATTCAGTTGAATACAACATTACAGACATCATTAATGTTTTGTAATGATGGTCCAAAAAATGAAATACTCGTCAATATTTCTTCATGTGTAAAACTGATTATACAATTAAATTTCCAAAACGTGTGTGAAGCATTATTAAAAGCATTACTGATTTCATAAATGTGGTATTTTACTTAATTAAGGCCTAAACCCGATTTATATATATATGTATATATAATTATAAATATTTTTATCTACATACGTATACATTTCATTCTTACAGGAAGCGTCAGTGTAGTAAAATCTTATTCGCACAAGTTGCCGAATTATATTTAAAACTCACATTCCAACGTATTTGCCCACACGGCCGTTGTAAATGAC
Source organism: Sepiola atlantica (assembly GCA_963556195.1). NCBI lineage: Eukaryota > Metazoa > Mollusca > Cephalopoda > Sepiida > Sepiolidae > Sepiola > Sepiola atlantica. Next base: position 180,371,572 of record OY744516.1, on the reverse strand, counting down.
TCGGTAAATCAGCGAGAGATTAATCATACTTAAAAGCAGCTGACGTAAAGTGTTCAACTTTGGAAAGGAACATTGCACTGAAGCCACGATTGCCGCTTTGTGAATAATACTACTCGCTAAGAGGCCTATACTATATTTGGGCGCGATAAATAATTAATTATAAATTTTTATTTATTTACATACGTATACGTTCAGCAGAAGCGAAGAGTTCAACTCTTGAAATGAACATTATATATATATATATATATATATATATATATATATATATATATATATATATATATATATATATATATACATACATATTAATATAGTAATACGGTTTTCCTACATCCTTTTTCTTGAAACAAAATAATATTTTATTTTGTAGACGCTATTATTTACTTACATATTTCACGCACATGTATCACTTAATATAACTTTGTCGTTTGCTATGCTGTTGAAGCTATACACGAATACTTTTACGAATCTCTTTTCTTTCACTTTTTTATTCAATTATTTTGATTTTATTTACTTACAATATTTAGTTTTGATATAAAAGAACTCCAATAATGTAATTTACTTATTTTATTTGTACTGTATGCCCACGGAGGTACCAATAATTAAATAAGTATTTTTCTTTTTATCACCGTCTTTTTTATCAGCCCAATAAATCGTATCTCATCAGCCATATACATCGTTTCTATTCAGAGAATTAATGTCAATATTATTTACTACTTAAGAAATAAATTACTTTATTTTCCGTTTTTATTTATTTTGGTCTATTTTTCAGTCTGCTAAATTGTATACGTTCGCAATTCTTTTTTAAAATTTTTTTTCTGATATTCAATCTTCATAATGTATCTTCATTTTTTGTATGAGCTTCCTCTACTTCCAATGTAGTTCATCTCTGTTCAGTTCGCTGTCCACATATTTACCATCTATGAAAACGGCGATGCCTGACACTTCAAGTCAACGAAAAGTAAAGATGACCCTCCCCTATATTTTGAATTTACAGCTGTATAAAAAAATGTAAATAAAAATATATGTTTTCTTTGTCAAAGTGGTGCGTATGGTCACAGAGAAAGACATACGAATCGCTTTCCTCGATTTTTATATTGAATCCTTATCAATATATTACCATCACAGTGGAAACTGCAGTAAACGCTACTCAAATAACCGGCTACTAATGTTATAACATGTATTTTTTAATTATTTAAACGGTAAACTAAATTCTGGTTCAAGATTATTAGTACGCAAAATAAAAAATAAAAAACTCCTCACAGTTTATATTCATAAATCACAATCTCATTACTATACCATTGTGTCGAATATTATTTCTAACATTTTTTTTACTTCACGTAAAAAAAATAGAGAATGTAAAACTATATTTCGGTTCGAGGTTAAAATTACGCGTACAACAACTTGCACTTACTAAATACTGCATTCCAGATTATTCTCTAATTAATTTATCTTCTTAAACCAAATAGTATCGCATCAGTAAAGTTAATCATTATGTAATATATCTATATATAAAGTAAAGTTTCTGTAATTGCATGAGGTGTATGTGTTTGCGGCATCTGTCTAATACCACACACACCGCACGTTTGCAATCAGCCCCATCGATCCGATGGCGTTATTAATGTCGGCAGTTCTTTAAAACTGTTTTAAAACTCAGTATTACAAAATTAACAGTACGTACAATTAATATTAGAAACAAATGTTCCAAGAGCTTTAAGAGGTCAATTTCAGATCAATATTTTCTATTATCAGCAAACTAAAACATATATTGATACTACTCTGAACATTTACACTACCCGTAAAATAAATATCATATAAATAAGTCAAGATTGTTTTAGTCAAATAATCGTATGTATCTGGGATTCGTTCTATGCTTCTTTGTTTATTTCAGATAATCAGACTATTTTGTGATATATGCAGAGAGGTTAAACATGTGTTTCATTTTGTCTCCATACGCCCAATTTATAAACTTTTTAAATAGCTTCAAAATATTAACTATTTTCGTGTGACTTCGTTTAACTTGTGTCCTTTAGTTCTAATATTTGATGCCATCTTTCCGGATTTTAATACACATTAGACAATTGTGTGTTTGCTATAGTGGTCCAGTTATTTAATCTATCGATCATCAACATCAATTTGTATGGTGCACATTTTTTAACTTATAGTCGTTTTTATTCTAATCATAAAAAAAACTAATTTAGTTCATAGTGATTTAAGTTAAATTTGCTTTTTATTTTAACTGAAGTGCAGAAGGAAAAGGTTTAGGAACTTTGGTGTTGGCAGATAATTAAGCTAATGTATATATATATATATATATATATATATATATATATGTGTGTATATGTGTGTGTGTCAGAGTATGTTGAAAACCAACCAAGAAAGTCCTCAATCGCTAAAAAATGAGAACTAAATACTAATCATCTATTTTTAAAACTATACGTCACATATTTCAGAATCGTACCGAAGTTTCATCCAGGTTGACTGCCTTTTATTTTGTTCTTAAATCGTCTATATAAGGAATCATCAGCGTCTCGAAATGTAAACAACATGGGGAAATGGGTTTCCCTCTGTTGTTTACATTTCGAGACGCTGATGATTCCTTGTGGACGATAGACAATTTAAAACAAAATAAAATGTCAGGCCATACGAATGAAACCGCTGTAGTATTCTGAAATATTTAACGCAGGGTTTTTAAATACATTATATATATTCATATATAGAGTTTGATCCTAGCCAGGGTAGTCATGCTGATGACGGCTCATAGCAAGAAACACGTGGCGATGTCTTTCTTTTTATAGACGCAAATATTAATTTATAAAACAATACTGATTTTAAATATATATATATATATATATATATATATATATATATATAAAAAATTGATAGCACGTCAGATTAAGTGCAAATGAATGCACTTCCTTGCATATTCTTAAAATGCTCAGGGAGCAAAAAAAACAACCGCAACATTAAACACACCGGTGCTATTGCTAGTAAAAACAATAACAAAACAAAAAATATATGTAACATCATAGGCAATAAAAAGTCGTGCATATAATGTGGCAGGATGTTCTGCTATTGTAGTAACACGCTAGACTACGGATATGCACATCGAGGGTTCGATCCCCACCCCGGTAGTCATGCTGATGACGACTTATAGTCAGAAACACGTTTACATGTCTTCCTTTTATGCATGCAAAAATTGATTCATAAAAAATTGATTCATAAAAAATCTCTATCTCTCTCTCTCTCTCTCTCTCTATATATATATATATATATATAATTTCTAGTTTGGTTTGAGTAGGTTCTCGATTATTTTAAAATAGGAGAATAATTTTTTAATTATAATATTTTCAGAAGAGAAGACAAACACGAAACGTTAGGTATCAAGCTGGGAGAACGAACCCAGACTCAAATAATACAGTGTTCTTTTGGTTTTTATTCATAATCAACAACTGCTCCCCGACCCTCTTCGGGTATATGTTATGCATAATGAAATTGTAGGTCTTTCTGAGAGAAATTTACTGGGTTTTTTTTATTTTTAAATATTGATTATTTTTTTCAGTAGTTGACTAGTGGCGCTTTTTATCGCAAAAAATTAAAAAGGGACCGTAAAACATCTCTTTCCTTATTTTCCTATTTTATTTCCCTAATTTCTATTATATTTCCACGTCGTTTTTTTTTTAAAGATTTTGGCGAAAAAAAAACGCACCGGTTAACTGTGTATTTTTTTCTTTAGAGACCCCTCCTTGGGTTTTGGAGAGACATACCTCTTATTACTATATATATCTTGAAACTATATTTCCCATGGCACGTAGATATGAATTTATTATTCCGATACAACATTATCGCGGTGTCTGCGTTCACAATTAACATCCATAAATTGAAAATATTTGTTTGCCTTGAACTTAGAAGTTATAGAAATTCAAATGTAATTAATAAAATTAGGTTTGGGAACAAGAGTGTGAAGAGGTTCTCATTGATTCGTGGGAAATATCGTATGTGTCTTGAAAACGTTAAATACTATACATATATATTCATTTATATCACTTAAGGTCGCTTTACGTTTAAACCCTCACAATGAATTGATCATCTTTCGGTGCCACCCTAAAAGTTGGATATCATAAAACGTAACGAATAAAAGGCTTATACGATGTTATCAGATATGATGCTAACATTGATTTTATGTAAAACTTTTGAATTTGTCCGCTCTGAACAAAACATATTGCAACTTTGCAGGTTAAATAACATTCAGTCGCCACATATTTAATAAGCAATATAAGGCGATGACAATACCAAAGCATCCGAGCAGAAGGGAGAAGAGAGAAATAGAGGAAGATAGAACAAAGAAGTAGGTGATGAAATGGGGGAAGAAAGAGGGAGAAATAGAGGGATAAAAAGAGAGATATGATCAAATAAAGAGAGAGAGAGAAAGAGAAATATAGAGTGGAAGAGAGAGCGATAAATAAATAAATAGAAGGACAAAAAGTGAAAGATATTACTAATTACGCTGTACAGAAAATAAGTCCATTTTGTAATAGGGGCCTGATTTATAGAGGAACAGCATTGGTGAAGAGTTTGGCAGCAAGATGCTTGTTCACACTACATTTTTATTTCTGCAGTTTGGTCGGGGAAACGGGTAGCAAAGAGAAAAAAGTATAAACGTAAGCGTTACGACTAAATAATCTATCAGAGTGAAAATCTCCAACATGTATGGATCTTGACCGTGAAATGTGATATTTTTCTGCTACTCTGGTGGGATATCGTTGGTATTTATGTTAAGAGGTTATAAATGTAATAGGTTCACCTGAGCGTATTCCGCAGAAGTACATGCACAACAAGCATAAGGATGGAACACTGCGGCGATGGGACAGTGGCTGGAGCTTCACATGACAATATTATGTTAGACATTAGTGTTTTCAACCTGCCCAAGAGGGAGTGGCTAGTCGTTGGCGTACCTTATAGAGTTCTTCGTGCAATCCTGGGCAATTCTGGATATTCCTGCTAGTACTTATATAAAGTTACGCATAAGTACAAATACATATGCATACATATTTACATATGAATATACACATATACACAATTTAAATGACGTTTTGTCTCATGTGTGTGTCATATTTTGCTGAGATTAATGAATAAACAGACACATGTCAAGAGGCTTTTAATAGAAAGAAAATACGGTAAATATTCAGGATGTAGAAGTCGCTTAGACTTGTCGACGTTTGCAGAACAGGTTTTTTCTTTTAATTTTATGTAATCTTCACTCATCAAAATGAAAAAAGTCTCTGACGGCTTTGCTAACATTTTTTCCGAATGTATGATTCTTGTATAAAAGCAGAAAAATAGTATCTCGTTCTAAAATAAAATCGAACATACTGTCTGTACATCGTAATTTGTAATATCTTTCGCAATTACCCCGTCTATTTATTTCTCTCTCTCTCTCTTTATCACTCTATTTCTCTTTCTCTCTCTCTCTCTCTCTCTCTCTCTACCTGTATGCCTCTCTCTATTTCCCCCATTTTTCTATCTCTATTTTGCTCTCTCATTACGCTCTAGTTCTATATCCCTGTCTCCTCTCTCCTCCCTTTCTATCTGAGACTTGGGTATTGACAGCGCCTGATAATGCTTTTTAAACATGTATAGACTGAATGTGTTTTAAGCTGAAAATAACCTACATTCTCTTGTACAACTACGCAAATTCGTTGCAAGTGGCACTGCTTAATGGTTCTAATACGTTTGACACCCTCAACTTTTTTACATACTCTGAATATAGTAACACCATTAAAAAAAACACCGAAAGCCTTCCACGCATTTTGAAGTATTTGTGTCTTCTGAGACAGGCATTACTGCGACAAACCTCTCTGCATTTATTAGAGGTCAAATTTATTTATTAATCATATGGTGACTTCTACGACCGCATTACTTCAACAAACGCGTGTGAATTTATTAGAGGTCAAATTTATTTTGGACTTATATAGTTACTTCTACGACAAGGATTACTTTGACAAACCCGTTTACACTTATTTGAAGTCAAATTGATTTTTGACTTATATAGCGACTTCAGAGATCGGTATTACCGTGACAAAACCGTTTATATTTATTAGAAGTCACATTGGTTTTTGCCTTATATAGTGACATCAAAGACCGGAATTACCGTGACCAAGCAGTTTACATTTATTGGAGGTCAAATTGTTTTTTTAATTATATAGTGACTTCTAAGACGAGCTTAACTGTGACAACCAGTTTACATTTATTAGAGGTCACATTGTTTTTTTAATTATATTGTGATTTCTAAGACTGCCATTACGGTGACAAACCCGTTTACAGTTATTAGAAGTCAAATTGTGTTTTTAATTATATTGTGATTTCTAATACTAGCGTTACTGCGACAACCCCGTTTACATTTATGAGAGACAACATTGCGTTTTCCATTATATAGTCATTTCAAAGACTGGCATTACCGCGACACATCAGTTTACATCTATTTAGGGTCAAATTGTTTTTTTAACTATATAGTGGCTGCAAAGACTGACATTACTGTGACATACCCGTTTACATTTATTAAGGGCCAAATTGTTTTTGGAATTATATAGTGACTTCTAAGACCAGCGTCTCTGTGGCAAACACGTATGCATTTATTATTGGTCACATTCTTCTTAGCAATATATAGTGACTTCTAAGATCAGTATTACTGCGACACAGCCGTTTACAATTACATAAGTAAAATTGTTTTTAAATTATATAGTGACTTCTAACACCGGCGTTTCTTCTACAAACGCGTTTACATTTATTAAAGAAAAAGAATGCTTTTTAAATTATATTGCGACTGTTTAGATCGGCAGTGCTTATATAAATCCGTCTACATTTATTAGACATAACATTTGTTTTTGAAATATATGTTTATTTCTAAGACCGGCATTCCTCCTACAAACCATCTAAATTTATTCGAGGTAAACATTGTTTTTGAATTATGTGGTGACTCTTAAAGCTGGCATTACAATGGCAAACCCTTTTACATTTATTAGAGGTGAAATCGGTTTTTGAATTATATAGTGAATTTAAAGATCAGTATTACTGTGACAGACCCGTCTACATTTATTTGACGTAAACTTGTTTTTTTCTAATTATATGATGACTTCTAAGACCGACATTACTACTTCAAACTGTTTACATTTATCATAGGTAAATTGTTTTTTGAGAATTCACACATTCTAATAGAAAGACGCAAATTTGATGATGATGATAATAATTATGATGGCTGTACACACGTGTCAGCGTATTGAAATTTATTGACTCATAGCTCACATATATTTATACACACACTAGAAAAATACCCGCCCAATGACTGATAACATCAATTCAATGAATAGAACAGTTATGGACCACAGTTATGCCCCTTATACAGCTCTTTGAAATATTCCAACGAAACTGTAATTAAGTACTTATTCTTAAAATTTCACAAAAATAGAAAATATCTTAATTTGCCAGCATGGCTTCCTCTACTTTTACCCCCTGTGCAGAAAACAAAATTTAAAAAGAAAATTGATAATGGAAAATGAACAATTGTCTGTGTTTAACGACAATGCAGATCATACAATACCATAATGTATAGCGGCAAATGACAGACATTATTCAATTAACTGTGGTTCCATCTTCCCGCCGCACTTTTACGATGAATAACCGCTTTAAGGAAACGTGTACTTATCAATTTGCAGACATTTCCGTGTCTGTATTGGTACGTAGACATGATTGTCATCTCTGACAGAGAAAGAATGACCAGGTAAATTTGTTCTTTGAAAATCAACGAAAATGAAAACCTTCTTCCTCCATGTCACTGAGAACTCTTTATCCAACTTCCTGACGTCCAGCAGAAAAGTAAAGAAAATGAGCAAATCTGTTAAAGAAAACTTTGTAATATAATTATATGCCTACCACATTTATAATTATATAAATTATGAAAAAAATCAGTTTTAGTCATGTTCAAAGAGTTAAACAAGAATAATATCGCATATTATTTGCTGTTTATGCTTGCACATATTGGGTATATAGTTAAAACATTAACTCTTTTATTAGAAGGTAAATTAACGTGTTACACACATCGGTCTTCAGCATCTACGTACACACCTATCAGTCTCCTGTGTGGTACTAGTAAGCTGTTTCTCCGATCCGGCCCCTTTGCGTAATTCGTAAGCTGTTTCAACCGGTGATTAATCGAGAAGTTTTCAGTCACTTGATTAAAAGCAACGTACTCAGTGACAAGCAATATTGATTTCGTCCTGCAAGATTAACAGATAACGTACTAAATTTAATATTGCAATGATCAGTGAATCTATGAATGGACGATGTGCTTTTTGGGGCGATAGCCTTTCATATATCAATTTATATCGTTTATTTTCTGTGGAGCTTAGGTCTTTTCAGTACTATTTAGTATGGATTTTGTCGGTTTCCTTCTACTGCTTATCTTATAACTGTTGCAACTAGGCGGATGTGTCCGTTTATAGATGATTGAAGAAAGGGTAGACCGATTGCGCTTGAAATTGCAAAAGTTGTCTGATATAGTATAGCATTCTGTTTTCTTTTACACAAATTCAGGGTTATGATATTAGTTGTAATGTTCTTTACATCATTAAGTATCTTTTTTCTGATCTAAGTTTGCGAGTAACTCTGGACAGAGTATCTTTATTATCTTTCTCCTATCAATGACTGTGTTCCTACGGACCCTAATTTAGAGCAAACATTGTTTTTCACAATACCAATGATCTTCTAAAGAATATTATTCAGAAGATGTAAATCTATGCTAATTATACTACTCTCAATTCTGGTGTTTTTCTTGCCCATCATCTTAGGTCAATTGGAAGATGCAGATTGTCTAGAAATTTATTATGTTCGCTTGTGGATTTAGGTACGGAATGGCTAGTTCTATTTGATCCTGTTAATACTCATCTCGTGTCTTTCACTCGTAGATGTGCCGATTTTCCTCCTGAGATGTCCATGGATGGCTCTGGAACCAACCCCAACCCGATCAGTCTTTCATTAACTTCGGTTGATTGAGGACGTCGAGATAGGGTAATACCAGTCGAGGATTCGTTCTCGACAATCAGTCCGGCAGGAACTGGGCCATTTACGTGGCCTTTTATCTGCCGGGCTGAGGTATATTGTCCTGGGTTTTCCTAGGAGGTGCACCCTCCCAGGCCTTGCCTTCCCTCTTTGGGGAGGAGTAAGTTTATAGCTTGCTGCCTGAGGCACCCTTACCGGGGAATGCCGACGGGGTTGCCCAGGCTATTTTTGATAGGCCAGAGTGCTCCTTCTTTAGGGGCGCTGGCTGGCTTGATTCCCCACTTTCCGACCTTGTGTCACATATTGCTTTGTGGGAAGCGATTAAATACCTGGATTGCTCTTTTTTTGAGGAGAAATCTACTCTAAAACTTCGTGGTATTTCTGTCTCATCAAATCTTTCTTTACATTCAGACATTAGATCTATTCCTCTTTCTGCTTCTCGTAATATCACTCTTTCTCTCTTTCTCTCTCTCTCTCTCTTTCAGACGTGATGTTGCTAGTCTCAGTCATTTCTATGAATACTATTATGGCATGTGCTCTTCAAAGTTGTCTGATCTATTCCCCGCTTCTTTGGTTCGTTGGTCTAGTGGTTTTCATAATTCCACAAATCCAAGAACTGCAAGTTAGTGCAACACTCCTCTTGCTGAATGTTCCACCCACCCGTTTATAGCTTTTTTCAATATTAAGGTCAGATAATCATGTTTCGTTATTTGTACCATTTTCTATCAAGTAGTTTCATGCTTTGTCTTCACCGATTTCTATAAAAATGGCAAAACACTTCGTAAACCAAATGAAGCTCTTTCTAGTATTTGTAAATATTTATATAAAACTTTGACCACCACTTGCAAACAACAGGTTAAAATCCGTAGCTGAGTAGTTATAGTAACAAACTAGGTTCGATCTCGGCTTGGTTCGAGTGCTAGTCTAGCCGCACTAAAGAGCTGTGATACAGCGAAGCAGTGTGTCTGTGGATTGCATTTTTTCTCTAATATATATTTTTCATATAGATTCGGGGAAGTGTTGATGTATGTAAGTATGTTTGTGTTCTTCATATATATGTTATGTGATTTTATTGGCCTGGTGAATCAGTTAGATGTTTTAATATGGGGATTATTTAGGATTTACTTTTATTAGTTAGGGTTAATCACATTTATATATTACTCATAAACTTTACTGATCTGTGGAATTGCAATGAGAACTTATTTCTAAAATAAGTATACTAATTTTGATTTGCCTAAGGTTGTTAGACATATTGGTCTTGCATATACGAATACCCGTCTATTTTGTTCTATTAGAATTGTAATACTATAGGATGATATTCACTTTAGTGTAACCTGTAAAAGTAGGACTTTATAAATTTGTGAAAATTTTTTTTAATACTATCTAGAATAATAACACACTAAATTATATAGAGTAGTTCCTTTGGAACCCTTGGCCTAAACTATTTTTTAAATGAATGTGTCTCCTATCACTTATCTAAATAAATATACATAGCAGGTAAATAACAGAACACTTTCTATAAAAAGTATTTTACCTCAACACCAACGTCACTTTTTAAAGTGTGTTTCACGAATCTATGCGTACATTTCGTGTCCGTTTTGAAATCATTACAAACAATCCGAACAAAATCTTCTAAAAAATACATAACTCTAAAAAGGAAGTAGCAACATGTTTCACTCTCCTATAATTAAGTCATTTTACTCCACTCACATTCACCGTGTAATTTCCTTAATCAGTATAATTATTATTAAATCACTGGTTATTATTTCATTAAATTACAAAAGAATATTCCATACATACTACCACTACATCTTTAAAATAAACAACAAACACTTCTTAAGTTTCATCTATATTCTACCTGTCGTCCTGGAAGTAATCGCAGAATTACAGAATATCAGAATGGTCTAATTTTATTACTGCAGTCTGGCCATTGCTAATAGTTTTTTACCACTCTTTAGAATGTCAGAATAGAATGCAGAACACCTTAAAACATATTCAAAATGGCGCCTTTACTCGACTACTACGCAAATAGAATTATTCCTTAAAAAACGTATTAATATTGTTTTTTTCTGTATAAAACAAAACAAAAACAAAAAACTACGTTTTATCCCTTCATATCTGTAATTTACTACATTTTATATCTCATACATTTCATACGTTGGGTCGTTTCTCGCTTCTTCAGACGTTTTATATTTTTTTCAATTTCAGCTTTGTTAAACTTTCAACAATACATTTGATAAGCTTTCTGCGTTAACGCATTCTGCGATACATTATTTATGGATTATATTAGTTCGAAGAAATGGATGGTCAGTTTTTGTTAACAAATTACTCAATATATTTATATAAAAAAACTAATAAGTTATTCCTTCGCTCTGACCTGGCCACATCTCCGAAAGTTTTTATTTTCCAATTTTAAGCATGGTAACACTTTTATACTAATTTTTTCTTCATAATTGAAAATTTGATTATTACAGTAAATAAATTAAATAAAATAAACTTCAGAGAATATTTTCAATTTGCCCGAAAAAATGCATTTTTTAATTATAAATTCAGTATTTTTATTTTATAAACGTCTTAGAATGTTAACTTATTTTAAATAAAGGAAATGAATGTTTACTTAACATAATACTTATTTAAAATCCATAATAATTGATTTTGGACAATACACTTTACTTCTAGCCATAGATTACGTTCAAAGTGACAGTTTAAAGGCTTCAAAATCACTCTCGAATCTCTTCAAGACACGAAGAATACGCCGTGACTACAACATTCGAGAGCGATTTTTAAGTCTTTAAACTGGCGAATAAAATATAAGATACACATGGTACTGAATTTCAATGATCACCTCCGACTGCAGAACACTTTTAAACGATTGGCTTCTCTTTAGGGGCACTGACAACCCTACTTTTCATGGTTAGTTGTTTTACTTTTTTCTTTTTTGCAAAACAGAATATAAACTTAGTATATTGCATGAAAAATATTTATTTATTCTTTTCATATAAATTTGTGACCTATTTGCGTTAAGATAATTAAAACTTGATATAATTTATTAGCCTTACTACTGGCATGGCGCAATTTAATTTTTTAAATTTTTAATGGATATTGTTTCTTTTCAATACGGACTTTGTGTTACGTTTAAGGTACAGTATTTTTTGTAAGAAACGAAATAAAAAAATCGATAGCTATTTACAATCACACCAGGCGTTGTTTACCCCATCAAAAACTTCAAATTATACTTTTTATTTGCGAGTACATTAAAAAAAAATACTTAAGAAAAGAATTTTAAAACAATTATTAAATATTTGAAATTTTAAGGTGAGGATCACTTCTCTTGTATAAATTTAACCTACCACGAGCACCCACTCCTAGCCAGTTACCGGTAATCGATACATTTTAACACATTTTTCAGTTTTTTAGATTTTTCTTTTCAGGATGTGACCCTTTTTTATTCGAAAATTAGCGACCACTTGCTAAGGAAATTCAACCATGATTAAAAAAAGTCGTGCTTGGCTAAGTAAAAGTGACAATAACAGACGGTAACGAACTTCATCGAACAATTTACACAATACGAAACTGTTTCTTTTATTAATGTTTTTTCTCTAACACTAACTTTATCCAAAACTAACCCTAACCTAACTTTAACCTTCGCTTTAAACTAAGTTTTAATTTTTAATTTTAGCTTTAGCTAATTTTAGCTTTAGCTAAGATTTAATTTTTAATTTTAGCTTGCAAAGCCGGTTTGTATTGTATAGAAGCATCGGAACTTCATTCGACTTTCACAGGAAAGTCGAAACTGCTTAGGTCACGAATGCAAATTACTTTTATTCTAAAAACCACACTAAAATATTAAGCACCACCTCCAATCTACGCACACAAGTTCTTGAAGCGCTGTATATAAAAAAAATACCCACCCAACAAAAAACAATATTGATAACAAGGCAAGCAACAATATCTAACTTAGTAATGTACTTCAAGAAATCCCTAGATTGAAAAATGCTTTTAACCTTTTTTATTTTTTGTAATGTTTGATAAGTAACGCGCGTTTCTGCATGGTCACGTCACACGTACGGTGTCTCATCACCCATGCGTAGATTAAAAAATCCATCCAGTGCCCCACCGTTCAATGAACTCAGCAGATGTGAACAAACCGAACGAATAACCCGTCTCAAAACGATTAAATGAATCAATCGAAAGTGCTCGCGAATATTGGAACATTAAACCTACGGATCCTACACATGACAAGCTTACAAAAATACTCGTTGGACCATCCGAAAAATAAAAAAAAGACTTATTAAGCAGTTTGTGCGTGTGGGTTCCACAATTTATAACCTTTGTTGTGAACTACCTTATGTTTAGTTGTGGCTTCAACAAGTATTACTTTTTTATTTAGTTAGTTTTAAAACTTAGTTTACCCCAAAATTTTTATTTTAACATATTTCACCCCAAAACAAGGCATGCCGCTACTGTAGTCGTAAAGGGTTACTGAGAATTAGGGTGTGGGTTTTGGGTGTCTCCCCAAGTGGGGAGTAGCGTAGCGAGATGTCTGTTTTCATTAGTTTTAAACCTCTGCATGTCGGTACTGTTAGAACATCAGGGGGCAGGAAGAGAGTTCCAGATGTCAGCAGCACGAGGAAAGAAGCTATTGGAATAGAAAGCTCTCCGGCATCTTGGGACCTCCACAGTGAATCGATGGGATTTGGCTGATTGTCTAGTTGGTCTAGTTAATTTATGTCGAGGGGCACCAGAGTAAGCAAATATACCCATCTCAAACACAATTTCGTCAAGACGGTCGAACGGGTTTCTTTGTCGCGGTCACTGTTTCCAGCCTCAGTAACAGACAGACAAAGCCTGGTCGACCGCGCTAGTAAGTTACCTGTTTTCCCTCCATGGTCGATCTGCCACCTCCGAGTTTAGCCTGTTTACCGGGACGTCGAAGGCGACTTATAATTCCGTTCTTTTGACGAATACTAAATATGGTCTAAGCGTGTTAGTTGATCGGCCGTGGTTTTGCTTAGTCTAAAATCAAGATTTTCCCTTTGTTCTAGAAGACTGACGTCAACTAGAATCAGAATGTTTGGACTACAGCAAATACAGATGGAAAGAGATCACAGGAATGTTCTTAATATAAAAATAAGAATATATTCTCGAAAACAGAAGAAGACGGCGTTACGAGCACAATAATGTTCATTATATACACGAGATTAATACCTCGCAGTTTAACTAGAACGTTTTATTTTATTATTCTCGTTGTTCTAATAGAATTGATTTTAGAAAATTTACTTAACGAATCTACAAACCTCTCTAAATCTCTATCCTTCTCTTATCCTATTTCTCTTTTACAGAAAAAATGATTCATATATTGAAGAAAAGATTATTGACAGTTCCCGGCAGTAAAAATATATTTCATACATGCTATTTTTTTATTAGTCTATTCGTTCATTAACTCAATGTTGAACGCATGTAATTTCTGTAGTGAGAATATTTTTCAGCTGTTACCAACTATATGAGTCGGCCAGATTTATACTGGCAGCCATCAACACGTTCGTATGTCAAAACAGCCGAACTGACCTTGTCAAACTTATGACCCAACTCACCACATCGCAGGTATATTATTGTCAAAATATAACATCTGTTTTTTTCCCACAAAATTACAATTTAAATCTACTACTAATACTAACGGCCTTTAATTTCCGTATGCCCTTTTTTCTTAGGCAGTCTGATATATATATATATATATATATATATATATATATATATATATATATATATATATATATAACTTCATGTATGTGTGTCTGTATGTGATGAGTGCGATGGAGAGTGCTGTTGTTTCGCTTGATATACCGCTACCCCCCCCCAATAAAAAATTGCTACCTTTTTTAAGTTGATGGAGAGAAGAAAAGAAAAAAACAATTATTGTATCATTTAAAGTGGAAAACATTTTTAAATATAAAATATTTTTTTCGGGGCAGTTGTAGAGCAGTTCAGTCAAAGTTAGGTTTAGTGTTGAAAACATATTAACTGACCTAACAATCTAGACCCTAAAAAGAAGAATACCACTCTTAAGAGGATGTTAATCTACACATTTACCAAAGTATATTAAAATTACTAGCAAATATATGCTCCCTCCGGTCGCATATTTTTGCTAGGCTGCCGCGTCAGAAATGAACGCTCACCCGTAAACCGATGGAGCCCCAGTCATATTTCTTGGGTGGTTAGAGATGCATTTTCTTAGTTTCCGTCCAAGAATATTTTTAGTTAAAAATAAAGAAAAAAAAAATTCCACCCTACCCCAAATTTTTTTTACCCTCCCCCATAAATAGAAATATTTTCAATTAAAGAAAGAGAAAAAAAGAAAAATTTTACCTCCCCCCCAATATTTTTTTTACCCTTCCCCAATACATAGTAATATTTTCAATTAAAGAAAGAAAAAAAAAGAAAAATTTTACCTCCCCTCACCCCAAATTTTTTTACCGTCCCCCATACATATTAATATTTTCAGTTAAAAAAAGTTTTTACCCCCCCCTAATTTTTTTACCCTCCCCCATACATAGTTAAGAAAATAAAAAAAATGAGAGGGCGCCTAGGTCATATCAAAGAACTCATGTTTAAATATGCTATTGAAGGCGCCTACGTCATATCAAATAACCAGTTTTGTTATTATTCCAAAATGCTTACCCATTTAGTAATTGCCGATATATTTGTTGCTTAACTTACATTTACAACAAAACACCTTGTCTTAATCACGTAATGAACATAAAGAATGATAATTTGAAAAAATCCTCTCACAATGACGTCACTTCCGAAAGGATGAGTCAGCAATTAATTCTTCCAAAATGGTCACCCATTTAGTAATGGCCGGGATATGTATTGCTTAACTTTACTTTACAACAAAACACCTTGTCTTAACAACGTAATGAAAATAAAGAATGATAATCTGAAAAAAATCCTCTCACAAATCCTCTCAACATGACGTCACTTTCGGAGGGATCGGAAGGATAAGTCAGCAATTTATGTTTCCAAAATGGTTACCCATTTACTAATGGCAGGGATATGCCTTGCTTAACTTCAATTTACAACAAAACACTTTGTCTTAACAACGTAATGAAAATATAGAATGATAATGTGAAACAACAGAACAAATACTACACTACCTCTACACCTCTCAAAAAAAGAGGATGGCATGCCTGGGAGGATGGTATCATGACAACAGAACAGATACAACACTAACTCCACACCTCTCAAATAAGAAGGAGGTAATGTCTGGGAGGATGGTATCATGAAAACAGAACAGATACTACGCTACCTCCACACCTCTCAAAAAGGAGGAGGTAATGCCTGGGAGGATGGTATCATGAAAAAAGAACAGATACTACACTACCTCCACACCTCTCAAAAAAGGTGGAGGAAATACCTGGGAGGATGCTATCATGTCAACAGGAAATATACAACACTACATCCGCACATCTCAAAAAAGGAGGAAATGCCTTGGATGATGGTATCATGAAAACAGAACAGATACTACACTACCTCCACACCTTTCAAATAGGAGGAGAAAATGCCTGGGAGGATGGTATCATGACAACAGAAAATATACCACACTACACTATGCCCCTGAATTGAGCATTTAAAGATAGTACATTAGTCTGAAATAGTATATACTATACTATTGCATAATAAGTACAATAGTCTTAAATAGTATAGTGTTGGCTTCAGACAGACATACAGATACATAACCTCCATTATATATATATATATATATATATATATATATGTGTGTGTGTGTGTATGTGTGTATGTATATATAACTCAATGTATGTATGCTATATGTGTGTGTATATATATATATATATATATATATATATATATATATATGTATACATAACTCAATGTATGTATGCATATATATATATATGTGTGTGGTGTTGTGGATCTACAAAACATCTCAAAGTGTATTCACATTGGTAAACTTACCGGAAATAACAATGGAAATGTTCCCGAATTCCTAAGTATACTTGTAGTGGACGTTGTAGGTATAGTTCCCTTAAAACTTAAAGTATATTCAACTATTATGAAATGTATATCATATGTATATAATTTTCTCGGTTTAACAATGGAAAATACCCCAAATATCTACGTTACCCTATCAGTGCCTTGCTAACTTAAGGGAGCTATGGGGGCCTAAACTCCTTAAAAACATCAAATATATCCTATTATAATAAGATATATATTATATGTAGAAAATCATCCAGGAAAGACAATGTAAGTGGTCCCGAATATCTACATAAATTAATACGTGCCGAATATATACGTACTGCAAATTCTAAGTGACTCAGTCGGACAGAAACCCCCTACAATTTCAAATACGTATATACGATTTTCTCATGAGTGTAATTTTAAAATTCGACTTTAGAAACGTCTGAATTGTTACGTTGTGAAATATAATGGGGAAAGTCTAAGACTGAAAATGGTTTTAATTGTACCTCCCTCAACAATTTTTTTAAAAGTAAAATAATATGAAATCAAAGAATATGTTTTCCTTTTCTTAATATAATACAACTTATTTTGGTAAATTTAGTACGTGTTTGTATGTCTGTTAGTCTGCCGCTTTATCTCCTTACTGCTCTCGATATACTTACATCTATCTATGTATATATATATATATATATATATATATATATATATATATATATATATATATATATGTGTGTGTGTGTATTAATAAAAGTGTATATTTGTGTATATATGTGTATATATATATATATATATATATATATATATATATATATATATATATATATATATATTACATATATATATATCTCCGAAACAGTTTGATGGTAAACAGCTAATGGTCCCCGTGTTAATATTAGGCGCAAAAGGTCTCCTGTTTTTGTTTTACTGTTAGATACTTAACTCCCCTTCTTTTTTATTTTATTTACTTATTATTTTTATTTATTTATGAATTTCCCAACGAATGTTAAGTCTGCAATATCTTGGATTTAGTTAGTTTCTCTAGGAATTTAAACTGCATTTTACTTTTTTTGTTGTTAAAATGACTCTAAGCTTCTTTAGACTATATATATATATATATATATATATATATATATATATATATATATATATATATATATATAATAACGGAGAACTTCTCTTTCTCTCTGAGCACGTATACCCCTAAAATGAAGACATACTATGGAGTGTACGTAAAATATAAGTATATTCACATGTACGATTTGCATGTGAACATAGTGGAGGTAGTTTTGCGTCTTTACCTGCCTCATGAGTAGCTAATGACATTTTCTTACATGTTACACAATTAAAATAATCTGTTAATTATCGTTAGTTTAAGAGTATTGAAATGTATCAGAAAAGCTCGGTGAGTAAGTTATCTGACAACATCGAGGTTGGTGTTAAAGTAAAATCTCATCAATATGATGTCGTGTATTATGCTATTCCACATCTTAACCCGGGCAACAACGGGTAACCATGCTAATATATATATATATATATATATATATATATATATATATATATATATATATATGAAATATATATGTGAAATTGAGTATATGTTTTTAATATTTTTTCTAGCTTTCTTTTATTCGCTCTATACCCCCTCTCTCTCTCGCTCCTTCTCTCTCTATCTCTTTCACTTTTACTCTAACTTTCTTCTTCATCGGTATCTTTATTTTTTTAGGGAAAATATAACACGTAGCAATATCAGAACAAATGTACTTTGGGAGTAAAATTAAATTTTTAAAAATGTCATATGTTGTTTATAATTTCTATGTTTCAATTTTCCGTATAATGGAAAACGCGAGGATTGTCCTTAGAGGCCACATCGCTTTTGGCGATTGAAAAAAAATATCTAAAAATGAACATTCACATTTTGCCTTTTAGAATGATTAGTCGGTCTATTTGGCATAATGGTAAGAGTCCTCGGTAATGGGTCGGGAGACCATGGTTGAGTCATATAAAATACTAAAAAAATGGTACTTACTGCACATATGATTAACACACAGCACTATATTGTGAGGATCAAGTGTACGTGGAGTCATCTTCCCCTACAACTTTGTGCAGAAGCTTATTCAAAGGGAGTCTTCGACTATGGTCGACCGCTTTACCTTACTTAAAATTAATATAGAAAAATATATTTATTTCCATGAAGCAAGATTTTAAGTTTACTTCGCTTTTATAACTTACTTACACAATGGGCATTGTATTGCCTGTGTGACTCAAATCTGCAATTGCTATGTAAAAACAATGGATTCAACGTTCTACATTCTGAGAAAGTTATGAGAGCTAGACTTGTATCAAAGTGTCAATTGTTGAATGAAGTAAAAATACATAGTAAAAACATAAAATAATATAAATATTAAATAACTTCAGATAAGTAATTAATTAGCTAGTCTAAATCCCAAGATTATGAATAATCAATACATTAAAATAAATCCCAAGTTTATGAATTCACTGGTCAACACAATATTTTTGGCAGGCAAAGTAAGACTGGTTTCTGGGGTTTTCAAGGGCGCTGAATCCGAATCTGACATTAGTTTTTTCAAATTGGCTCTAGTTTTTGAGTTATCACAGGGGGGTCGTTTGTCTGAAATCACCCATTCGCGACCATAGCTAAACGTACAAAAAACGGCTAAATAGTGCATAAATGTCAGATATTGATTTTTATGATGATTTTAAACCACAAAGACAGTGTAAAATCTCAATCTAACAAGTTAAGTTAGATATAACATCATTTCATTTATCCTATAACTGAACACTTTTCATAGATTTCGAGGATATACAAAAAATTTGCTAAAAATTTGCTGAATTTTAATTCTCCAAGTGAAAAAAAACATTTACATAATCAGTTATATATCATAAATTAATGCAAAGCATTATACACTAGATTCTAAGTTACAATGAACACACAAAACAATATTTTATTCACAAAACTAAAATTGACGTTTATACGATTTTCGCTTGTGAGCAACTTTTGGGCAGTCTCTCAAAAGGTTCCAGCAGTAGTCTGCCATCATGTGCTCATCTGATTTGCCTTGATACCTCTCTTCCATTGTTTTGATGTCTTGATGGAATCTCTCTCCCTGCTCCTCACTGTAATCACCAAGATTACCAGGAAATCTGTCGAGGTGGCTAAACAAGAAATGAACTTTAATGCTCATATTTGCCCCTAGTTTTCCGTATGCAGTAAGCATTTTACGGACCAATTGCTTGTAATTGTCAGCTTTGTGATTTCCCAAAAAGTTTGTCACTACATCTGTGAAGGACACCCAAGCATTTAACTCAACCGTGTTCATATGATTAGTGAAGTCAGAATCCCTCATGAGAGTTCGAATCTGAGGTCCATCGAAGATGCCACCTTTAGCTTTTTCGATGGAAAGACCTGGAAATTGCCTGCATATGTACTTGAAGCAATCCCCATCCTTGTTCAACGCCTTAACAAACTGCTTCATGAGCCCTAGTTTTATGTGCAATGGAGGGAAGATGATTCTATCCCTGGGTACCAAAGGCTCATTGATGACGTTGGCTGTGCCGACTTCGAGACTTTCTCGTTCTGGCCAGTTCTCCCTTCTCCAGTGCTGGATTCTTGCTCTGCTATCCCACAAACAAAGAAAGCAGGGATACTTTGTGTACCCACTTTGCTGACCAAGCAGAAAAATTCACCATTTTCAAGTCCACACAAATCAGCCATTTATGAGTGTTGTAATTCAGCTTTTCAAGAACAAATTTGATAGCATCATACTCTTCTTTCATCTTGGTAGAATGGCCAATTGGTACAGGAGCAAACTTATTGCCATTGTGCAAAAGTACAATTTTTAGACTTGCTTTCAAGCTATCTATGAAGAGACGCCAATCTGCTGGGTCATATGATGAGATCCCCATGCAGTTAAGAAGTGCAGAAACGTCATTACAAAAGACCAGGTCGTCTTCTTTAGAAAAGAAACGAAGCAAGCTGCCTTCCCTTGTCCTATAGTATGTTACTTTTGTGCCAGAATCAAGAATGTTTTTCTCTTGGAGTCGTGATGCAAGAACTTCAGACTGCTCCTTCGACAAACAAAGGTCTCGCACTAGGTCATTAAGTTCAGATTGATTGAAAAGCTGAGGGCCATTTGAGGGTTCTTCATAGTCACTACAGCTATCATCACTTGATATTGAAAGATCAGCTGGAATCTCTTCGGTTTCATCGATTTCAGGCAAACTGGTGAAAACAGGCACAGTTACATCCTCAGAGTGCGCAACAGGACGGATAGCAGAATCCAGGCTCGGATACTGCCAATTTGCTTTCTTGTGCTTGTTAAACCCCGTCATGTCATTGAGACAGAAGTAGCAGTCATCAAAATGATTGTTGGGCTCTCTCCACACCAATGGTACAGCAAACTTCAACTTTAGCTTACCGTTGGTCCAACCGCGGAGACTTTCTACACAGATTTTGCACACCATATGTGGGGCCCAAGACTTGTCTTGGTCACCAAGTATCATATCGAAGTATGCTTTGTACGCCCTCTTGACAAAGTCTGTAATATTCCTCTTTTGTTGTGCCATCATATACTGTCCACAGATGTAACAAAAGACATCCGGTTCATATCTGCAACATCTTCTAGAAGAACTCATTTTCTCTCTGGAACTCATTTTCAACTGTGGAATTAAAAACAAAATTCTTAATTACTGTTTAATTTATACTGTAACTATATTTATGGAACATGTTATTAAGTAATTACAGTATATAATTATATAAAAATTCTCCCTATATAAATAATTATATAAAAATTCTCCCTGAAATACTTCAATATATACATAATCATTATAATGATTCAATAATATCAGAAAATTATTATTTACTGCTTCTATATTGAAGTATTTCAGGGAGAATTTTAGCAGTTTAGGCTTATTTGGGGCTATCAGTATCTTCTAAACTAGAAACAATCTGGCAAAACCAATGTTATATTCGTAATCAGCGACCTTCAAACCCCCAGAAAACACTCCTAGATGGTCTGCCAAAGAAAAAAAATAAAAATTTGTTGACCAGTGTTATTAATAAGTTAAGGTAAATAATAAATAAATTAAGATTACTTACAACATGATAAATAGTAAATACGTTAAGATAAATGATAAATAAGTGAAGATTAGCCTCAACGTGATAAATAGTAAATACGTAAAGATAAATAATAAATAAGTTAATAAATCACAACTTAAAAATAATTAAATTAAGATAAATTGTTATATAGCGTGAGGCGTGTTTGGATGAAAGTGTTTGAGTGACACTTTACATTGCAGAAATTGTTACATTATGGAAAGCAGTATGCTGGATAAGCGTAAATGAACTAGTATGAATTTTGTAAAAGCGTCGATCAAAGTGCGGGTTTGAATGACACAAACGTTGGAGAATGAATCTTTTCCCAGAAAGTTAATTATCAGATAAGATAACCCGCGGATCAAATCTCAGAGTATGGGGTCAAGTTGTGTTAGACTAAAAATGGGATATGTGTGGATAAGACGACGACGTCACATTTTGTCGTTGAGAGAAAATAAAGACTTTTTAGATGAGTTCCGTGCGGAAGTTGAAGCAAGGCGGACGTGAAATAATTATGCTGAGACTTTTGAAATTCTAAAATAGCTGTAACGCGAATATATTCTAGTGAAAGATTATGTTCTGTCGCGTTCATCAGTTTACCCCCTAATAAAATAAAGTATGCACCCAACCTTTCGCAAGTGTATAAAATAGACAGTTGGTTAAGAGAAAACTGGTTTCTCTCTCTCATATAAGTTAATGTTTCTCTCTAGAAAAATAATTAACTTTAAATTACAAATGAAAGACCTCGAGTCTTCTTTCTGGACGAGAAGAGGTTTATTACAAATAATCACACTGATAAATAGCGGCCATAGATAAAAAAGAACGAAGAAATTAATATAGCGACGAAGAACGAGAATCTAAAGTAAATCCAACCATTAATATTAAAATAAACACTGAGGATTGTCGCTTGCCACTTGAACAACAATTAAATCGATTTATGAATGAGTGTGCACCCACATGCACACGCGTAAAAGAGTTTTAATATACATATTATTATTAAAACTATCGAAATAATGAGTACGCGAAATTAATGTATACTGATTAATGATTAGACACGCATACACGTATAAGGAACACACTCACAGAACTGTTAAATAATTTAAGGTACGCAAAAACCATTTAAGTGAGAGCGAACAAAAAAAGGTTTACTAACATTTGAGAATTGTTTAAGAGTGAAAACTTTACAAAATCGCCTCAAAGCGATAGTCGATAAAACCACGTGACTTTCGAGCGAGGATGTTCTGTCTCTTTGATAGGCGAGACTTCAAGCAAAAAATACGTGTTTGAGTACTGTCCTCCCTGGGGGCAGCGTACACAGTGTGAACTGCTTTAGCAAGTTGAGCTATACGTCTATCTGTTCTTTCTCTCTGTCTCTGTCTCTGTCTCTGTCTGTCTCTCTCTCTCTCTCTCTCTCTCTCTCTCTCTCTCTCTCTCTTACGCGTACACAAGTGGACTGGCAATCTGATGTTTTATATGACTCTCTCTCTCTTTTAATAAACCTATTTATAATTATCAGTGTCTGAGTGGGTTTATCAGCAAACAAAAAGGGCCCGGCCTTACAACGACAACACGAGTGTATACTGGTATATAAACCAATCGATAAGTAGAAATATAACACAACATTAGATATGGTTACAAAAACCTCTACATTAAAAATAAATGACTACATTAAAAATAATAAATAAGTTAAGATCAAGCCCAACTATATTAATAATAAATAAGTTAAGATGAATAATACATAATTTGAGATAAATCCCTAGGTAATTTATATATAATTATAATAAATAATGAATCAGTTAAAAGAAACACTTACATTATGAAATAAAACGAAGGTTAATTTTTTTGAATTGGTGACGCGAAGAACAATATACTTAGCATACTTCCATCAACTCAAAAGTCAATTAAGATAGATTTTACATTCATTTCTCATTCATTTTAAACTAACGATAATCTCCTAACAAGCTAGTAGATAAAAGGACCTTAAAGGGTATTACGCTTTTTTTATTCAAAGTTATTTATAAATTTTGTATCTTTAAACATATATGTAAATTAGTTAAAATACTTTCAAGCGTTATACATAAAATAATATGTTAGGATAAATTAAAACATTATATTAAGTTATGAAATGAAAACTGTTTCGTCGGCGCACCGAAATAAATATGTTTGTTTCGAATATCGTTCTTGCATAGTAGTAATCGAGAATAGTATGCTGTGTTTTAATATATCACGCCCAAAACGATTAAACAACTATTCCGAAGATCCGTTATGAAAACCTTTGATATACTGTAATAAAGAAGAGTTCATTGAAAATCTGACGGAGACCGCGAAACACGTGTCAGTCGATAATAAAATAATCTATATACACACATATTATATCACTGTATAGAATCATAGTGTGATAAAGAATTGAAATAGTGTTCCGACGTAAAGGAAAATTAAAAAAGGTTAAACCAAAAATTATTATTTATGTATTCATCAACGTTTCGTCATAATTTCAAGGCTTCCTCATGATGATATTCTGAAGAAAATAAACACAAGTACAAAATATTTTAAACAATGGTAGTAGGAGAAGTAGATCCTAAAGGGCTGCTTATGAGATGTATATATCATGAGATACAAATAGATTGTGGCAGTTACAAATGAGTTAACAGTAGAAAGTGTGGTGGAAATGGTGACGGTTGGATTTATAATAGCATTAGGGTGTGGGAGTGAGCTTGTGTGATGTAAGCCGAGAAAGGTCGCTTATTACCAGATAAGTTATGAACTCATGAAGTTAGTAGGATTCATTACAATAACTCTGGAACGTGTGAAGGGGAAACATTGGTAGCAGTTAAAGATATGTATTACTATGACGGAGGTGGAGAAATGAGTGATGTTTATTGAAGATTTCAAAGTTTGTATCGAGTTACTACCGCGGGAGGGTTAAACAACAAGGTCGTATAATGGACCTGTGTAGGCGGAAGAGGATGAGTGACGAGAGGGCCGGAATAGGATTTAGCGAGGAGAAAGTGATGTGTCAATATTTTATTTCTACATATATATATATATATATATATATATATATATATATATATATATATATATATATATATACTTATCAGCATACACACACTATACACAACACATATACATACATCACACGCACATTAAACTGTACCATATGTATAGAAAGTAAAAAAAAACGAATAATAATATGTTGGCCATGTTTAGTTCGGGGTGATTGACTTTAAACAAAGTGTCGTTAGAATATTAAAAAGTGTGGTTTTGTTTATTAAAACTAACTATAGCTGTTAGAGGATAAAATGTTTAAAATGCTTTTCAAAAGAAACAAGTGTATTTATTTATTTATTCATTTATCTATTCATTTATTTATGGATGTGCTTATTCCTTTTTTTATTTATTTGATTATATATATATATATATATATATATATATATATATATATATATATATATATATATATATATATGTATATATATATATATATAAAATGTATTAATTTAGCTGTAGGCGAACGAAATGCGTATAGTGTGTACAAAAAAAAACGGAAATTGTTATTTATTTATTAATTTATTACTGTGTTTATTTATTTATTTATTATATATATATATATCTATATATACATAAATATATATATATACATATATACACATACATACATATTTTATATGTTGATTAATTTTATTTGTAGATATTATGTGTGAGGAATGTTGAAGGTATGGTATAGGTTGTTAGCCTAGATCTACATTCATGTTTTGTTCGGATAAAATTAATATTAAAGCATATAACTTATATAAGTTAAGACGTTCTTTAATGGTATTTGATTTCAGAATGAGTACTGATTCAAGAAGTCTACAGTGAGATTTATTTAAAATGAATTTAACAATTCTAGCTTGCTCAAAATTAAAAATATGATTGTTTTGTAATGCGTGTAAAAAGTGCGTTGAGATAATTGCCATTTCTAAATACTATAGTCTACACATGAAATAATATATATATATATATATAAATTATCAACCATTTGTTGTAGTTTATTTTACATTAATTTAAATTGCATTGTATTTTTCATCATCTAACTTCTTAAAAAGAAGTTCACATACAAAGTGAACAATTTTAAAAATAACAGAATTTAATTAGTGGACCACGCGGTGAATTCACTATATATATATATATATATATATATATATATATATATATATATATATATATATATATATATATATATATATTATATATATATACCAGTGTAAACATATTTTTCAAACATTGTTTTATAAGAGTATTTTTGGAGAAAACAATAACAATGTGTTATTTTAAATAATCAAAATGTATTTTAATTTCTGTTATTTTAATTAATACAGTTTATTAAAAACTGTATTAATTAAAATCACATCGTTACGATTTCCTAGCAAATATATATAAAGTTTGTAAAAGATGTTTAAAGAAATATGAACTCTCCTATTTTAATACACATAACTGCGTGCATGCAAATCTATTTTATATGTATATATATATATATACTCGTGCTGGTCCAAAAAATAGAACATATGTATAAAACTGTGAAAATCATTCCGTTTGAGATAAATTTCGGCTTTTAAATTGTCTAGGCGAAATATTCTATATGTAAATAACAATTACAACTATTTTTAATCATTTGTCATAGTTGCATATGTCAGACTTTATTGTCACAGAGTAGTTTATTGTCACATTGGGAAATTCAACGTTTCAATTTAATAGAACATTATTCGTTGAGTAATCTTAAACTCTAAAAAATTCTGTGTTTAAAAAGATTTTGCAAGTAATTTAATCATTATCTCTCATTTTTATTGAGGACAATCTGTGAGATGTAATTGGTGTTAAAATATTCCTATCACGCTAAACTAACAGAAATAGTTGTTTTACGATAGAAACTTTTTTTTCATATCAATTGCAATGTCAGTTTTTCAATATTTCGCGTTTCAAAATAGAACAAGACAGCTAAGAAAACAAAATAGATTTTTATTAACTTAAATACAAATAAAAATTAATCAATATTTAGTAGCAGCACCTTTTGCCTTGATAACAGCATCAATTCGCCGTGGCATGGAATCAACAAGCTTCTCGCAATCATGTGTAGACACCGAATCCCATGTGTTCTGTATTGCAATCTTAATGGCTGCAAGGGTAGTAGGTTTTTCTTTGCGAAGCTTCCTCTTCATATTATCCCACAAGGCTTCAATAACGTTCAAATCTGGCGAGTTCGCCGGCCATTCAAGAACAGGGATCGATCGTTCTCGGAGCCAGGAAGTTGTGGACTTGGCAGAGTGTGCCGGTGCGAAGTCATGTTGAAAAATGATGTCTGTGGCGTCACTGTCAAACTGATTGTCCAGCACTTGCAATAAATTAGCTTCCAGGATATCTTGGTACACTGTTGCGTTTACATTTCCTTTGATGAAGCAAAAATTACCAACACCCTTAGCACTCATACAGCCCCACACCATGCAAGACTGCGGGAACTTCACAGACTTCTTGACGCATTCTTGGTTATACCGTTCCGTGGATCTTCACCAAACACGTGGCCCTTGGTCGCCGAAAGAGATACAAAATCGAGACTCATCTGAAAAGATCACACGCCGCCATTCGTCTGTAGTCCAGGTTTGATGAGCAGTTGTCCATCGTAGCCTCTTCAACATCTGTTTTTTGTTAAGGAGCGGTTTGGGTGCAGCTATACGATTTTGGTATCCCAGTTGCCGGAGCCTTTGGTAGGTAGTGCTTCTTGAAACGTCGGCACCAGAAGCCTGTTTCCACTCTTTAGTAATGTGGCTTGTTGACTGGAATCGACTTTTCTTTGCCACCTTATCCAGTGCCCGGTCTTGTCTTTCAGTGGTGCTTTTCTTTCGTCTGCATTTCTTGAAACACCCGTAACATCTTTCTGGAACACTTTGGTCACTACCGATCTTGAACATCCGACCTTGGTTGCGATTTCCATGTGCGTCTTTCCTACTTCCCGCAAATCGAAGATTCGCTGCTTCTCAGGCAAAGATATGTCTTTAGAGCGACCCATAATGAGAGGTTATGATTAAATTACTTGCAAAATCTTTTTAAACACACAATTTTTTTGAGTTTAAGATTACTCAACGAATAATGTTCTATTAAATTGAAACATTGAATTTCCCAATGTGACAGTAAACTACTCTGTGACAATAAAGTCTGACATATGCAACTATGACAAATGATTAAAAATTGTTGTAATTGTTATTTACATATAGAATATTTCGCCTACACAATTTAAAAGCCGAAATTTATCTCAAACGGAATGATTTTTATAGATTTATACATATGTTCTATTTTTTGACCAGCACAAGTATATATATATATATATATATATATATATATATATATATATATATATATATATATATATATATATACATGTTAGCGTCTCCATATTCGCATGTGTGAATTGTGTTTTTATTCTTATATATTTGTATGTTTGAGAAATTCTCTTTATGTTTTTTGGCCAGATAGTTAGCTCTGTATCTAATGCATAATGTTGTTGTTATTTCGTTTGATTTTGTCTTAATATTCATGCATATGCATTTCTTTGTTAATTGGTATTTGTTAGTGATGAAGTTTTTGTCATGGGTCGTTTTCTCTCTGTTTTCATAATATATATATATATATATATATATATATATATATATATATATATATATATATTAGACTAGTCGGAGATGACTAGTATTTCGTTATTTCCTTTTAGTCTCTTAGTGTCAATGGCTAATGTTTTCTAAAAAAAAATGTTCGGCTGTTTGTGAATTCCAGGTTGGGAATTATGTTGAGTTAGCTTCTCCAGAAGTTGTCTAATTTTTCTCTGTGTATAATACATGCACACATACACACACACACACATACATATATATATATATATATATATATATATATATATGTGTGTGTGTGTGTGTGTGAAGGATAACCGCCTAAACTAAAGCAATTATTAGATTAGGATATTATCCTGTACATTATACATTTCGGAATATATATCTAAGACAACACGTGAGTAACAGCGTATAAGCATAAAAATGAGTGATTTGGCATATATTTAATTTAATTTAGTTTCATGTAAAGGGCGGAAAAAGGGTCAGACCTTCGTGAAAATTCACTACATCCGATTTTTGTGAAATCTTTCAAATAGATATTAAACATCAATTAATAAATACCCCCTAATAACAGTTTCTCTTGCGTATTTTGAATGAATACAAGCTCTAATTTGTAAATTCAAATGTTTTAAACCTGCATGGCATTTAATCCATAGTCATGAAACACCAATTAGGCAAGGTTCCCTAAATTTCAATGTTTTATTAAGACTTCTTAATTTAAGCCTGTAATTTGATGCATTTTCTAGAATCCAAATCATGTAATCAATTTTAATCAAAATTCGAATAGGGATTGTAGACATCAGGTTTAGAATGATCATATCTTCGTAAGGGGACATACGATTTGTGAATAACTGTTGTCTTTGTGGAATTAATTTTACCCGTCCTATGATAGATATTCTTCTAGTATATGTATATATATATATATATATCAGCAGAAAGCAGTTTTACAGAGTGTTTGAACGTAAGTGTTTTTCTCTTAAAGTTTATACATACATACATACATGCACACACACATACATGCATGCATACACACATACACACACACATATATATATATATATATATATAATTGCTTAATTTTTATATAAACACATGAAAAGAAAACATGCGTATATTGTTCTAACAGTTACACACCACAACAAAAGCCGTAATATATAGCAGACTGATAATATTGAAAGATAATGATGGGGATACGTCTTTATCATTCTCACTATTATTTTGTAATTAATTAATCAAATGAATTTACTCTGATATGCCTATAAGAATAAAAAATGAGTAATAGACAAACCATTATATAAACTGAAGACACTATGACTCGACGCGATGGAATATATATGTTGTTCATTTAGAGGCGACAAGATGTGTCGGTGAAATCGTCGACTAAAATAAAATAAAGCAAGATCAAGATTCAAATGGATAACGGAATGAACACTTAATGGTAGAAAAAAAGTATAAAAGATCAGAGTAAGCGGAAAACGAAATATAGGTAACATACTGCCATCAACTTAAGGTTGTGGGTGCATTCTATTTTCTATACAGAAACAGTCGATGCATAGCTGCATAATACCAAGTAAAGTTATATATATATATATATATATATATATATATATATATATATATAAACAATCAGAATACGACAATAAAGAGTGTACAAAACACATTATCTATTACGTCATCATGAAAACTACATTTTTTATTTGAAACACTATTGTTTTGAATAACTGAGTACGTAATAGACATCGTATTTCGTACCATCTTCATTTTCATCTTTTACTTGTTCATATAATTGCGTTATATTGTATATCGAGCATAACTCTTTCATGATAGGTTCTACTTTGAATGTATACATTATACCTTTATTTTCATGTACCTTATATATATATCAGGGTGGGCCAAAATAAGGGTCCTATCTTTAAATTTGAATAACTTGAATTTGAATAACTTCCACAAAATAAAAGTTAAACTCACCAAACTTTATGTGTGTGTAGACTGACCCTTCAGAGATTTTTTGAAATAAACAAAACAAATTTTAGCCGAAAAACACTTCTTAAAACTTACAAAAACTAAAGTATTGTTTTTTACACTGTTTTGAGTTTTTTAAGCAAAAATAATGTTTTCTAAATGAGGGTACGTTCCTTAGGGCTAATACAGCTCATGCTTGCTTCGGAAGGGGTCCTTTACTTATTCTAAAAAAAAATTAAAAAAATCAATAAATAAAAAAGTTATGAATTTTTAAAAATAGGACCCTTATTTTTGCCCACCCTATATATATATATATATATATATATATATATATATATATATATATATATATATATATATATATATATATATATTGATGTTTGCACCTGGTGTGTGAAGTAGAGACTTCATCAGAGACCTTGTTCTTGAATAAATATTCCCCTGTGGCTGATTAATTGCACGTATGAATATTTCTCGAGACCGGCTGAGGCATTATGACCTCTAACCGGTAAGTAGGTCGCCACATATAATTGCTTACACCCTGACAATAAATTATCAATAACAAAACTGTAAGGAATGGCGAGGATACTATCTTTGCGAAAAAAAGAAATGACAGTGTGAAAATAATTCGTAAGGTTACAGAGACAGCGGAAACAACCTTTTCTAGGAACATATTGGTTTCTAGTGCCCATCCACTGTATCTTAAAATAAATCGGTCACATAAAGGTGTCCTAACATTATTATTGAAGCAAGATGACTTGTGTTGAATACAACGATTATCTACCTTCTAAGGGTAACAGTTGCTAACAAAAATGATCGCTATGTTGCGAAACCCCTTATTCAAGTGATACGTGTAACAGATTACCAGAGAATGATTCACAACAGTTTGGAAAAGATTGATTTTTTCTGTCAAATATTGTTCCCATCTTTTATGTTATACTTACAACGTTTTGGCCCATGTAACTTCCGATTCTTTTCAGGTGTATCTTGTTGAACTCTGGCTGTTTAACGCAAAAGATATGGCATCTATATCACACCAGGATAGTCTTCAGGGGCGACTCAACTCTCTGAAAGCATCTTGTACAAGTCAAGTTCACTACAGAAAAGTCACGACTAAGAACTGTGTGTATGCAGCTCCATGTATGTGTAGTAAAATATACAAAGGTGAGACATGTTGCCAACTAAAACCAACGTTAGAAATACACCAAAAAGCCGTAATACGTGGATATATGGTAAAAGTCGGATATATAACTACATATTAGCGGAATGAGCAACTATCTACCGTGATGGGGCAAAGTAAAAAATATATAGGAAAAATTACAATAGTGAGAAAAACGACCCAAAGAAGCATCGCATATGTTACGCAACAATGCCCTCCTTAGTTTATCTTGTATATTATTTGATACAATATTCAATATAGGAACCATTAATTACAAATACTAGATGAGATTGCCATTGTAATATATATTTATATATATATATATATATATATATATATATATATATATATATATATATTTATATATATATATATATATATATATATATATGTGTGTATAATTGACAGGATATTAAAGATATGATGGATACATTTAAAAGCAAAAACTATCATGAACATTGCTGCTCGATATACGAGATAGAGCAAGTATATAAACAAGTAAAATTTGAGAATAAGAACTGTGCAAGATACACTATTTTATAAGTCACCAGTTGTTGAAAAAAAACGGGTTTTAAATAAAATACATTTTATTATTTCTTTTTATAATCCATGTCTTTTCAGAAAATGTATATATTATCGTCAAGGGAGTGCAAACAGAGAACTTGGAAAAGGGGAAATCACCAAAAGTCAAAATTTGGAAAAATATAAAAATTAAAAATAATGTAAAAATTAGAACAAAACAAATTATAGGCAAAAGATCACAGTTGAAGGTACAATAAGAGTTCGTAGATGCAAATTTGAATTCATGTAAGATTGAGTCGTATTTTAGAAAATAAAATGGCATCTTAAGTTTAAAAAATCCGTGAAATTGTGGACAGGCAAATGCCATTAAATGGTCTTGCTAATCAGCAACTTCAACGCATTTTTAGAACTTCAGATATTTTCTTTTTAGATTTTTAATTGTTTTATATTTTTTCAAATTTTGACTTTTGGTTATAATAAGTGGTTGTAGTCTCATTAGTAGTAGTACTATGGCAGTTGGGGTTTGTTAGCTTCTCTGTTATAAAAAATGGTTATGACAAAATGTAGTGGCCTCAAAGCGTATATTACTACGACTGCGCGTATTCACGTTGTTTAAATATCTATAGACATCACCGTTGCATGCATAATCGCATACAAGTAGTAGTTCATCTATAGCATTAAATGAATAGCATTATTAATATCATAAAATGGTATTCTTACTTATTATACAGCAATAGTTAAATTTAAAATAGATCGAACATAGTATCGTTATAGATGATGATGATGATGATGATGATGATGATGATGATGATGATGATGATGATGATATAAACAAAGTCGACACTTTTCCCTTTTTAAATGTAATTTTTTTTTTTAATTGCTCATATGAAATTATCCTAAACTTTAACTTACAAAAATTATAAACATACTCTTTATTGTAATGATCGGTAACAATATGCTCATTATAAAACGGCAGAAAACTACATTTGAATGTATTTTCGTATGGATTATGTTAAAAAATCTTTCTGAAAATAAACAGAGAAGTTATATCAGATATGCTATGTACGAATATTTGCAGAGGAAAATATGAAAACTGTCAAATCTTGACAACTATGTAACAGAGTGAAAAGATATCAGATTTGTGAGTGCGACAAAAACAGTAAAACATAGAAAGAAGATCTTGAAATGGAATGTAAAAGAAAATGAAATTGGTCATAACTGGAAGAAAAACAACACGAATAACAGAATAAAAGTCGAAATATTAAGAAAGCCGATCTCTAGAGAAGTATCGATAGATACATTCACAAAGACAGCAGGGGTGAAAGAATATATATATATATATATATATATATATATATATATATATAAAATTAATAAATCTATATTAAATTATAAGTACCTACAGACGCTAACGTTTTTAGCTTATTGCTCTCATCAGTGTAGCAAAGTAACAATTGCAGACGTTCGGGAGGCACGAATCCAGTTCCTAGAGTCAGCCTAGAATCTGAAAGTAGTCGAAATATCCTTTTGGCTACAGGAAACTGTAACGTAATTAAGGGAAATGAAGACCTATATGTACTTAGAAGTAGGTACATATAGAGGACTAGTCGTGAATGTTCGACAAACATATTCGGAACTATGCATTAAAGCTTTTTGAAAGTCTTTTGAATTTCTCTTCAGGTCTGAGGCAGTTGACTCTCTATTGGAAAGGCGCAACTGAAACATGCATGCACATATGTAACCAATAATGTTTGTATGAATAAAAAGATATACTAAAAACAGATCTATTTGTTATTGAGCACTTTTTATAAACACTGGAAGTTCAATAGATTTACATCTATAAAAACAAATATAACACATGTACTATATATATATATATATATATATATATATATATATATATATAAGGAGATTGTAGTTTGCTTGAAGCATTGCTGGTAAATATAAGTGCAGATTAGTAGTCCAGGGCTGTAGCAAGGCGGTGTAGTTGCCGGAACATGGAAAAACTGCTGAGTTTAAAGTCTAGAATAAAATAAATTTAAATTTAGAATTGAATAAAGAAAAAAGAGAAAGGAAAATAAAAATTAATAAATCATGTAAAATAAAATATAATAAAATTATAATAATTAGTATATAAATAAACAAATGTTAATAATATGTTAACTTTAGTTGAATAATTATTTAATTAAATTTTGACATTTTCTGCGTTCCTACTCTCAATTGTCTGCTGCGGTGTTTCAATGGTTAGACACCGGATTTTCCCGTGTTTTCGACCCTCTCGGTCTTCTATTGTTGTCTTTTGAAAATGAAAGTTTTTCTTTCAAAAATTTAAGATTACCTTTTGTCGAACTTTTTATTTACCAGACAGTATTTTCTATTCGGGTATTTAATGAGTTTTTCGTGAACTTATTAATAAATCGTTTTGAGTTTCGTTTTCTCTCATCGTTTATTTCTGTTCACTTTTTCCATCTTCCGGCAACTACACCGCATTGCTACAGCCTCGGACTACTAATCTGCATATATATATATATATATATATATATATATATATATATATATATATATATATATATATATATATATATATATAAGATGATAAAATATTGACATCGAACTATTTATATGGAATTAACAATCGTCATGTACAATTTATGTAATATATATTTTCATTTCTGTTTTTCTGACGGCCTTCATACACACATGCTTCGAGGTTCTCCCACAGGAAACTTTGCCAGTATGATTTAAATTGCCTAGAGTATAACCTTCAGCAGACGTGCGAAGTTGAAAAATGTGCAGAACTATCTGGTATCAATTGCTTTCCAATAACCAATTCAGAAAGGTGAGCAAATGTAGATAATGACACACATGATTATCGATGGCAAGTACCTCAGAACACAGTGATTAGGAATGTGCGACTAAGTTTTCTGATGCATTGCACGTTTTCCCGGATACGGTAATGGAATACCGAACACTCCTTAGTCACTAAATGAGTTAACTAGTATAAATAAATATAACGACGAACAGTAGTATAGGGGGTTCGGTTGTATTCTGTATAATGCTATTGGCTAATCTGGAGTTACTATTGTTTGTACAAGATATGTACGCTGGAATAAACCGTACTGTTTTAAGACCTTTACACGCTAGGTTATTTTTTATTTATAACTTCTTACCAAGTTATATCACATACAATTAGAAAGAAAAAGATAGAAATTGAAGAATAGACAGATGGATAAATAGAGAGAGAGAGAGAGAGAGAGAGAGAAAGCGAAAGCGAAAGAGAAAGAGAAAGAAAAAGGAAGGAAAAAACAGAGGGGAGAGAGAAATGGCGAGGTGAAAGAATAGTTTGGGATTTTCCTCTTTTTATTTCTTAAAATTAAAATAGATTTGCAAACCTATTTTTTATTCATACCCGCCGAAGGAATTCTTGTCATCATTTTAGCAACCTAAGAACTAAGACTAGATATGCCCATATTCAATTAAGAATATAAATACTGCGAAATTGTAGACTAAACAGTTCCAAATCAGAACAGAGTTGAGCTAAAGAAGATAAGATAAAAAAATCAATAATATTCTCCCAGAGAGTTAAATGGCATTTAACAAGAAAATTGTGTCAATAATAATAAATGTAGATTATCCAAGTGCAATTGCCACAACATTAAATAGGGATTTGAATGTAGGATTAAGGCCATATAAATTTTGTCAATAAAACACATCAGGCATATTTTAATATATCCACATAACTAAATAACTCTGAAAACTCTCGTTTTACATTTGGAGTTTATAATCGATAAGAATTAATCTGATTGATCAATATTCCTTTTTTATTGATTACATATGTAATAATATAGATATGTTGTACGCTTTCTTACACAAAATTGTTATTACGGCTCGGAGCTTTATTAACTAGCTGCAGTTAATCACTAATCACTTTTTACAACTTCAACTGCCTACTTTCTTAATTTAACAATATTTTCTACTTTTCTCTGTCAATGAAAAATATATCATGCAAATTACATATCTTTACAAGACATTACACTTGTATAGCACATCAGTAAATTGAAAAAAATGCTTATATTGTCTTATTTTGTAACCTACATGAAATTACGTAAGCTGTATGTTTGGCTTCAATTGCGGAGTTCATTAAGGTAAGTATGTTCCTATTTCTGTAACTACTTTTATGAGGAAATAAGTTGGACGTTCCTTCCTTTAAAAACAGTCATGCAGTACTAACGTGTTTACACTTAATCCACCTTCACGCAGATCAAAATACTCAAGATTAACTCATAATATGCTTACATACATTTTAAATTGAACATACACCCTTTAACTGCACTAACAGAATAGTGCAAGCGAGAGAGAGAGAGAGAGAGAGAGAGAGAGATAGGGAAGGTAGAAACTTAAACGATAATTGATACACAATTATTCTGTGTGCGTAGTTTTGTTGGTGTATTACAGTGGGTTGCATTTCTGAATTGAGTATCAGCTGGGGTACTTAGCTTAATTTCTAAACAAACTGGTTGTGTGTACATATGCAGATGATAAGTTTGAATAGAATAGATTTCTTTGCACGTAAAAAACTGCCTATTGTTATTGCAAGATATCCATTTTCTCTTTATGCATTACAGTGTCTTCAACAACATTTAGCTATTATGGTAAATTAACTTCATAAAATATTATTCACGTTTAAAATAAATATTTTTCACATTTATTTTACTAATCACATTATTCTCAACTTACTTCATTTCGGTTTATTAACATATCCACTGTTAAATGAATTATTCTATAGAATTATATTATGATTGTAAACAATAATTTCTTTACAAAATCTACTTATAACATTGCATCCACTAGAATGCTTTTCGGTTACATAAAAAACAAGTCACCTTTTTAAAATGAATTACTTCGTATACAAAACATATTTAGAATAAAATGACTTACTTTATTGGTAAATATTAATTAAATTAAAATGAATGTCCGTTACTTATGAAACCAGCGATCTATTCTACTTAATTACTTCCTAAAATAAAGATAATATAAACAACAAATAATTGAATTACTAGAAACTGCATATTAGTCACCAAGCGGATCATTTTCGTGTTAATTCCTGGCCTTCCTGTCTGGTATCAAAGTGTGGTATTAATTCAATATTTCCATTTTAATTTTATTCATTTTCCCTTTTTTAATCATTTTTTCAAATACTTTTTTATGATAAAATTTACTTACTATTTTTGGTACATTTTATCATTTTCCGCAAATCACCATAACCAGAATTCCGATGTAGATACGTTGATTTTAAACCTTTTAATCTGGTTTTTGAGCCAACAATTTCAATAATTACTCTGAGAAATTCCGTTTTTCTGGCTTTGAATTATTTTATTTTATGCACTATGCGTTAGTAAAACAACATTGACTCACATTCAAGTTACACCAGATAAGTGAAAGCTAGTTTAAAATAAATTAACCGTAACACTAAAAACCAAACTAACTTCTATATGAAAAGTATCCTAGATTAAGACGAACAAAAGAGAGCTGGAATTACTTTGGGTTCGTTTGATGCCGCTCAAAGCACCCTTTCTTGCCTTGACATAATAAATAAATCAATTTAGCAATCGAGCTAGAGATGATATATTCTCTACCCTGCAGCTCATTAATAACAGAGGAGACGTTGCTAGTCTTTTCCTACTCTACTGATAGTTTCATTGTAAGTGACCGATTGAGTTTCAAGCTCTAGTTCTTTTCACCGTAACAAACCTTCTAAGCAAGAACTCACCTTCTATCAACACCGTGAAAAACTCTCTTTCTTTTTCTGTGTACGTAAAATCAAACGGAATTTCTATTAATAAAGTCGTTTTTCTATGAACTTATCACCTATGGAACACGTTACCGTGTGAATGTTTCCCCGTAAACTACAACTAGGTCGTTTAGAAGTTCAATATCAACAAATATATGTCATCTCCTGTGAATTAATCATGATTCTCAATCTTTTCATGATACTGTTCAACGATCCAATTGACAATCTCACTTATCTTAATCCTCGAGTGGTGTTTGGCCTTGCTAAATGGTGACAATTAGTTTATAATATAAAATGTTACAAAATTTATTTTCCATATTCCCCCAAAATAATTCAATTGTACAAACATCAGTTTGCACCACGGTAAATGGACAGGAGCGTTCGAGAGGATGAACATTCTTAGTAAGGCTGGAAGTGAATGGAGAGTATAGAAATATTTAAAACATTCCGGCCACATTACACACAAAACCACTGACGCTATTGAAGTGAACTCATCGATAACTGCTCGTAACAAAATGAATTTAAAATAATATTGTAAGGAAGTAGAGACAACTAAAGTATCAGCGACTGTTATTACATAATAGCGAGAATCTATTTTCAGCAAACAAAAAACTACTTGAATAACCTTCTGCTACTGATAAGAAAAGTATGTCCTCGTATTGCCTCTGCCTTATCAGAAATATACAACAGCACTAATTCAAATAGAATTTAGAACGTTAACACGCGAAGAGTCACGTGATAGTAATGCTGTATGGAAAATTTCAAAAACTTGATGAGGTATCTCCTTCATCTTCTATGGCCGAATTCGGTAGAATACCTAGTCCGTGCGTAATTAGTGGATGTGTGCCTCAATGGATTGTAGTTGAGAAAACATTTATGGTGATGAAAAGTGCAATTAATGTGCACACGGGTGAGCAACTACACCACAATAGTATGTTTTAACCTGTTTTCAGAATAAGTATTTTTTGCGGATAAAACATAACATGTTCAAACGAGGAATTTCTTATTGGCATACAGAAAGGTTATCGGGTTCGTTCTCTCAGAGAACATATCTATCAACCATAAAAATGTTTGGAACAGACGTATTCATGAATTCTAACCTACAATAAAAGCCTACTTTGAACATTAAAACATCTTTGGTTCTGTTTCGATCAAAAGGGTATTCAACAATTTGATTCTTTTCTTCCTTGCTGTATATTGTCTTGACAATCAATAGTAGAGTAATTCATGTCAAAACTAGCCTTGAAGTAAACGCCTCACTTTACGATGACGAAAAGCTGTTTTCGCAACAAACAGAAACACACACATTTATTGACTTGTCTGTCTCTATTTGGAATGTATTGCAAACATATGTCCATGTTGTTCGGAAATGTGATCATGGAAACATGCGATATAGGAAACTACGGGATATGTACATGAATGGAGATATCAAATGATTAAACGATTACTGACACTGATGCGGTGAGATATAACTATCTCGGCCTGCTTCAGTTATAAGAACATTTTAGTAAAAAAAATGAAATCAAAACAGAGATGCTTATTTGAGCAGATTGAGGATTTTTCTGAAATTAAAACAAAATAACCATAACTAATTATATGTGACTTATTTTGTAATTTATGTACTTTCTCTCTAGGAAGTTAGACACAAGTTCAGGTGTTGTTTTGAAAAGCCAGCGCAATAAGATTTGCGCACTGTGGCATAAAGAAATGACTGATCAGCCTAGTAGGTATTTCGGAATTCCCCATAGGGGCGCCTCAGGCAATTAGCAATAGACTAACACCTATTAAAAAAAGAAGGGAAGTATGGGAAGGTTAATCTACTGAGATTGAACAGAACTATACGTCAGCCGGACAGAGTAAGCAAAAAAGAAACCTCAACGGCCCACTCTGTGTCAGACTGATTATCGAGGACGTATCCTCGACTTTTTACGAACACACCTACTAAACTGTGTCAGATAAGTATGTGATTGTATAAGCATGAATTGCGAAAGAAAAATATAGAACATAGATTAATCGATTGATTTGGCGCGTTACAGAAAATACAAAACATAACTCTATTATACCTGCTTGGCCTCTACTTGCAGATTACACACTATTTAACAAATATTTCAAATTAGTTCACTTTAGTCTATCTCGTTACTTCATTTATATAAATAAGATAAGGCTTTATAATTAAATCAATTTTAACATTGAAAGACCGGGATTTGTCTAATTGAAAATAGTTTCATAATGTAGTGTTAAGTTCAATCTTACTTTGTAAAAATACATGTGATGTATGAGTTATTAAAAAGTATAATGAAATATAACTTAGACAACTGTCGATAAAATGGTGTCGATTTATTTAAAATTTCAGCACATAAATATTTGTTTGCCTTTAATCTGTTAGTAATATGAGCTCGAGGTTTTCAGTGAAAAATGTTTACTTATCGGCTTTTCTTCCTTTTCTGCTTCTTCTCTCCCATTTCATCATGTTATCTTATTCCGTTTTCATCACCTGTTAAGTTTAATAAATTTCCACTTTAGTTTGTTGAACCATTCATTGGTTCGATGTTTGTAAGAAAAATTAAATTCGAAATCAGATCAAATAAAACAAAAGCGTCAAAGCACATGTGCAATGGTCACCATGTATTCTGGAACAAAAAACAAAACATTTATTTCATAATTGCAATAATGGTGCTGAAAGAAATGTGAACAGCCAAAGCAGCAATTACAGTAGTCATGTTTACGCTTACGCGCGCTCGGAATGATCAGAGACGTCAGCAGAAAGTTCCGACTCACACACGCACACAAAGAAATACATACAGTCGGAAACATAGTTGCTAATTTGCAATACGGTAACAAGACAACTTTGAAGCAGACACGTTATTCCATTATTACGGAAATGTTTTCTACTAACATTTGTTTATTGCTTGTTTAATATATCTGCAATGTTCTGATTGGACTGTATATAATGGAGAGTTACGTCGTGACTGAGTCTGCGATCATATATAATGATATTTTTCATATATATAAGCTTCGTTCTTTTGTGATAAATTGGATTATTATTTATCGGCATATAAATTTATTTGTATGTTATCATTTTTCATGTCTGAATATAATTGGTTGAAGAACTTGTCTTCTTGTATTGCGTTACACATGGCAATATATTCTGCCTCGTATATATATTCCACGACAGTTAGCTGTTTGTTTTATTTCCCTGAGATTAATGGACGATCAAAATTGAATTCGTAGCAATATACAAAAATACTTTTTCATTTTCCCAATTACCAAAATCTGAACCACCAAAAAAAATGATCAAGTTAAAGTTGTCTTTACATTTCCGATCAGTTACACAGTGCTTACAAGTTCCGTTCATATATATTAAAACGGATGTAATTACATTTAATGTGCTTTTGTAAGTTTTGGTAAATATTCTGATTTGTTAATAACTATATAACACAAGTAAAGTCTCGTACATATCGTTGTGTAAATTAAACTCCCAATGAGATCATTGTATATATTGTAATACGATAATTCTTTTGAATTTGCAATTTCTTCATTAACATTTATATCACATGGTATTTATTTCGAATTAGAAGAGTTCATTTTAAATCCGTTCAAAACTATCGGTTACTATTCGGTTTGACTTATTTTAACACACTAGTTATTAAATAAAATGATCTTATATCAAATAAAATAAACAAAGAAAATAATGTCATTGGTTAATGTCTTTCATTCTGAAATGTTAAAATAGATTACATGTTATGTCATTAATACTTCTAAGATTAAAAGCTGCAATCATTAAATAATCAATTCAAGTGATTATAATTAATTTTAATTGTTTTGTGTTTCATGCAAAAACACAATAATCATTTAGAGACTTTTTCAAAATTGTGTTCTATATGTATACACAATACTCATTTAGATATTTGTTCCAAATTCTACGTTCTATATGCCTACATAATACTCATTTAGAGATGTCTTACAATGTGGTGTTCTATATGTATACACACTAACCATTTAGAGATTTCTTAAAATGTTGACATCTCAAGTATTTATGTAGTAAATTGTTCCAATTTTTTCAACTTTGTTTTAGTTGATATAAATATTTCTTTAATTTGCCAACCAGCCTCTCCCCTCGCATTTTGTCCGTGTAAAACTTTTTGGTTGTACCATGTCTTTTTCGCAGGCGATATTTGCATTATAATATGCTGTTTTAAAGCCCATCTG
This sequence comes from Sepiola atlantica, assembly GCA_963556195.1. Classification (NCBI taxonomy): domain Eukaryota; kingdom Metazoa; phylum Mollusca; class Cephalopoda; order Sepiida; family Sepiolidae; genus Sepiola; species Sepiola atlantica. The sequence goes on along the minus strand of OY744516.1, from coordinate 180,329,147 downwards.
ATGCACAATTAAATCGTCTTGTATCGCTATTTGAATTAGCATTACGATAGATGTGATTTTGTTGTGTGGGATATGTTTATGTATGATCTATATTCTTTATTTGGAACAATAATCAAGCTACATATCTGGCCTTAAGGGGGTTTCTCGTTATTGGGTCTTTATTTTACTGCATAAACATATCTGCACCCGATAATTGTGTTAATTTTAGGTATATATGTGAATTCATAAGTACCATTTTCTTTAAGAGCATTTATTTCCTCATTCATAGCTGTTCCCATTTTTAATTTCTCGGTAGACATTACTGCTTCTTTAAGTTTCAGGACTGTTTCTTTTTCTATACAAATAATAAATAGAACAATTTGATGTATTATCAGAGGCTAGCACATAATCATGTAGGTATTTTCTTTAATTATTTCTGTTGAGAATATCTTCTTTCAGTTTCATTTTAATTTTATTCTATTTTTATCAGTATTATCGTCTGGTTGAATCATCTGTTTCCTTTGTCTTTATCTTGCGTATTAGGTTGTTGGAACTCATGAAGGAGTACACATCGTATTCTATTTATCTCTTTTGTATCAAGGAAATTAATTAGAAAAACCGGGCTTAAAATATCGTAACCTACGAACATTTCTTATACGCTTTTCTGATCAAGTTTAGTTTTATTTTAAATGTAAGCAAAACAGATTGTACACAAATTATCCATACTACTGATATCAGTTTTGTCTGGATGTAAATAATTCAAAATATGTTTTCCCAGTTCTTCTGTTGAAATATCTATTCCACATGTAGACTGACACCTCGAAGGATTGTTCCATATAGTTTACGGAAATTTTTCATGGTATAAATAAGAATCTTGCAATTTCAGATAGTGATCTCAGCGACCTTTCGGCGATTACATGTTATGTGGCTAATGAAGTGCTAAAATACTTGTTATTTATTTTCCATCATAAGATGTTTCAATTTTAAACAAGTAAAGCCTGCCCAATATTCAGTTCTCAGTCGTTTAATTAAATCATAAGGTGCTTTGTCAGTCAAATGATTTTCCATAACATCTGTTGCTTAGAAGTTATTTGTAAGTAAATAGACTGTAATATCTCCTGAGTAATCATCAACAAAATGTCATTTTGATTAATTTATCGGAGTTGCTTCAGCTGGATCTTTTAAATAACAGTGAAGCACACGAGGTATTTTATTTGACTTCGTACGAGTTTTATTTCTATATTGGCAGATCTTACTTTTGCGCATACATCGCAAATAAATAGATTTTGTATTATTTATTTTCAAGCCATCAACAGCTGATTCCAATTTTAAAATGTCTTCTTCGTGGCAGTGCACTAAAGTTTCGGGCCATTCTTTAAGATAATGTGTTCTTGACGCCATTAAAAACAATAATTTTCTCTCTTCTCTCAATGTTGCCCGTATTTCCATCTTTTATTTTTAATTCAGTCGCGATATGGTTAAAAATAAATTGAAACGTTATTTTCTGTTGCTGATTGTACAGAAAACATATTTTGTTTGTATGAAGCATGTTAAACTTTTTTCAAAATGTTTTAAGAGTACATTCTGAGAATAAAACATATTATTTATTTTCTATGTCCTTCAGCGAGTTAATTGGGGTTTCTCACTTGCAGTAGTTTTTATCGTCAGTCATATCTCGATAGTTTTTGCACCTACGTTCATTTTTTCTGCAATAGCTCGTACCATGTGTTTCCATTCGACAGTTTCACACCATCTTTTTTCTCTCTAGATGTGTATGTATTATTACATTGAAATATTTTATTTTCGGTTTTATCAGAATTATAACATTGTACATTGTTTCTATTTCTTTGACTTCACGGATATTTTCATCGAATGATGACCACGTGTATTTGGTTTTCGACATTTTTCAAGAAAACATTGAATTAACTAACTTCGAGTTCCACGTATTTTTTTTTTGCGTTATTACTGTTTAGAAGGCCTTATAATTCTCCGGTAATCCTTTCAGAGCCATCGCAATCAGTAAAATGTATTCCCCAACTGTTTTAAGTGACGCGGCTGAGTTTTCGAATTTGATAATTTAGTCAGTAACAGATCAATCTAAAATCATTTTGATCATAGGTGGCTTGGGTTCTTTGTATAGCGCCATAATTCTGGGTTTGCTGTTTCTAATTAAATGAGTTTTCAATATTTCCATCGCCAGTTTTACGTTATTATTCGCATCCCTGACTAACAACGATATGCTTGTATCAGTATTGAAAAAATCCCGTCATTTCTTTCATGGTATGATTTGTACTCCACATCTATATTATATCCAATAATATATGACCGTTTTTTCAAACAAAAATATGATACCATGTTCATTTTTCCAATAATTCAAGGTGTTCTTCCTCTCCATTGAAATAGTATCGGTTTCTCTGGGCACATAACCTGTTTATGTTAATGAATGTCACCGTTAGTTTGTGAAATCATTCATTGTTAGATGTTTAGAAGTAAAGTGAAATACGAAATAAGATAACATTAAGCAAAACACTAACGATCTCTGAATGGATCAACATTTTTTCTGACCCAAAGACAAAAATGTATTTAACAATTATAATAATAGGCATTGAAAAATATAAACAGCAGTAGTTGCAATAACAGTAGTCATGAATATAAATTAGTCAATAAAAAATGTAAAAAGAGAAAATGTGTTTATGATAACACATTCCTATGAGTAGTTACTTTAACGAAAGAAATTCTATTCTGCGGGAAGTGTATACGTGAAATAGAATATCGACGACAATGACAGTTTTGGATCAGCTTGTAATACAAGATGAGAAACTGTCATAGAAGTACACTGTATTTTACAAAAACTCAGTCAGGAAATAAATGTACCACCAGATGTAGATTTTATGAGTAAATATATACCATCACGTGATCGTATATGTGCGCAGGTGAACGACATGATTAAATCTACTCGACAGTTTACTGTGCTTAGCGTATAAATTATAGTCTTGAAGTAGCAATAGATACAGTCAGAACACTAGAACATCTGTTAGATACTGTGGAATGTTCTTACGTATACCGATGTGACAATTATCCAACGACGCTTTAATTTCATTAGCTACGCGTACCGATATTGCTACACATGGTAATTCCAATTAGACTAAGTCTTACGAATGCATTTTGATTATTCTGAAGTAAGCGTATCATTATCGATATTTCGGGGAAAGAATACAAATGCAACACCGACTACAATTTGAATGGTAGTATCGATCCTCAAAACGCTAGAGAGTCACGCGAAACGTGGGTGCATACTTCAACATTATATCAATGCTCCCTATCGAAGATTATAATGATTTAATGTAGGTTACACAAACGACATTAATGAGAATCAGTATTTGTTTGTTACTACCTCAGATAATAGTACGACTACTGCTACTCTAAATATTACTACAAATACTAATACTAATAATTATTATTAATAATAATAATGATAATTAGTAGTAGTAGTAGTAGTAGTAGTAGTAGTAGTAGTAGTAGTAGTAGTAGTAGTATGAACATTTAATACTAGCAGGTCCCGTGCCCCGGCGTTGCCCGGGGAAAATATAACATATTAATTTAATTGAAAAAGAAAAACTAGACTTTCAATTCTGAAAACAAAAACAGAAAAAAACCCATTTGACTGTAAATAATTCAGGTGATTAAAATAGGGTATCACAATGATGTTTTATATTAAGATAAAAAGGTAATGGTTATAAAAATAGATGTGTAAATGAGCAAATTAAAATGATTTTTTTAAAGTTTGGAGCAGGAGCAAGACTCTTTACCGTAAAGTTTAAAGTAGTAACTCCACCTTTGCCTTATTTATATAAGTATTGATAATTTCTTAATAAATATAATATATCTCTCTAAGTTTTGGGACACTAAGCTCTAAACTCTATCGTTTTAAATAAGGGTTAACTCTGCCCCCCCCCCAAAAAAAAAACATTATTGAATCTTAATGCAATCACTTGCATTGCAGTGAAATGGGTTCGACTTTATAATAGCACTAATAATAAGCAAATATCAAGCGTAAACACCTCATTTTGCTTTTGTAAACTACTAACAATTGTGTCTTCGCATGCAAACATTACTACTACTACTACTACTACTACTACTACTACTACTACTACTATTACAACTACTATTACTACTAATAATAATAATGATAATAATATTGATAATAATATTTAAGACTGCAGCACTCAACAGTAAGAAATAAATTGTTACAAACAAATAATCGCAAAGCTTACCTTACCAGAAGAAATACGTCTTCTTGACTAAATGAATTAAGAAAAGTCAGAAGTGAGTTTAGATAAAGTCCCAGTTATTATCTCCGGGTTTTTATTAAAGCGTACAAATGTGAACTCTTCGAAAATAGATCTGAAGCGTAATCTGTTATTCTCGAATTAAATCCATGTTCGAAAAACGTAATCTAAATTAGCTTAATTTCTCTGTAGTTTTCCGGTAATATTTGTATTTTGTTGTTACATAAATCGTATATTTAAAATGTGCAACGAACGTAAAAAAGAAAATAACATCAATAGGTATTAACATTAATAATGAAGTGAGTATGGTAGAATAACAAAAGCATTACTTTTATATTCTAGAAAACTGGAATGTGGAAACAAAAAATTTGGTATTTTGATCGAAAATGTACAGTAGATGATAGATAAAAAGATTTGCGTGAAGAATTTTAACACAGACGGTTTTCATGGCATTATTATTCCATGATGAAATAGCTCTTGGTGCTACTAGAGCGGTAGGAGTAGGCATAAAGATGCGGTTTAAAATGACTGTCACCTTATATATATATATATATATATATATATATATATATATATATATATATATAATGCGAAGATTTCATATTTATTATAAGCATCGAGGAATGTTACGATACTTTGAAGATGCGGGTTTTATCTACTAAAATGATTAATAAACAAAAGTGAACATTAAAAGATAAAGAAGAATATTATTAATATAACACATCTGATGTTTATTAATAAATCTCGCATCTAAACATGCTTTGAAAACGTTTTCCTTATTATTATGTTAAATTCCTAAGATAGTTATTAAATATGAACTCTCTCAATTTATAACACAACCTGCGAGCATGCGCGTTTCTCACATTAAAAAGTGAGACAAATCTGTTAACAGCGAATGCCCATATTACATCCAAACGAACAACTCTCTACATCACCGACGACTGTTACGATACTCTGAAAAGACTGTTTATATCTAGCAATATGATAAGTAAAAAAAAATGAAGAGATAAAAACAGATTTAATTAATATTACAAATCTGTTGTAATTTAAAAAAATAAATCTTTCATTTGAAGGCGTTTGCCTCATTATATATATATATATATATATATATATATATATATATATATATATATATATTAAACGAAAATCACGGGCGTACTATATGTAACGGTAAATGATTAATGCAGCCACACAAAAACGCATAGAAGAAGAAATATACCACAAAGGAGAACCTGTTAATGAAGTTATACTATTACAAAACCAGATTTTGAAGAAACAATAGGTGATGGCAACTAATTACAATGACACGAAACTAAGAATTGCAAAGTAATAACAATATATTGTTAAGAGAGGATAATTCCTGGAACTAGAACTACTGAAAATAAAAAGAAATGTAAGTGAACACCATGGAATACAACGGTGAACACTTATTTACATAGGTCTGACACAACAACAAAAAACGAAACTAGAGAAAACAAGGTCTACAATAACAAAAAACTGACTGAGAAATGGGCAACAAATGTTGAACATGTCAAATAAATTATGAACGAGGATAAACCGACATTATCATTCTTATGGGGACGAACAATTGTGAACATTAAATCAGAAACTCAAAAGATGATCATACTCCTTTCGTATATATATATATATATATATATATATATATATATATATATATATATATCAATAGATACAATAAGAGTGAAAACCAAGTTAATGTATTACGGGGTTAAATCAGTAATTACAAGATTAACCACTGAACAGATTCCGTAACCATTCGAACAGTACCAAAATTAAGAATGTTCAACACTGTAGAAACCAGTGTAATAAAACTGTAAACAACGTAAAGAAAAAAAACCCAGAAAACTGGGCTCCGTAGACACAAGGCAATTCTATAACAATGTATGGGAAAACCGACAAGACCACAACAGCAATGCAGAATGATAAAACATTATGAAAGAACGGCCACAGAAAATTCAAGAAGCCACAGAAACCAAAATTAATAAATAATTGTTTTAACTGAGTTCACCCCAAACAAAGCAAGTTGCCAGTGTAAACGTAAGGGGCTACTTAGAATTAGGGTGACATTTTAGAGGAGTCTACTCAATTGGGAGCTAGATGTTTGTGTACATTAGTTTTACATTTCTGCATGTCGGTACGGTTGGGGAAACAGGAAGCAAGGGGGAGTTCCAAATGCCGGTAGTTCGAGAGAAAGAAACTTTTGGAGTAGAATGCTCTCCGGCATCTGGAGACCTCTACATTGAATGGATGGGATTAGCTCATTGTCGGTTTGTCGAGTGTATTAACGTCGAGGGGACAGCAGAGCACCAAGTTGATCGAAGCACATTCAAGTAAGTTGTTATTTGCCATGGTAATCGGTGGTTGAAGAGTTTTTTTTGTAATTGTTTTAGAAGTAAAGCGTTGATTGTTACCATCCATTGTAAGGATAACCTCAACACAAATGGCAAACTGTAACACCGTGGTATACCCAACATTCACAGATAACATGACTTGACAAAATACATATAAGATACTAAGTCTGCTGTAAAGAAGGTTTCTGCCCTCTAAGATAAAAATTATCATACGTATCCTATATCTCTGCAAATCCACCATTCGCCATGCAGTATTGTTGCAATATATGGGCTGGTGCACCAGCCACTAGTCTGTCTCTCTTTGACAAGTTTTTAATACGAGTCTCTAATTTAATATGTTCCACACTATCTACCAAGCTCCAGACCCTGTCCTATCGGAGCAATGTTGAACGTACTAAAACGGAATATGCTACGACAAACTTGCAGCATTTGTAACCTTTCAACGTAAATACTTCCTATTAATCCGACAATCAGCAACATCCCATCTCTCTATTGTAGATGTAACCAGGTGACGGAAAGCTTATTTCCTCCAACTGCTTGCCTTTGAAGTTCCCTCCTTGTTCCATGTTTTCCCGACTGTATGAACATACAAACATTAAAATGTGATGTGAATAACGATATCGCTGCAACAATTCCCACTTAGGATTACCCTTAAATTATGTCTCTTAATTCACAGTTGGCCCTTTACGTTTCAGCTGCAATGTGCATTGTTTAGTGTATAAAAAATCGCTTTTTTGTGATTGTTATATCGACAGCAACATTATCAGAAACTTTTTTGACATGGATATCTATCATATTATCAAGCCGCGTGGTTCTTGTTTTAATGAAATCGGTGTCAATATGGTTACACATTTACCATCTTGATCGTTGCATAGATAATTAAAGAGACACTTTAATTGTTTTAGTTTGAAAGAAACTAGATCTGTTAACCAGTTAAGTTTTTTTGCTTACAGAGTAATATTTTTTTGAAATAAGTTGCCAGATCATATTAAGAACAGCAATAGCGTGGACCAGTTTAAGATGAGTTTGGATAAATTCAGATAAAGTGGTAGGAGGGAAAAATAGAGGGCGCACTTTTGGGAGTTGTCAAATGAAATATTTGATAGAATTTAATCTGGATATCGATACTGTATTAAGAGTTTAATTTTTTTTTTTTAACAGTTGAATTGAGAAGATAATTAAAGGGGAGATGCCCAAGGAGGCATAACAAACAAATAAATTAGTTATTTAAAGGAAATGATTATCGTATTGCATTAAGTAGAGGTTAAATAAACATACTATGATTTTACGTGTTATTCAAACATGTGTAAGATCAATTTAAATGAAATAACATGTGCTATTTGGATTATTCGGACAACTGTACTACTCTTGGATGTTATTCCCAGAATATCAGTCATGACCGGGTTGAAATATTAAGTAACTCGTTACTGTATTGTTAGTATTGCCCGCACTAAGTATTTAACTTTCAACCCTCAGAGGCTATCACTTAAAACTGATTATCACATAACACTTATATCCGTTACGCCACGGTCCTTGTGGACAATTACTGTATGAAGTAAAGGAGAATTAAACATATGTATTTTTTATGTGTATTGTCTTACTAGTAATTACAATATATTACTACTTAGTGCAATGTGTTGCTATATATTGTATTGTATTCCAATCTATTATTTATAATTTATTGTTTCCATATTGTATTGAATTGTATACACAGTTTAATTAGCGGTTATTATAGCCCGACATATGTCTCGAGCTACTGAAGATGCACTTAAAGACGGTTGGAGGTAACATCAACCGAAAGGTTGTGATAAGATCCAAGTTGAGGACAGTAGTCCGTATAATCCCAATAATACAAATTACCAGCCTCCATTAAAAAACATTTCAAAACATGAGATGAGATAGTTTATTAAAATTATGATTAAAATGAAAGTAGTTGTCGTAGGAAGTGTTTGTTTCGATAAAATAAAGAGGATTTCTAAAATGTGAGTAAGATTTGTTGTAAGATACGTTAGTTAGCAAAACGAGTCTCGTAAACACTTTTTTCGTCATGCATTCTTTCGTGAATTTAGTAATCGCACACATTTCGCCGAACACAACGGAGTAACACATGTGAACGTTCCTGATCTTAAACCTTCACTCTGTTGTACCGCAAGTACAAATACAAAAGTTGCAATAAATGAACATATGTTTGTGTTTTGTAAAGGTCATGGACACCAAAGAATACAGTTGGCCTTCATTATTAGTCGTTATACCCCCTTTCTGGATATCAACTCAACTTAAAGGCACGTGGTTCAAGACATAATTAAGTCACGTATGTATAATATATGTACAAAATTATGTATCAAAGAGATAACGGGAGCTCCATAAAAGAATATACAGCGTCACACATTATTAAAGACAAGCTTATTCAAAAAAGCGCGGGACACTTTCGTGCATCAGTTCAAATATGAAAATACCAGCTTCAATTGGAATATTCAGGACTGGATATACAACGTCGAGAAGTATGGGGCAGTGGAAAAGCTCACTGCAGCCAATGATAATCGTCCAATCTATCCAAGACGCCTCCAAAAAGTGTGAGCTGAACTAGTCGATACCATAAAAATAAGTTAAAGATCACTCGAAACACTGATCAGAGCGACAGTAAACTTACCATTTGTTATTTTTAGCTCATTTAGAAATGAATATAGCCATTATGTATTTTAAACAATGGGAGGGAAATCCATTGGGTTTAAGAGTTAACTGAAATTAAATGGTCTGTCAGTGTCGTCAGCTTATCTCATGACTTGCTAAATCTTTGACAAACTCTGCCTGCTACTGTTCATTTCCGCTTTCTCCCAAGGTTTACTTCTCAAACCGACCGCCTTCTCTCGGAGTCGCCAAATCGTCAAATGCCCCATAAACTAACGTACTGTCTCGATCACTGACAAGCCCTCGTCTCTGAACAATACAAACTGACCACCCCGCTTTAGTGTGCGTTGATGAGTCATTTCCTATCCTTGTATTTCAACCCATCCTACCGCTAACCCATCCTCCCGTGAATCATTTTTCATCACCGTTCGTTTTCGCCCCTCCCCGTCTCGTAGTTTATAGTATCACAAAAGAAACAAACGGGTACTAAAGGAGTAATCAAATTAAATAATCTCATTATTCGGGCCATGATTAAACACTGCTTCACTAAAAAAACGATTGGAGGATATAAATCCATGCAATTAGCCTGATGATTTTCACCAAGGAATGAAACATAAATGTTATATATTTAGCTTCTTTACCATGAGTGTATTTTATATTATTACTGCAATATATATATATATATATATATATATATATATATATATATATATATATATATATGAATATACAGAATCATATACAGAATAGAACTATGTTTTTACATAGAAAATGCATATCATCAATTACCAATGCATCTATATTCGTTCATGAATAAATATATAACACCGTTAGCATAATAGGTAGGCATTTGCAATCGATAGATGTACCATAGAACTAGACAAAATGGCGGCCATTGAACACGAAGTTATTGTGATTTTAAATAACCTGAAAATCATTGGCCTACACCCAAGTCTTTGTAGGTGGTGAGTTACTTCTCGCGGGATAAAATATTAGCGAATAGTGAATCATTCGATAAATGATCAATACTCTGACAAAACTTAACGAAATAATTACGCCCTTGAGAAAGTTATAAATGTCAGATATGCTAGAATAAGAATGGATGTACATATGCTGAAACTATCATTGTTTACGTTTAAAACACCTGGAGCAAATGTTTCAATCGATTTAAACATAAAAAAATAATCAAATTGTATATTTTGGAAGGATTGCATCATTAGTTTAAGCTGACTCATCCGATGCATTGAATATACATCTTAGTACATATGAGTTTATTAATATATTATTATTATTATTATTATTATTATTATTATTATTATTATTATTATTATTATTATTATTATTATTATTATTATTATTATTATTTTTTGGGTTGATAAATATACCCTTATAATGTTAACTATGTGTTTAACTAGGAATCTATTAAAACACACACGTATATATTAAGAGATACTGATAAAGAGTAAGAGAGAGCGATTAAGAGAGAGAGGGTAATAATATAAAACGCAGGTGTATATACTTAAATAATAATCAGTTGCAAAATAAACCGCATAATATATAATATTAAATCAAACATAGAATACAAAAAGTATTTAATTCAGAATCATACTATGACATAATATAATAATAGTTTCGAGGCAAAATTTGTTTACACATGTTTATAAATAGGTCGAAGTATGTATAGATAGATAGATAAATAGATAGATATACAATACATATAAGTGGATAGGTAGAAAAACTGCCGAGATATAGTTTTAGAAAGAATCCTGCTATCTCTCTTTCCCCTCTTTCTATCTTTCCATTTTGTCTTCCTCCAACTATATCTCTCTAGCCACTCTCTTTTCTTCTTCTTCCGCTACTTACTGTCGTCTTATGACATCATTAAAGACACTTCTCATCTCTCTTTTACTATTGTAAGTAATTGATGATACTTTTATTACGCAATTAAAAAATATCCCCCGCTCTTTGTAGCATCATTTAGTGTGCTTAACACATTTGTGACATTTTTAGTATGAACATTGAATGGTAAAGTCATCAATTTGTGGCGTAATCCTCTGTGCATGGACAAGCATGATAACAAGCTAGAACAATATAGTCTAATAAGTATGTATATATTATTAGACTAACTCTCAGTTAATAACGTTTGTTTACTTCATTGTTTTCTTATATATTTTAATTACACGAAATACATAATAACATATTCCTTGTTTTGTGGAGTGAGTTATACATCTATTTTAATTGTTCTTAAACCTACTCACATATTCTACTGGAGTAGCGCATTGGCGTTTATCTGTTTATTTAAGTATAGGTGGTCTTTGCTCTAGGGTTTTCTTTCAAACTATCCCTTCGTGGATTGTTCCACTTATGTCCTCGCCCATTTTTATCTTTCAAAGTGTTACCGCCCCCTACATTAGGCATGCCCTCTGAATTTTTGGATCAATATGCGACCCTATGATTTTCTCAGCCACATCGTAAACAATGTTATTGCCATGAACTGGGTATGTGTTTACTAAATACCTGCTTTCAAAACCAAATATTCCCATGTGGTATTGTTCTCCCAATTCTATGTGTTTGCCCCTCTTTGTTCTGGCACCTCCTGGCATCATAGGATTTATCTTTACTCCTGACCTGTCTTGAATCATATCATGACCATTGCTTTTCTTCAACCTCAACCGCTTGTGTTTTTTATACTTTTTCCTTTTATTAATTTTTTTTAAAATTTTGAGTTTCAATTAACTCTACATTCTCCGTATACTTTTATTTTATAAATAGAAAACTAGTATCTCTCTACTGGCTGTAGAATTCGATGATTCTGTAGTTAAATGTAAATAAATAGAAAAAGTGATAGTCAAACATGTTAGAAAAAAAGTTCCAACCAGCCCCGATATACATACACCACACCTCCCACCTCTATTCACCTTCTTTTTAGATGGGCATAGTATCATTTACTTAAAGTGGTTATTTGCAAAGTAGCAGGACTTCAATTAATGACAGACACATTGCTGTTGAAATGCAAAAGACTCACCAAAGTTTTCAGCTGAGTCTTTGTTCTTTTAACTATCTTAAATGTATTTGCCATTTTTAACTAATTTCTATTCCTGTTTTCAAATTTACTTGTATTTAATTTGTGTTTTTTAAAATTTAGTATTGAGTTTCAGTTTACCCCATTTTCTCCGTAGCTTTCATTGTATAAATAGTAAACTAGTTTTCCTAAGTTGTTACCTTACTGGTTGTCTATTTTGTATCTGTACTAACTTGTGAGAGTGATAATAACTTTTAAATCTATGTTCTCTCTGATAAAAGTAACGACACCTAGGGCTTGGCCTTGTTTCCTGACTACGGCAATAAACGCCGTCTCTTTTTATCTCTATCTGAGCACTTAAGGGAATTTTTTTCACTAAGTCCTACATGACAATTTTGGATCGCTCTTGTTCCGCCAGGTTGAGAGTACGGATTAGACAGCTTGTCTGGCTGTTATTTCATGACTGGTAGTTATAGCACTAACACTTACCATTAAGAACGGCTACTCCGTCAACAGTTTCATAGTATCGTCCCATGTCACGCATAAAGAGGGAAACTACAGTTATCCCCGGTGTGCTTTTCCGAGCCCCCGCCCCCCCACATGGACAAAGTCACGTCTAATGGACTGGTTGTTTAGACTTATTGGCACCAAACAAGCTCCCACTTTGCCCTTACTACTCTATCTAAAAGCAAACATGAATTTACAAAATAAAAAAAACCTAAACCAGACACCCAACAAATAACATCTTCGCCTCCGCCCTTGAGGCGCGCATTCACAAATATCCGGGGACTTATAACAAACATTAACGACGTAGAAACGTTTCTCCTGACAAACTGCCAGGATATCCTAGGTCTAAGTGAAACGAACCATCAATCCTCAACCTCCTCTCACCACTTTGACATGACTGATTACCTTCCACTCTACTGTAAGGACTCTGACAAACATATGCACAGGCTAGGTGTTGATGTTCGGAATACTCTCTTCTTTACTAGAGAACATAGGTTAGAATCAGATTAACCAAACCGACATGTGCTTTAGATTGACCTTACATCACAGAGTTAGTTACTTATATTTTTATACCGTTCTCTTTCGACCCAGGACTGTACCATACTTGACTCTGTCTCTAAAAGTTTAGATAGAGCACTCACACTCGACTGGAATGCCAAAATACATGTATTTGGAGATTTTAATGCACATCACAGTGACTGGTTGGGATTCTCCAGCGTGACTGATGCAGCTAGGAACTCTACGTTTTATTTCTCTTCAGCTGACGACCTCTAAAAGACTGTCACTTTTCCGACCCGCTTTCCTGATCGTGCGGACCAACTAGCTTCACTTCTCGACTTGTTCTTCACCTCACTACCCTAGGCTTTTGTGGTTAATGCCAATAGCCTGCTCGAAAACTCTGATCACGTTGTGGTAATCACCTTAAAACTCGTCTAAAAGCTGACCAGCCGTTGTTCAAAACGACGAAAAACTATGAGCAGGTTGATTTTGAATCACTCAGGGATCACATCAGCGACGCCTCATGAGGTGAAACTTTCTCACGCCCTGCTGATCAGTGTGCAAATGAGCTAACCGAATGGGTCGAAGCAAGCATTGTTGCTTATGCTCTTACGCTAAAATTCTTCAGCAAACCCCACTCTACTCAATGGTTCACCTCAGAATGTGCAGCTGCTATTGCTGAGAGGCAGAAGATATTCCGAAAATTCAGTCGCCATACGTAAACTGCGAATAGACAGAAATTTATAGAGGCAGGAAAAGATTGCAAAGTAGTGATAGATTAAGCAAAGAGAAGGTATACAGAGAATACCAAAAACGCATTGAGTCACAGAAACTAGGTACTCGTGATTTCTGGAAAATCTCCAATAATTTGATGAACAATAGACTATAGACAATTACTCCGCTATCAAATCACAACGATGTTGTTTGCACGGCAACTTATAAGGTTGAACTACTTGCCCAGCGTTTCGCCTAAAACTACACTTTAGACTCAGCAAACCACCCCTCCCTAAATTCCAATTGCGGGCTTAAGCCACACTTGACAACCTGGTCATCACATCACCGTAGTTAAGAGACATCTTAAAAAATCGTTGACACCTCCAAAGCATGTCGGCCTGATCTTATACCAGTAATTGTAATAAAGAAATGATCTGCTGAGCTGCCCTCTGTCCTCTTTAAACTGTACAACACATGCCTTGCCGAATCTTGTTTTCCTGATAGTGGGAAAATTGTCTCTGTGGTACAAGTATTCAAGAATTCTAGAGATAGAACTGATCCTCTAAACTACCGCCTAGTCAGTCTACACCCGATCTTTGCTTAAGTCGTTGAATCATTATTCAATCTAGTGATAGTCAGGCACCTAGTTAATGCTAAACTTCTTTCTAATCTAATACGGATTTAGACAAGCACGATGTACTGCAGATACCCTAACGGTTATCTCTGAACGCATATACCATAAACTGGACAAGACAGGTGAAGCTATGCCGGTAGCACTTGACATAGCCAAGGCCTTTGACAAGATATGTCATGAAAGGCTTCTAAAATTGCACGCATTTGGTATTATTGGACCAATATTTAATATAATGAAATCCTTCCTAACAAAAGGAAAGATGCAGGTTGTCCTCGATGGCCGTTCATCAAAACAACATTACATAAATGCTGGTGTACCACAGGGATCCATATTTGGACCTTTACTGCTCCTAATTTTCATAAATGACCTCCCTGATGTCATTGAGACTGAACTAGCAATATTTGCTGACGACACCACGCTTTACTCTCGTCATGTGGGCAAAAGCGACGCGCACATATCTAAGGCAATGGCTAAATCCTGAGAAAATGACCTCCAGTCTGTAGTGGATTGGGGTAAAAAATGGATGGTAACTTTTAATACCGCAAAGACAAAACTAGTTTCTTTCAATAACTACAAGAAACCTTTTCAACCACTGATTGTCATGGTAAATAACACCCTACCTGAAAGTTTATCATTCAAACTCCTCGGCCTAACTTTTTCATATAACATGAATTTGAATAAACACATTGAAGACATTGCCACGACTGCTGCAAATAAGGTGTGCTCCCTCTACCGTGTGTGTAAACTTCTCACACCTAACATCATCCTATATCTCTACAAAGCAACTATCCGTCCATGCATGGAGTATTGTTGCCACATCTTGCGTGGGGCATCATCCAATAGTCTCTCACTCTTAGATAAGGTTAAAAAAAGAGTCGTCAACTTAATAGGTCCCTCACTATCCACCAAGCTCTAGTCACTATCCCACCGCCACAATGTTATACAAGTACTTCGATGGGCTGTGCTCAGATGAACTTGCTGCTCTGGTGCCTCCACGACGCAAATTCACTAGACCAACCCGACAATCTGCCAAATCCCATCTATTCACTGCGGATGTCCCAAGATGTCGAAAAGCTTTCTACTGCAAAACTTCTTTTCTCGTGCTGCTTGACACGTGAACTCCCTTCCTGCTCCCTGTTTTCCTGACGGTCTTGACATGCAGAAATTTAAAACTTATGTAAACAGACATCTCGCTGCACAGCTCTAAATTTTAGTTGACCTCTCACCCTTTTACCCTTTTTCTCCGTAGCATCTTTACGTCTACAGTTGCGTCTGCCTTGTTAGGAGTAAACTATGTTAACAAAAACAAAAAAATATACCGTGTACTTCGCGCTGTCTATAATATCATTGATATCACATGTCTGGCGTACGACAAAGTATATCAGTTCGTATATCCATACAATCAAAGCATCCACGAACAATCAATTATGACTGTATTACTTTGCAATTACATACCAATTCATTTTATCAGACCTGAAGTGCTAGCCTATTCGCCAAATTTAATAATTGTCTCGTTCAGTATCATTTTTAGCTCTATTTACATTTCGTTTGAACCTCCTATGCCAATCTAGGATTATTTTGGTATCAAGTTAGTATATAGTCAGACAGGGTCGCCACCGTTTCTTCATACACCAAAATACTGTCTTTGTTTAAATAATTATTTATTGAATTATGAATAATTAGTAGTTTTGACTAAATAGAAAATATTCTGGATTCATCGATATTTTCAATAAATTTTAGTAAATTCTCGTATTCATTTTTCCAAATATAACCTAACATTGTTACAATGACACTTTGTCATAAGTTTTTTTCACAAAACAATAGTTGATATTTGATCTTTCTAAATATAATTTTAAATAATGGCTTTCCAGTCATACATTGTTTCAATTCTCACAATTTTTTGAAGATAATAATTTTAAATTGTCATCAACTCCACAGACGAAATGTCTGCAGTCCAAAATTGTCTTTATAGGTGAATGAATTAAATTCAAATCTTAGATTAAAGAGAAATATATCTGGCATATGACACTTTATTTTAAAATTATATTTCAAAAATGTTTCGACATCACAATATCGAGTTTACATGAAATGGAGATAATTAATTTAATGTAAATCCAAGTTGTCTAAGAAACGAGAATAGCATTTACGGAGATTAACAATCAGATGTTGTCAGTTCAACACCCCATCATAACCTAAGAAATTATTTAATTAAATGTCGTCTGTCCGAAAAAGAGGTTTACATTTTTATTCTCTCACGTGAGTCAAATTAACCAATCAAACGAAGACCCGAAGTAAAACATTTAAAGCTGGAAAGAAAAATAACGTCTGGAAAGAAGAAGAATCTTAAATGCGATCAAATAAAAAAGTGTAATCTGTCAAAAATGGCTCTCACAATCTTTTATTTTCACTGATCATTTTCATTCAAGATGAAATATGGCAATTAAAAAATACTAAAAATGGAGTGAAAATCTTTCCTTCGGTTTCGATCCTTTCCTATGTAGTCGTTGTTTACAAAGTAGAGATTCTGGTCAGGGAAATAATTATAACCTATCACTTCACACATGTACGTGTTCGTGTATGTAAACACCATAAAATGTTGCTGACCATAACTGACATTGCTATGCAAAACCGCTACTGTTTACACCTAGAGGCTTTGTCAAAAACACCTGTGACGTTGTCCAGAAATTAACTTTGTATCGCTACAATGGCCACGCTGTGTTCGTTTTGTCGCGAAAGCGAATAGACGGATTATGAAAAGATGTAATTCGCAAACAGCTGGAGGTAATAGGCTAAAAGATCAAGTAAATATAATTAAACTCTAATATTAAATAACGTTGCGCATATAAATAAAACATTCGCCAATTATAACGCTGCAAGTATTTCTATACAGCAATTCCCTTGTACAAGTTTGGTTTTCCCTTCCTAACTCGAGGTGAATAGGTGACCGCACAGGTCACATTCTTATGATATACTAGCAAAAGAACAACCCGCCTTTCGGGCAGCTATTAATCTTGCTTGTAACCTTATCTGCAGAAAAACATACAAACAATGTTCTTTTAACATTTTGGTAATTTGAAAGAAAAACAACACAAAGATGATTTATATGGTGTTATTTGATATATTTCAATGTTAGGATAAAGATTAATTCCCCGAAATAAACGTAAAATTTAGTGCGATTGCAAGAATATCCAACTGAAAAAAGGGGGGAAAACACCTTAATAATAAACAAATAAATGTTATCAAAGACAATAGCATTACTTTTCTACTTACTTGCTTTAGTGTGTTTTAAATAATCTTAAAGCGTTTTCATTGAATTTTAATGCACGTTAGAGTACCTTTTTCAAGATCACATAAGAGAACACCCCGAAATTAGCCTCACAACTTTTTCGTCTTTTTTGCGTGAAACACAAACAGTCAACTAATAACTGTCCCAAACATACCAAATTTATTTAACAGTACAAAAACATCATATGACTTCGTAGACGATCAGCGATCAACTTTCATCCATCTTTGTTTTTCAGTCTGACGTTATATACCTAATTGAAATAAAAAAAAAACGCTTTAAAATACTTTAAAACACAAAATATACGCATGTAGGTAAAAAGTACGTTTTATTGGCTTTGATAACAGTTAGTCGTAGAATATTTGTTTATTACGGCTCTTTTCTTTCTGTCTATGATTCTTGGCAATCACAAAAACAGAAGGTCGATTGGTCAAATGAAAGAATGATATATTCCTGAATGATTAAAAATAGTTACTTTGTGTGTTCCGCTTTTATCATTAATGTTAAAAAGAAAACTTAATGACGATTTAAAAAAAATATGAATCTATATTTTTTTATAATGTAAAAAGCTCATTTTAGGCGGGCGTAAAGTTAAAAAATAGTTTTGTATTCACAGAATTTAATAATTTTAACAGCAAACTTTGTTAAATTTGTAGATTAACACCCTCAGCTAAATTATCAGCCCTGTAAAGAATGAGATTCTACTATTTCGGGTAATTCAAACTAATTAGGGCAATTACCCTAAGTGCGACTGGTAGGTTCGTACAACAACACCTAAAAAAGTGGACCCTCCAAAATAACACGCATACTTCTTCTACAATAGCAAAAAAGAAATGGTTCCAGCTAGCTATCGTTCTGCAAAGTAAGTAAGGGTTTAGTGATCGAGTGAATGCGGTATTTTGTTGTATGTGTCTTGCGTAAGGAAAGTCCAAGGTATTTTGGACAAAAGGTATGACTATCGACCCAACAAACAAAGATGTATTCTCATCGTATTATTGTATTGCCATAAACCCCTCCCCTTTCCCCCCTAAACGATTAGCGTTTCATGCCTAAGTTTTAATAATTTCCTTTTAAGTGTCTCGTAAAAACGTGGCAGTACTTTCATTTTATTCATATAAATTGATAAAAATTAACGTTTATTCATAGAAATAGATAAATATTCATATTTTGGTAATTTCGAGACAAACTTATTTATCTTTATGGATAGAAGAAGAAGGCTTATTTAAAAACAATAGAAACGAACATTTGGCTTTGGCCTCGCGAAATCGAGCAGAGGGAGGATAGGAAAGGAGAGGCGAGCAATCACTTCTACTTTAACCTTGTTGTAAAATGAATGAATTTCTCTTGTTTTAAATTACATAACTTTAATTAATTACTGTTAATATCGACGAAACTATTACATATATATGAACGAAATAAAACAATATAATTTCAAATCACTAACACTAAGCATTACTTTATTATAGACTGTTTACAAAATAGATATACAAATTAGGATTTTTTTATTTCTGACTACAAGTCTTTCGGCAGTACTATATATACCGTATTTAATAATATTATTTGAAACATTGATTTTAATAACACTAACCCTTTTTGTTGGTAATAGAGGAAGAGTGAATGACAAAGATCTTTCGCATCGATTTATTTAGATATATATAGTACGCAAATTCCAGTACCAAAATCTTTATTAATCTATTCTTCCCGAAACATACAAAATAAGTACGTGCAACTTGACGATCGTTGCGCGCATACATAAACAACCGAGGATATGTACTTTCCAGGATGTTTTATCTATCCGGCTAATCAGTCTCGCAAATCGCTACCCTCGAGCAAAAATAAACAGAAACATTAGAAATGTATCTTAAATAGAAACCTTTATATATATATATATATATATATATATATATATATATATATATATATATATATTCTTATATAATATAGTGGGGAAATCCTACCAGAGTGCTCGATTAATAGAGAATCAAAATTAAGAGCATAATATATTCTTTCGGTATAGAAAAATTAGTAGAACATTAGTACTGTCGGTTTCAAGCTCAGAAGGGCTTTACCCTCCGCCTCTATTTAGCTTATGTTGTCACTTGTTTCAGACATGTTAACCCACCTATCACATCTGTTTGGATACGTTGTTTGCTTTAGAGTTTCATGTATATTTGTTTAACATGTGTGTTAGGAAACTATAAAGTTTAAGAAAGTTCAAAAATAAGTTGGGGATGTCACAGTTAAGATTTAAAATAAGAAAGAAAATCTCAAAACGAGTCCCGTGAATCAATGCTATTGGAAGTGTATATAAGGACGAAAACTTGGTGTGGTTTAGAAAGTGGTAAGCTGAGGATATAGGTTTAACTTTCGAAAAAAAGGGGAATTGAAGGCTAAAACCCTATCAATTTTATACGAGGGCCTGGTTTAAAAGACTTTAAATCAATACAAAAGAAATTTTAATTAAGATTAAACTCTATTTTAATATTCGTAGTCACTAATCGATGTAAGAGAAATCACTATCTAATGTATTTAATGATTCTCTGCTCGGAATTTAATATTTTTGACTAATGTATAGTAAAGGCTTATGGAAGTAAGATATTGGTATACTGATTAAGTTTGGTCTAGGAGAAGGACAAGGGTTAGGTCGGCAAGATTGAATACGTTAAGGAAATTTCAAAGACCTGCTGAATAATTTTCGTGAAATCTGAACAATTGAAGCTGGAACAATAATTATTGGAAAAATATTGTTACGTATTAACTTGGTATACTTTACCTGTCAGGGTGTAGAGATGGAATGATTTAAAATATTAAGATATTTATTTCTAATTTGGTATATATTAATGATAGGTGACACCATTATAAAGATAATGATTTGTTGTTTCGGTTGCATACTCACTAATATGGTTTATTAGAGTGAAGGGAAACGTTTGCCGTCAAGTTATAAAAGGATCTCCGGATCGAATATAGAATCCGCATTGATTTGTTCGCTATATCGATACAATGATGCATTAGTTTGAAGGAGTTACCTGCAATCGTACCAGGCCCTTCGTATTAGTTACGATATTGAGTAATTGAGATGGAAAATCGATAGTCATTAGACGGAGAGCCGACGGAAAGTTTACAGTATTTTGAGTTCAAATGTAAACATCAGTCTGAAAAATAGAAGTAGACTTTGCTGAGATTATCTTAAAGTTGATGATAGTTGATTTTCGGTAAAGTAGATTCTTATAGATAAAAATAGTACAGGTTTGTTGAGCGGTTTGATTTAGTCGTCAGCATTAAGACGGATCAATATACTGCCAGAATACCTCTACCTAAAAAAGATATTTCATCATTTTGTTCTTTGTTGGGTTTATGTTAGGCTAGGTATAACACATACTAAAAGTTGGACAAGATCTAAGTATGGGAGAGTTTCAAATTTAAAATATGACTTGTTTCGGTTTAGAAGTAATTTTCCATAACTTGGTCAGTTTTTATCATAAATAAATAAATCTTCGTGTTTTACTTGTTTTCTGAGTCAATCTTTCACATGAAAAGAGTTACCAGTAATGGCAAATAAACTTATCATGTCTAGGAGTACCCGTCCTCTAAACCCGTCATTACATTCACATTGGTATCCGTACCCCTAAAACCCTAATTGCATTTACCAAGGTTCACAAACAAGCATATGGGTGATTATTTTTATATAGGTACCAGTGGTGAATTGTTACTTTCTTCAATTAACCGAGCCCCTTACCTCCGTATATAAATGAAATTGTTTTATAGGGTATAGAATTCCTGAGAAAACAACTGAAAAACCCAAAGGGACCACGTGTTACCAAATCAAAAACTGCCCTCACGAACAATTTACTAGTTCCATATACTAATACACATATATTTTCGTATATTCTCAGGGTCAAACATTAGTTCAGTTGCCAGTAAAGAAACTTGTTTTACTCTTATCAAAAACTGCTCCCATAAACAATTCACTAACTCCATATACTAATATACATATATTTTCGTATATTTACAGGGAAAAAACAGGAGTGCAGCCGCCAGTAGGGAAACATGGTTTGGACTGTGATGAGACCGTGGATCTTCGAGAAAATGGTGCTGCAGGTGTCAACCGTGCAGTATCGGAGTTTTCTAAAGTTATTGTTGAAGCCGAAACGAGTGTTCACATAAGCAAAAAGACATGTATTTAGCTTCAAAACAGGATGATTCTGATTGGCCAGTAAAAAGGGGCGCTCGTGCTTCTCTGGGACGATATGACAGTAACACGTATTGCTTTTTCTGTGGAAGTTATCTTACGAAAAAAAGATTACAAAACGAAAAAGTGAGGAAAAGATTTGCATCTGAAAACTGATGCATTTGCTCAAACTATCCTGGTTCATTGCAAAACAAGTAGGGATGAGTAGGCCACTGTTGTTCAAAGTCGGATTGAATATTTTGGTGGTGATCATCATTCTGCTGACTATGTGTACCACCAGTCATGTAATGTCAGTTCTCATACAATGCGAAGCATTCATAAACAGTTAACGTAAGATAAATAAACCAAACAACGAAACAGTTGAAGACCGAAAAAACAGCAATCTAGATAAACCATTCTAAAAGTTGTGTGTATTCTTGCAGGAAAACGATGATGAACAGATTACGATATACGACTGTGTCGTTTAAATGGGAAAGTACTTACGAAGTAGTACATCTACTGCATATGAAAATCAGTACCTCAAACAAAAGCTGATAAGTCGATGTGAAAACTCTTAATTTGTGACCAAATTGCCGTTGTTGTGTTGCAAACATTGTAACATTTAGTGCAAACCCTGTGATATTCTTTGTGAATACTTCAATAAACGCCCGACAGATTATAAGTAAGCACAAAAACGAGTAAATCTCAAAACCGCAGCGAAACTTATCAAAGCTTTCTTTCACTTCAACCAGACTACTCCCAGCTTGCAAAGCATACTGCACCTGATGCATAAGGAGTGCGATTATATAGGGCGTTGCTGGATGGCAGTAGACTCAAAGACATCATGGAAACAGTATATGGTAAAAAATGCCGTCTTACACATGATCAGCGGAAAGGCAGGGAAACAAGCATTTCGTGGCTATTTGCTGGTGAATCAGTCTCTCACACGTTATATTGTTTCCAAAATCTTGGAGGATGAACCTGTTTTTTTAGACCAAGAAGAGGAAATTGAGCGGCTATACATGCTGATAAAGACTGGCGAATGTGACTTGAAGTCAGTGTTGCAATCAGATTCCATCGGTAAGGTTTACAAAACGCTAAATCTCATAACGGATAAACTAGTAAGGGCTTCTAAAACCAGCTATCTATAGATACACTATAAACACATGCTAGGTATTACTAGTGCGATGGTTGCAACTGATCGAATGAAGTCTTGGTAACTGCGTCTTAGTGCCGTCTTCGCTTGCCTGCCAATATTCGAAGCCACTAGTCGTCTATATCTTTAGAATATGAAGGCATTGAAAGATAAAAACCCTGCAGTACATCAAAAGTTCATGTTTGAGTTTCAAGTAATGAGACGCACTAACCAATACTGCGCTAGTCTCCGCCCTGATCTTGTCATCGAGTAAGCACTAATGCGCTCACTCAAAGGCCATGCTGGGCTCACACGCGGTAGGTAGATGTCTGAGCACCAGAAAACAGTTTGGGTCATTTGCTCACTATGTCATCCGCTTTACAACTTTGCCATGCAATAACTTACCGCACGAAGTTACACAACTAACGAACAACATAAGGAGCTGTCTGCCTCTCGGGTAGGAAAAGATATTACAGACCACGGAAAAGCTCCAGAATAACTAGACAGCTTTAAGCTGATTTCAGGCGATTCATCGTTATGCAATATTATCACAGGGACTACTGCTAACGAGGACTTTTTTGAAATCGGAAAAGACATTGTACAAAAGATGGATGGGCAATCAGTTTTCTCTTACTCTCACCAAGTTTCTGCAGATTGTAACATAGACTATGGACTTGTTCCAGATTTTGCTCGTGGTCTCACAGATGGGAGACATAAGTCTGGAGTATCTATTGTCCTATGAACTCTGTCTTTGTTTGCAGGAAAGCGCACCTTACGTCAAGCAGACACACCAAAGCTGGCAGCAGCAATCAGAAATTATGTTGAAAAAATTTGTCAGTGCTGTAATACACACCGTATAAGTCACAGAGAACAAAAGGGATGTGACGTTAGTCTAGTTGAAGGAGATGTAAATGTTGAGATTGCAAAGGCAGCCATCAATATGTCTGCCTTCAAATCAGCCACCCTCATTGGAGAAGACACGAATCTTTACTTGTTGTTCGTGCATATGTTTCTAAATGGACTGCATTCAGATTTTTTCTCTGACAAGGCGAAATCCTACATCTACAATATCAAGGTTCTCAAGCAGTTATTTGACGAAGCAGTTTGTAATAATCTGTTGTTCCTGCATGCTTTTACGGGATACGATTCAGTGTCCAGGATATTCGGAATAGGAAAGACATTAGGGTACCAACGAATATTCAAGAGAGAAAATACAATGACAGACTGTTCAAAAGCTATATTCACTACTAAACAAAGCATGATCTTGTGGAAACCAATATTTGTGACAATCGTAGCTTTATTCAATGCGGATAAAGAAAAACTTCCTAGCATCTATTAGATACAATATGCTCTGCAAGAATGTTGCGAGAGTAAAAAGGTTCGTCACGTCAAAACGACTGCATCCGACGCCCTCTGCCTGTAAATGTCATTCTTTGCGGACTTACTACCGTATTATGGAGTGGATGGGATGTAGTGATTAAATGGTTTAAAGGAGCAAACTTGTTCCAGTGATTACGGACAAAAGCCTTGCTCCTAATACACTGATTCAGATAGTTCATTGCAACTGTTTAAAAGGATGCAATAACCCTAGGTGTACTTGCAGAAGACATGGAGTAGAATGTACAAGTTCGTGTGGACATTGCCAAGACGGAAATTGTGACAATATGAAAAACGATCCAGTGGAATATGATGATGATGAGTTATAAGTTTTGAAAAAGCACTGGGACGTAAGGTAACCAGGGTGGATACAAAAACGATAATAGGTGTAGTTGTACCCATTGATATTTTAAAGCATTTTCTTTGGCATCACTAGTAACCCTGTATGTGAAAGATTTCCCCTGAAAACTGAGTAAAAATCCCGGATGCATTGTTTTATCATGAAAACTGACCGAATTAGTGCGTTACATGCAAATGGAAAATAACTTGTAAACCAGAAATAGTCATATTCGAAATTTTAAACTTTACCATACTCGGATCTTGTCAAACTTCTAGTATATTGTAGACTACAACCTTGCACCCAACCACCAAAACACAAAATGTTTCGATTTCTTGTAGTCAATCAGTATATTGACCCGTCTAATTCTTACAGGAGGGGTCACGTTGTTGTCAATATCCCAGACTGAAAGTGATCGTATGGAACGGACTGGATGTAACTTAGCACATCAAGCCTGTCAGTATGTGTCGTTATCAATTTAATAACCGTCACCTTTCTTTTCGGTGATACCAGCATGATTTCGCCCGCAAAATAATAATACCTTTTCTTTCCATTCATTTCGCAGTTTATTTATATATGCAAGAAAAATAACCAGACCAGATGACATATACTTGAGGTACACTACTTTACCCACTGGCCTTCGTGGAACGACAATCATTCACTTGGACACGGAAGGTAAGATGGTTACCGAAACCATGTTATCATCGAAGAATAAACTTCTACAAAAACAGCGTTTGAGTGAGTAGCCGCTTATTCACTCAGTCAAACAATAGGTCTTCGGTGTTGCCCTTGTCACTTGTCATGGCGACTCACCCCTGCATGAAAAGCCAACTATGTTGAACATAAATCGCTTCTTTATTTTTTTTGCTCATGGCAGTAAAAAGTGAACTTTCGGTTTACTCTCGGCAGCCTGATGACTTTCGCTTGTCTTATTTTGTCCTTTAGTTCTCACATTCCATGAGCGATATGTCTGACAATAGTAGGAAGAATTTATGTTTTCTGTGTCGGAATCCATCTATCAAACACTTATCCTTGTCTATTTTCTTACTATTTTAAATTTTAAATAATTAAACTTATGCTAATATATATATATATATATATATATATATATATATATATATATATATATATATATATATATATATATCCTCGATTAACATAAGAAATTACATTGCTTGCTTGAATTAATTATGTATACAAATAGTCTAAAATCAAGGGAGGCGCGATAGCGCTCTATCCCTTAATAGACTTCAAAAACGTCCTATGCTGGAAATCTCATTTCTTTGATCAATCATAACTCAAAAACCAATAAACCAAATTAGGTAAAACTTTGCTCAAAATGTGTATTTGATAGGTTCTATAGTGTGTAGAATTTCAGCATTCTTAGTCAAGGCAACCCAAAGATCCAAAAAGGTCAGGCATGATTTTGTGTTATCCGGGTGTACGTACGTACGTACGTACGTATGTGCCACCTTGTATCTCATCAACTATTTGATGGATTCAGCTGATTTTTGACAGAGATAGAGGTTCTAGGGTCTAGTTGATGGCATTTTTATTTCAGTTTACCATATACCTTAGTTTTCCAGAAAATTCTAAAAAACCTTTAAAATGACCATTGTATTGAGACATAGCCTTTACAAGTGGTGACATTCCATGATAAATACCAGTATACTGAAATCATGTACCCTTAATAGGGTTAAAATAAACATTTATATGCACTAAATGTACAAAAGTAAGGAAATTCTCAATTTTTTCACTTTTATTGTCATTAAGTGTATGCGAGCACAACAAGGCTATGAATTTTACTGGTAGGAATTTTCTTCAGAGCACCTCACAGACTTCATCAACTCATGCATAGAGATTTATACTGTATACCCTTAATGACAATAAACGTGTAAACATTTGGAAATTTCCTTGCTTTTGTACAGTTAGTGTATGTGAATTTTCATCTTAATCCTATTAAGGGTATATGATTTCAGTATAGTTGCATTTATCATGGAATATATTTAATTTTAAATAAAACTTTGTACAATGTGATATTGTTCATGTAAATTTGTGTCTGTGTTTTTGTTTTACATACATGTTGTAATCCGAACGATTCGTCACTTACTTAAAAAATATTACTTTAATATAAAGTAAAAATTAATAACACATCACTCAATAAACATAGATGGATTTTGTAATGAACTATTCATATCATTTTTATGAAGTTCTACCCTTCGAATGTTAAGTATCAAAATGTAAGCCCAATCATATCATTTGTTTACAAATTGCAGCTATTTAAGTGACAATACTGTTGAACATTTTCAGAACAATGCAAAAATCAGAATTTCGTGTGTTGATACGGTGTTGGTTTTTGATGGTAAAAATAATGTTTAAGGAAAGCAATGGTTTGATTTGTGTTGTTCAGAGTCTGCTCCGTCGAAGACAACTGTTAAAAAGTGGTATGCTGATTTTAAACGCGGTCGTGGGGAGCAGGGCCTTTACAGTTAAGCTACGTCTGATAGCAAGCCTGTTAAATATATCAGAAGAAAGTGTACTTACCATTTTGCATGAATATTTATCAATAAGACAGCTGTGTTAAAAGTGGGTGCCGTGTTTGCCCACAGTCGATCAGAAATAAGAACACGTCGATTATTCAGGGCGTTGTTTGCAATGGTTTCAACAGGCGAAAGGGCGTTTTTGCAGCAATATATAGCAATGGGTGAAAAATCGAACCACCACTTTACTCCGGAGTCAAATTGGCAGTCAGCTGAGAGGACAGCATCAGGTGAAAACTGTTTAAAACAAGTAATGCAGCCAAGTGTTTGACTTCCGTAAGGGTGAAGTATTAATCGTATACTTAGAGAATAGAATAAACATCAATAGCGAATATTATGTAGCATATTTGGTGTATTTGACTGATTAAAAAATGACACAACTAAATAAGAAAACAGTTTATACACCAATACAATGCCCTCTGTCACAAGTCGATTGCAACGAATGCAAAACTAAAGGAATTATACTTAGAATTTCTTCCGCACCCACACTATTTTTAATACATGGATCTCACCGACTACTGGCTGTTCGCAGCCCTCGACAGAATGATACAGTGAAAGAGATATGTTTCTACTGAAGGAGTTATATCGAAAACTGAAGCGTATTTTAAGTCCAGAAACATTATTTCTAAAAAATAGGAATCAAACTGTTAAATTATCTATAGTATTACATTTAATTAGATTTCGCTTAAAATGAAAGTTTCCCCGGTTTGTCATTACTCGTTTAAATTAATTAGACCTTCAGACATGTCGAAAATTATATTTTCTCCAAATAAGTCATATTTTTGTTTTGTATAAGGGTTCAGTCTTCGGTAAAGTTATGCAAATAATTCAAAAATGATACTTGAGCCACGCCCTTATTACATACTCAGCATTATAAGGTGAGCATCAAGAGTAAATGGAGATATCGTAGGAAAAAGTGGCGCCTTCCCCTACATCTCGATGAAAAGAAAGCCTTCAAGTCACCTTAGACTATGCTCGAACAATTTACTTTTTACTGACGCCTCCGTGACGTATATTTATCTTCATAAAAGAAATATTTATCTTGTGTACTTATGGGCAGTTCGAGAGTCTGGTCAGAATTTCTCTTTTAAAGAACTAACATTATTTATTTAGTTTTTTTTTTCTTTATTGCTTTTATTTAATTTATTAATTTAAGAAATTACACGTATTAAGCCGTGATAGTAATCTTTAAAAAAACTACGAACAAAATATTAGAAATTAATTGCAAGCAAAATTGCGTTGCTTGGTAATCAAAACATTCGATTTGATCAAATAAAAAACAGATTAAATAGCTATTAATTTTTAGAACATTTTAAGTCTCAGTTTAATTTAAAAGAGAAACACGGAATATTGGCAAAATAAGTCAAAATTAATGATCGCTTTGAATTAATAACTCCCATGAGTGTGTCGTTATGTAATAACAGATTATATCTTTAAATACACCACACACATTGTAGCAGAGGAGATTGATCTGGTGTCCTTAAATAATCCACACATCCTACATCATAAAATAATTCATTATGTTTCTCCCAGACGTTAGAACCGACTTTTACTTGTACGGATGGCGCTTCTCTTTCTTATATCCACGCATAAATCGGCTATTTTCAAAGTAACCCTATGTACGTGGGGATATTATTTTTTATGAAGATCAGGGGCAATTATTTAATATGGAATTTGCAATAACAAAGGAAAATGTCGTTTAGCGCCATCAACATTATATTTTATTATTTCCATCAGTCCAATTTTGTTCTTTAAACGATGCATTTCCTCCAAATCTAAACCTCAATTACTCAAACTTAGGATATGCAGTAATATACATAGTTTTAGTTTTATTCACCCCAAATAAAGCATATTGTCACTGCTTGCACATTGTCACTGCTTGGCTTGCAATTAATTCCTAATATGTGTTCGCGTACTAAGAAGCTTCTGCGAGTTAAGGGTCAGCTTTATAAAGACATAAAAAATGGAGAGTTGTGCAGTGAGATGCTTCTTCACATTACATTCAAATGTCTGCATCATGGTACAGTCGGAAAAATACGGATCAGGAAGGGAATTAGCGGTTCAAATAAATAAGATATTAGAGTATAACATTTTCCGGCATCTGTTGAACCGCTACACTGAAGAAGTAGGATGTTGATGCTTTTTGGGTTCGTCGTTACGATTGCCGTTGAGAGGTCACAAGTGCAATAAGTTCGTCGGAGCACATTCCTTTTAAATGTTTGTAAATCAAACACAGGGATGCAACATTGCGCCTATGGGCTGGAGCTTTGTAGACAGTGTTGTAGCTTTTAGGTTAGCGAGGTAGAGACTGGTGGTCGGTGTACCAGCCCAGATGTACCAACAATAGTCCATGCATGGGCGAATAGTCGCTTTGTAAAGATGTCGGATACTCGTAGGCGTGAGACGTTTTTCGCTTGGTAAGGAGAGCTCACTGTATTTTTTCCACCGACTAGGCAGTATATTCTATGCATTTATTTCAATTAATGTTACCTGCGTCTAAGTGACGATAAAATAATAGAGACACACATTTGTTATTATGTGATAATCAATTTTATTTTCAAATGTCCTGCAAACGCTGTCTTATAACAAGTAATTAATAGTGTTCTCAAATACTTGACGAATCCTTTATAAAAATATCTAAATATTAAATTATTTTTCTGACATATCTTACGCACATTGTTTCTCATGTAGTGGGTGGTCAAGAAAGATGCAACCATTTATGATAAAGTAGCATGTATTATTGAATAGAAAACAATACCATCTTTCTTAGATCTGTCTCACAGACATCTAAGTTTGGACTCACATAAGTTTTTTCCCAAATCTATCACAATTCTTCGAGCACATATCAATAGTTTATAATGTATTCGAGCCAAAGGCCTTGGCGCTAAATCACTATGGCTACTCGCGCATTGTACTTTATAATGCTCTCCCCTCAATATAACGTGGTTCCACAGTCCATGGCTAATCCCTGTGATCTTCAATGGTATCTTGAAAAAACTTTCCGCCTCTACCTGAATTTGTTCAGGAGGCGCTTTATTATGAATCTGGGTGGAGTGTTTCGCCCAAGGAAGTTCCTCCGAAATTGTCATGAAGTTAGAACAACCGTATTCATTGTGGAGTAGACCTCTACAATCTTAATCTTTTCCTACGCGGACTATCTTGTTACCTGTTCCACTTCACCTGAGAAATAGAAGTCTGTGTTAATATTCATAGAAATCATAAGAAAGTCGATGAATCTGTTTTGAACAACCTGAAAAATAAAAATGAATAACCTCGGTGCTTATGAATTCGTACCTTTATATAATGACAACTCTTATATATTGACAATATAAATAATATAAATGTCAAAACGGGAATAGTTTGTGTATACTAACATATGTACAACATTCGTGAGAGGGTCAGAATACCCCTACTGGTGGTCTAGTCTACAGAATACTACAAGTTTGACAATATCTGAGTATGGGAAAGGTTCAAATTTCGAATATTACTTGTTTTGGTTTACAAGTCATTTCCTATTTTCATTTGAACTACTAACTCAATCAGTTTTTATGATGAATCAATAAATCTTGGATTTTTACTTGTGTTTAGGGTCAATTATTCACACGAAAAGAGTTAACAGTGATGCAAAATAAACCCTTATACCATATCTAGGAGTACCCGACCTCTAAAGCCCTCATTACATCCACTAGTATCTGACCCCTAAACCCCTTATTGAACTCAGCCAGGTTCACAAACAGCCATATGGGAGGTTATTTTTAAATGGGTACCAGTGGTGAATTATAACTTTCTTAAATTAATCGGATCCCTTACCTTCTGTATATAAATGAAATTGTTTTATAGTGTATAAGATTCCTGCGAAAACAAGTGAAAACCCCAAACAGACCACGTTTTACCTGATCAAAAACTGCTCCCATAAACAATTAACTAGCTCCATATACTAATACATATATATATATATATATATATTCATATATTTCAGTGTCAAACATGAGTTCAGTTGGCAGTAGAGAAACTTGTTCTTTTATGCGAAAAATATTGTAGCTGTGATGAAACTGTGGTGCTTCAAGAAAGGAGTGCTGCATGTGTCAACCGTGCAAGTATCGAAAAAGGTGTCAATGTCATTGTGTAAGTCGAAACAAGTGTTCATATAAACACTAATGGCGTTGCTTTAGCTTCAAAACAAGATGATTCTGCCCCGTCAGTAAAAATGTGCGCTCGTGTTTTTCTGGGACGATATGACGGTAAAACGCATTGCTTTTTCTGTAAAACTGATACCACGAAAACAAAAATTATAACCGAAAACGTGAGGGAAATATTTTCTTTTGAAGACTGATGAATTTGCTAAAACTATTCTAGTTTATTGCAAAACAAGAAAAGGTGAGTAGGCCACTTCTGTTCAAAATCGGATTGAATATTTTGGTGGTGATCTTCATGCTGAAATATGTGTACTACCAGTCATGTAACGTCAACTTCCATACAATGCGTCAGTTGAATTAACCAAACGACGAAAAAGTAGAAGACTATATGACAACAATCAGGATGAAGCATTCCAAAGGATGTGTGTATTCTTGGAGGAAACCGATGAGGAACAGATTACGATATAAAACCTTGTCGCTTAAATGGGAGAATATTAACGCGGTAGTAAATCAACAGCATATGGGGATCAGTATCTCAAGGAAAAGCTGATGAGTCGATGTGGAAACTCTTTATTTGTGACCAAAGGCCGTTGTGGTGTCGCAAATATTGTGACATTTAGGGAACAACCGTGACATTCTTCGTGAATACTACAATCCACCTTCGACAAATGATAAGGTAGCAGAAAAACGAGCAATTCTCAAAACCTCAGCGAAACTCATCAAATATTTCTTTCATTTCAATCAGACTACACCTTGGCAAAAGATGATACCCCTGTTGCATAAGGAGTGCGACTATATAAGAGGTTGCTTCTTTGCGAATATATAAGACGTCGCACTAGATCCAATGAGATCATTGAGACAGTATATGGTAGAAAATACCGTCGTACACATGATGAGCTGAAAAGCAGGGAAATAAGCATTTTGTAGACACCTGCTGTTGGATCAGTGTCTCACACGTCAGATTGTTGCCTAAATCTTAGAGGATGAACCTGTTTTAGGACCAAGTAGAGGAACTTGAGCGGCTGTACATGCAGATAGAGACCGGTAAATCTGACTTGAAACCATTGCTGGAATCAGATTCCATCGATAAGGTTTACAACAGTTTAACTCTGATCATGAATGAACTGGTGAGGGCCTAAAAAACAAGCAATGTATGGATAAACTATCAGCACATGCAAGGAATGGCTAGGGCACTTGTTTCAGCTGATCGGATAGAGTCTTGGGAACTGCGTGTTATTGCCGTCTTCGCTTGCCTGACAATATTCGCACTTACTTGTCATCCGAATTATCTGAAGTTAACTCGTCTGTATCTCCAGGAGATGTACACTTTGAAACATAACAACCCTGCAGTACATCGGAAGTTCCTGTTTGGGTTACACATAATCAGGCACAGTAGCCAATACTGGGCTAGTTTTGATTCTTATCCTGTCATTGAGTAAACACTAATGCGCTCACTCAAAAGCCATGGTAGGCTACCACGGGGTAGTTGGATTCTAGGTACTAGAAAATAGTTTGGGCTATGTCGTTTACTATGTCACTCGCTTACAACCTTGTCATGCAATTAGTTACTGTACGAAGTTACAGAACTATCGAACAACATAAGGAGCTGTCTGCCTCTCGGTGAGAAGAGATATGACAGACCTCGGGAAAGTTCCAGACCAACTAGACAGCTTTAAGCTATTTTCAGACGATGAATCGTTATTCAATATTATCACCGTAATTACTGTTAACGAGGGTATCAATGTTCAGGACCTTTTAAAAATCAGAAAAGACATTGCACAGAAAATAGACGTACAATCAGTGTTCTTCTACTCTCACTAACGAAATTTGAAAACAAAGACTTTAGCATCGAGCAAGAAACGCAAGGTTTCTGCCGATCGTAGCATTGACACAGTACCTTTATTCTAGAGTTGTCTTGTGATCTCACAGATGGGTAGTCTATGGTTGGATGATCTGATGTCTTATGAACTCTATCTATACCCAATGTTTTTGTTTGAAGGAAAGCGCATCTTACGTTAAGCAGACACACCACATGTGGCAGCAGCAATCGGAAATTATGTTGATACAGAATTGGACAGTGCTGTGATACAAACCTTTTTAGTGACAGAGCATTATGTATTAGACGGAGGATCTCTCTTCGTTACCGTTTGAAATTAAAGGAGGCGAGTTCCTACAGCTCGAATGCAAATGGTTATGCCTCATTTACTGTTGAACACTATAGGAGAGCAACTGTCGTGTTTTATGGTTATGAAGTTTAATAAAGTATATAAGAGGCGCTTATCAAGACAATCACGGAGCGAATGCGGCAGAAAAGCAGTGACGTTATACTAGCTGAAGGATATACCCATGTTGAGATTGCAAAGGCAGCCACAATATGTCTGTAGTCAAATCAACCACCTTCATTGGAGAAGAAACGGACCTCATCTAACTGTCCATTCATATGTTTCCAAATGTACTGCATTTTATTTTTATATTTACAATATTATGGTTCTCAAGCCGGTGCCCCGCGAAGCAGTTTTTAATGGTCCGTTGTTCCTGCATGCCTTTACAATATGCGATTCGGTGTTCCGGGTATTCAGAATAAGAAAGACTTTGGAGTACCAACGAATCGTCAAGAGAGAAAAGACAATGACAGTCTGTTCAAAAGCATTTTCTCTACCAAAGCAAAGCCAGGATATTGTGGAAACCAATGGTTGTAAGATAATTGTAGTTTTATTCAATGCGGATAGAGAAACACTTCCTTACATCTATTAGATACAATATGCTCTGCAAGAAAGTTGCGATGGTTAAGACGTACATCACGTCAGAACGACTTCCACCAAAGGCCTCTGCCTGTAAATGTCATACTTTGCGGACTTACTACCAGATTATGAAGTGGATGGGATGCGGTGATTTAATTGTGGCATCTGAGTGGGGGGGGAGTGAAAAAAAGTAAACTTGTTCTAGTGATGAAGGACAAAAGCCCTGCTCCAGATGCACCGATTCAGATAATTTATTGCAACGTTCAGATGGATGCCATAACCTAAGGTGTACCTGCAGGAGGCATGGACTAGAATGTACAATTCATGTGGATATTGCCAGGACGACAATTGTGACAATATGAAAAATGATCCAGTAGAAAATGATGACGAGGGATTAAAAGTTTCGAAAAAGCACTGTGACGTAAGTGAATCAGGATGAATACAATAAGAATAATTGGTGTAGGGGTACCCATTGACATTGTATAATGGTTTATTTTGTATCACTGATAAGCCTTTCACGTGAAAGATTGACCCTTAAAACTTTGGTAACAATCCAAGATGCATTGATTTATTATGAAAACTGACCGAGTTTGTGTATCACATGTAAATGGAAAAATGACTTGTAAACCAGAAAAAAATTCATATTCGAAAGTTAACACTCACCCACACTCGGATTGTGTCCCACTTTTAGTATGTTGTAGACAAGAACCAACCTAGCACAAAACAACCAAAAACAAAATGTTGAACTTTTTTGGGTCAACTAGAGTATTGACCCGTCTAGCTTGTGAGAAGTAGTTTGGCTTGTAGCTATACTGAAGCTAGTTGAGTAATAATGCAGTTCATTAGATGACAAGGAAATATGGTAACTGCAGTAAATATATGAACACATGCATAACATACTAACTATTTGGTTGATATATTTAATCAAAATACCTGTTGTCATATTGTACTAGTTATGGTTGTCAGTGGCGTATATAAACCATTATACACACCCGTATCGTCGTCGTCGGGTACTTAGGTTCTTGCTTGTCTGTGGATATAATGTTTTGGACGCCGATGTTTTGTTTTGAAGAAGGGATATTAATCAGAAAATAACAATCATTGAACAACCAGAAGGAAACCACGTTGTTCAAATTTACGAGTTACTTATGTGGGTGCGGAATAAAATCAGATTTATTGACAGATAAAAAGCGTGTCTCATTACATCTAGCTACATTCTGTCTAAATAGGGGACAGCGCATTGATGCATCCAATTTGCTTGAATTGTTGCGGAAAGTGTTCCGGATATCTCGTGATTTCGCTGACGTCACAGCTGACGCCTAGGCTTCATTCAACTTTTCCCATTCTCATAACGGCTTCTGTCGTGTAAAATATTAGCGTATACTAACGAAAACAGAAATAATAATCTATTACCGTTTGTTATGGTTCACAAAGTCAGAATAGATTTTTCCCGTAAAACTATGCTCAGTCGTATCATAGATTTCTATTATGTAGAAACGTTGTTTCAACTAGGCACAAAATAAGAACAGTCTGCGAATACATTTTTCTCTTCAAAATCATCTGTAGAGACGATTCCTGATTTAAATAAAGTAAGCTAACCTTGTTATTCCAAGATTACTAATATGATCGAAAGGGATCAGCTAGTTTTTCCTTGCACAAATGGAAGGTTAGAGTTCACCAGATCGTTTATTTGTATCCCCTGTTCTATACATAATTCCCTATTCAAATGTTACGTGGTTTCATTCCCTATCTTTGCAATATTTTGTTGTAAGTTATTATTGGTCTCTCTTTAAGGAATACGAAGTCTACAGCTAATCTGTGACGATTGTAACATATCATACTGATAAATAGTGGGACCACTTGTTCACATCTTGGGAAATGGTTGAAGTCTCATGTTTCACTGTTGATTTTGTTCCGCTGCGAATACTGATTGTGAGAGAAAAGTTACTTGACGACCGGCTTAACTTGTAGCAGCATTAACTTTTGTATTGGAACTTTCAGTCTCGACTACCAACATGAAGTCATCTTACAATCACGTGGAGTAAAGGACTTCCGATGTGTAACTTAAAGTATGTGGATGTGTGCACTGAATCACGATATAAAGCAAACTAGTCAGATAGTTCTTTTCTGAACACGGGAAATAATAAGAAAATAAACTAAGAACTCTACGTATGACACATTTACTATGAGGAATAGATAGTTGGTTTTCAATTCCTCATAACATGTCAACATCGTGCTTTTTTATGATGTAAAAGAGAAAGTTAATTAATGTCATTATAGGTTAAGTAGAGGGTGGTATCTGTGAGTTTTAAGGGGCAAATATAAAGAATACATTAAATAAAATACCGTCTGTATTAATCAACCAATAATATTTATTATATATTTACAACTGAAAAAGTATTATTTTATAATAAAGACGTGTTAATTAAAGTCGCTGTGTGACACGTCAAATCCCAAATGTCGGCGTCCTAGAATGCAATCTCTGTAAGAAAAAAGAGACAAATTTGGGTACAATATTATCATTTCTAGATTAAATCTGTTTCATTTGACAATAGGAAAATATTGTTTTCATTTAAACTAAGATTATGTAGTTGATCAAACTTTAAGAATGTCGTTCGTCTTGCATTTTTCCAACTACAAAAATATCAATTACATAATCATACGTACACTGCAATTTATTTAATGAAAGTAAGCGTTACTGTAAGTTACTGCGAAAAACTTGTGCAGGGGTCCCTTTTCGTCAAACGCGGTATATAATTTGTGTTTGTTTACAGTGTCTAAATCGAAAGGATCTACATTTTGTATTTCTATGTTATGTTCATACGCAATTCGTCACCTTCCGCTGTCATTGAAATACTTTTTATTCGCCATTCCAATGAGAAAAGATGGTTGTTTACAATAAACGTGATGTTGAATACCGAGACTGGTGTACTGAGACCACTCCCGACAAAAATAAATACGACCTACCTGGCACGGCCAGGGAGCTCATTGAACGTAAAAAAATACCGTTTGATTAACACGGACACGCAACTCTTCGAAAAATAAATATCTAGTGATTTGATGCAGACATACCTACGAAGGGCATCTACAAAACTTATCTACAAACAGAAATACACCAGAAATTGATGGAAGCCACGACGCGAAAGAGGCGCGTTGTTACATTGATGGCAAATACATATATTACATATGAAGTAAAACCTGAGACTATTAAAATAAATAAACAATCGTGTTCCATGGAAAAAGGATACGTAAAACTGTCTATTTCCATTATAAGATAACAAATTGTGAATTAGTATACATGAAATAAAATTACAATTAAATTTAAAAATTGCATAAATGTTATAGTTGCAATACGATAAAAAAGCATCGACGGATATCCACGTGAGAGGTATTTCAATCACCGACGGCGAAAATATACACTTCTAACGGATGCATGTGTCAAGTTATTTTCAGGCAAGTTAAACACCCACATAGATGAAATTACAAAACTTTTAACCTTTGAAATAACTACATATTTAAAATCTATTAGTCTGCATGTAAACGTAATTCGGAACAACTTAATGAGTCGATTAATTTCGAATGTGACTTTTGAAGTAAATATTGTACATATATATATATATATATATATATATATATATATATATATATATATATATAAGTTTGTAGTAAGACGTTATGAATTGAGATAAAGTGTCTAATTATTTTCAATAACTTTATTTAATTACAAGTATATATACTTCGACGAGCTATAATAGCTTTCTTATGAAAGTAAATCTTGTTCAATTCTCTGTGTATCCATTTCTGGGCAACGTTTACAGAAAATCTGGCAACCTCATTGTCATTAGTTCGACTTAAATAAGATGTTCATATTTGAAAAAAAGGATATTCATCGGATTCATCTGCTGGTCGAAATGTACTTCACGAAAAATTAAAAAAACACATGATTTTATACAAATGTCCATTAAACGGTGATTCCATTTAGCAGAAAAGAGGATTTTAATTAATTTCTCATCGATTTCATTTCAGAATAATAATACTGTTTGATTTAAAAGCTATTCACTTTGGTCGGAATTAATTAACAATTATGGCCTCATACAAAACACCAACACATTGATCAAAAAAAAAATTAATCAAAAATCAGGAACGGTGTCAAATAAGGCGTCCCGTCAATTAAGCTGCCACGCTTAAATTTAAAACAATATTTTTAGAATCGTCTATGAATCTGTATTATAGGCTTAGTCCATGTATCGGGCGGTTTGTCTGTTTGTCCCTCTTGAGCTGGAATACTATGTAGGTTGGGCTGTCATGTTTAAGTTTAAAATAGCATTGTGTACGTGTTCGTTTGTTTTGATAACAGTCTCTGTCAATCTGTTTGTTAGCGTTTCCAGTTCAAAATACCATTTTAATCAACCGGGTATATGCATTCGTCTTTACATTATAGAATTAATTATAAAAGTAGGATATATATATATATATATATATATATATATATATATATATATATATATATATATATATATATATGCAGAATTTGGTATATTCGGACTACTGTTCTCATTTTGTATGTTTTTATCTTTCGATACACATATGACATAAACCCCTGGTCAGTGCGAGTTCTCAGCACATCTAGGAAGCATAATTTGGTGTTATGTTCTTTTTCCATCGTGAATTGTATAGAGAGTTAACACATTCCAGTAATATTTGAATGTCCTCCTGCTGAAGCCAGAGTATATATCGCAGACACATTGTTGGCTGTAGTGGTGTTCATTGTTACGCTATTTCCTCAAAGTATTCCATGTAAACATTGCCCAGTACTGGGGACAATAGTGAATGCATAGTTAGACCTTCTTCCTGTCCGTATATATCATATCCTATCATGAAGTAGGTGTTTCTATGCAGAAGGTCAACATCTCCATTAGATTATCAATTGGGATACAAGTGTGTTTCTTCAGTGAATAATCTGAAGTCAACCTATCTCGTACCACCGTCAGGATCTCATCAGTGGGTACTTTTGTGAACAGACTCACTACATCTAGACTCACAATCTGGTTGGAATTAATGGGATCATTGTTGATTTCTTCCACGAAATGAGGTGAATTTCTTACGTCATGCTGAACCTCGAGCGCTAACAATAGTCCTTAATCAAACACCGTATTTGTGAATCTTACGAAGGTTGTATAGGTTTGGTAGCTTGCTGTAATGTTGAACAAGCTGTCTGTATTTTGCAGGTGGAATTAGGTCCTTGTTTTTACTAAAGAT
This sequence comes from Sepiola atlantica, assembly GCA_963556195.1. Classification (NCBI taxonomy): domain Eukaryota; kingdom Metazoa; phylum Mollusca; class Cephalopoda; order Sepiida; family Sepiolidae; genus Sepiola; species Sepiola atlantica. Next base: position 180,289,528 of record OY744516.1, on the reverse strand, counting down.
ATGTGACGGCTTCCTCTATGTTTTCAAAATCGGGTTCTTTTTTGCTTTACAGTAACCAACTGATTCCACTAGATCTGCCAATTTCTTGGAATATTCTGCTCTATCCATTAATACTGTAGCATTGCTTTGTCTGTTGGTAGTATTATATCATCATCACTGCGGAGCGACTTGATACCCAAGTCTTCTTCCTTTGAGACGTTAGGTTTTAGAGGCTTAGAATTCTAGAGTGCTTGTTTCACCTTCAACCTTAGCTCATCTCCTTGCGCAAGGCTGCCTCTTCTATTCGAGCTATCATGTTTTAGTAAGGAATCCGCTTGATGGTTGTGGCGAAGTTGAGACTTTTGTTCAGCACTGATTCATCAGAGGAAGTTAGCTGACGTTTACTTATATTGACAATTGGTGAATGGGTGACCTGGGGTCTTATGTCCTTGGATTTCAGATTTTTCAACTTCTTAAATTCCTGATTATATGATATGTCCAGGTATTCTTGAGGCGGGATTTGTCGTCCGACAGTGATATACGAAGAATTGCGAATTACTGAAGACTTCTCCCCAGTCATGGAAAATGGAACGGGAGCATGCTACCCCCGTGGATTAAATAAAGGGTTCTGTTCGAAAGTCCGTCCAGATTCCGAAGTTCGACAGAAAGATTCTCAAGTTTGACAAAGTACACCTGAAGAAGGTCGGAGGATACATCGGCCGAAACGTGCAAAAGCACACAAGATGTGAACAATATACCAAATTATACGATTTAATAACCCTCATCTAAAAAAATCCGAAACGTATATACATATATTGTGTGCCTGTTCTTTTCTTTAGAAAAAATCTCTTGGCGTCCTCCCCGGAAAAAAAACGTCTTGCAACCTCGCTACCATAATAACAAAGATATTTATCATGTCAAATGTGATTTCAGTGCTGACTACGTATGTAAGACCACTTTGAGATATAACAAGAGAGTTCAACAACGCGTACCTAGCTAAATTAGGAACAGAACATTCCAATTAACGAACGGTCTAGGAAAAAACATTCTTCCCTTTCATCCCAGAGAATTTTATTAAAAACCCTTTGCATACAATTAATTCTGGCATTTACTCATTTACCATCTCAAGTCGTGTTCACTTGTTATTCTAAAAGTTTCGGAGAATATCTATATTGGTTGTAGACAGGTATCTATCTGAAAACACATTGAGTATTTACAAACATAAAACGTGATTAGTATTTAAAAAACCCAATCCTATATATTATATGAGGCTTTAATATATATATATATATATATATATATATATATATATATTATATATATATATATATATATATATTGCCTTTCCGAATTCGCTGATTAAGCGATGTAGAGTGGCTGAAAAATCCGGTCGGCTGGCCATTTATCTCACTTTTGTAGAGAAAATAAAATGATGTACTTCCTGAACAACTATAAACACACACACACACACACAGACACACACACACACATATATATATATATATGTGAGAAAATAGAAAAACGAAAAAAATAAAAATCATTTATGTATTCATCAACGTTTCGTCTTTATTTCAAGACCTCTTCGAAATCATTGATTTGAAAAAAAAAACGTTTATGAATATATAAATAAATAATTTTAGGTTTTCCTATTTTATTTTCTATCACGAAATAATATTTTCATATATATATATATATATATATATATATATATATATATATATGATGCATTATGTGATTAAGATGCAAACATGTGTAGGTCTCTCTTAAGAATATAGAACGTATTTTTCGTTAATATATAAATATTCCTTAATTGCACATGTTTCTTGCTTAGCCGTCATCAGCATGGCTAACTTAGACAAGGATCGAACCTTCGATATTGATGTCTATTGCCCAGCGTTTTACTATTGGACTGCAACGCCCTGCCTGAGAATATTTGCGATTTTTTCACCTTAATAATGTAATGTATTTTCATGTAATTTTCTTACTGGTGATTGCAGCGTTCGTTGTTTTTACTTACTTTTTACTTACTACCATTTCGATTGGTTCAATTCCTAAGTGACGAAGATGCCAACACTTGCATTATTAGTCGCTCTATACTTTATAAGACGTATTTCTTGTTAATATATATATATATATATACTTTTATTAATTTCATACTTACATAAAAATAATCCATGGACACGTGTTTTTGGCTCACAGCCGTCATCACATCTAATTTATATATATATATATATATATATATATATATATATATATATACAATGTAATTTCGTGTTATTGCCAAACAGAGAGTACACAGTTACTAGTGCAATAGCTTAAATATATTTTTTAATTTCAATTGATACTAGTTTATATGACTTTTGCATCGGTTACGAAAGCTTCCGAATTCTTCAGTCGATGTTGTATAGTGTTAGCCACTATAGTATTTTCTGTCCAGTAAGGATAACATCCGTCTAAGATTAGATTTAAAATAGGGATCAGAATATACATGCATAAAGGTATCATACACTAACTAGTACTAAAAATATGGAGGGAACCCAAAGAAGTCTTACCTATTGATGAAAGATCTAATTTATATAGAACCATTTTAATGTCTAAATAAATGTTATGGTAAAATGACGTCGTAAAATTTTAGGCTTTGCAACTAATATGGTCATTTTTTTTATAGAAGTTAAACACCTTTCACTTAAAGTTTATTTTCCATACAAGCAACATTATTTTTCATGCACAGATTTTTATTTTTTTATTTTGTAAGATATTTGGATTAAAATTCTACTATTGGCGAAAACACACACATACGAAATTGTTTTTCGTGCTGTTTGAAAAAATTATCAAAAATCGAGGTCTCATGAATCTTTCAGAACTTAATACAGGGTGGGCCAAAATAAGGGTCCTATCTTTAAATTTGAATAACTTGAATTTGAATAACTTCCACAACATAAAAGTTAAACTCACCAAACTTTATGTGTGTGTAGACTGACCCTTCCGAGATTTTTTGAAATAAACAAAACAAATTTTAGCCGAAAAACACTTCTTAAAACTTACAAAAACTAAAGTATTGTTTTTTACACTGTTTTGAGTTTTTTAAGCAAAAAAAATGTTTTATAAATGAGGGTACGTTCCTTAGGGCTAATACGGCTCATGCTTGCTTCGGAAGGGGTCCTTTATTTATTCTAAAAAAAAAATTTTTTTTAAATAAATAAATAAAAAAGTTATGAATTTTTAAAAATAGGACCCTTATTTTTGCCCACCCTGTATATACAAAAAACTTTGTGAAAATATGTGTCGGCTTATTTCATATCATTTTGTAAAATTATTTATTTTTAACTGTAAGAATAGTTTTGTGTTTTAAAGTAAAACACCTCAAGACAATTAAAAAAAATAAACAAGAAACACATCATTACTTTAGATGGAAATGCTATCTTTTATCGTAAAATTTTTTAATGTATAAATACTTTAGAAAAAACTCCAAACTTACCTTTAAACGTAACACATGATAGACTACTGTAAAATGAACAAAAATAATATAGATTAAATGATTTTATTATTATTTTAAATTATTTATTTTAATAAATGTTGAGCGACGCCAGTTATCTTCTGATTAAAATAGATACGTACACTACGCTTATATATAAAGTAATCTGAATTTACGTGACGTGTACTGCTATGTTATTCAAATACCTGATGCTTCTCTTATCAATGCATCCACCCAGAATGAAGGAGGTATTTTCACTCTCACTCTAACATCTACTCCCGCAGCCACTCATTTCACTGACGATTCGTTTAAATAGAGTCTCTATTTTGTTTTATCACTGTTGGTATTTGAATGTTTACTTGATTTTATCAATTTGTGCTTTAAATTTATTTCTTCAAATCAATCATCCAGAGGAAGTCTTGAAATTAAGACGAAACTTTAATGAATACACAAATATTATTTTTGGTTTTCCTTTTTATATTTTCAATTTTTTAAAATTATATATATATATATATATATATATATATATATATATATATATATATATATATATATTTATATATATATATATTTTATTTGAAAATGTATATATATATATATATATTTATATATATATATATATATATATATATATATATATATATATAAAGATAAATGGATAAACATGTACGAATGAAAAATGTATTTCAACTTCGATTGGTCAATGCAAGGTATACTCGGTAAAACATGTTTATTATTCTTTCCTTAAGCCAGGATGTTCTTATTTTATATGTATATATATATATATATATATATATATATATATATATATATATATATATATATATATATATATATTAAAGAAAGGAAGATGAAGATACAAAATTGCATAAAATTACATAAAATTACATAAGGTTACATACAATTAATACAAATTTTATTACATCGAAAGTTCAGATGCAAAGAGTTACATTAATCCTTAAACCATGATTTTTCAAACCATGAGATATTTTTGAACCCTCTATCTCTTACTTGAAACCCTGTAAAAATTGCTAAAAACCTTTCTCTAATTCTACAAACTCTTTCTATTTTGCTATCTACACCATAGCGCACCCTTTTGTATTCGAAAATAGCTACTCACTACTGCTAATTTTACCTTCCCAGCCATATATTTCTTTATTCCCAACCTTTTTAGTTTTATTCTCCAATTTTTCAAAGTGAAATGGAACTAGATAATATCTATTTATTATGAATATCACATTACTAAATGTTATCCTCTGACGAGAAGAGTTTTATCTTTGAAAAACATTGTTTAAGGATTAATGTAACTCCTTGCACTTGAACTTTCGATGTAATAAAATGGGTATTAATTTTATGAAACCTTATGTAATTTTATGTAATTTTATGCAATTTTTTATCTTCATCTTCCTTTCTTTAAAATTGATTGCTCTGCCAACGTATTGAGCTTTACTGTATCGCGATAGATCACCTTACGATACTTCACTTATCGTTCATTCTATTTGGCTGGACCGTTTAATGCGAGATACATCAGCAGTCAACCTTGGCTATGATGCTACGTTATTTATGTAGAACACTTTCTGGCTGCTGTTTATAAAATGTCCGCTTACTGACATAAATACGTTTATTTCGCATGACTTTCGTATGACTATGCTAGTATCATAGGTTAAAGCGTCTGATTTAGAGGAATTAACAAACATCTCTTGTTACGGTGTTCGTATTGTGCGACCAGCTTGAATGGTTATCTCTATACTGATGGTTTAGCAAAGATAAAACGTATACGTATATAGATAATGAAAAATATTTATTTACTAATAAATTATATATATATATATATATATATATATATAAATGTGTGTGTTTGTGTCTCTGTATTTTTGTTTATGGATAAAGTCACTAATGTGAAAGCGATAAACGACCATGTTATATTGAATGATGGGAATACCATCCTTCCTAAAAGAAGGGAAAGCACTTTAAGTCCTAAAAACCGTTCGAACTTTGGTTTCAAAAAAACAATGTGACACGGCTGAAGAAATGTTGTGTGATAACATTAGCGCACTCGGTCACAGTAACAAGTTCGAATACTGTCATAGTAAGTTAAGCTGATGAGCCACAGCAACGTCGAAATACGTGTTAGTGGATATCTATTTAATCTATAACCATATATATATATATATATATATATATATTTGTAGCGAATAAGGCGGACTTTTCTTAAGGAGCTTATTCTATGAGTCAACAATATACAAAACTCGTTGATTCTTGTGCTGTGATTTTGAGCAGAAGAATAAAAAATAAACAGTTCAAATTTTATTTAATTTACTATTTTCATTACCTTCCCTTTTGAGAGGTTGGATCATACACAAAACAATCACAGTGTACTTCATGCTGTAAGGCCTGGGCACATCCTACTCTAAGAGTAGTACTAAAATATTGGTAAAGTCGTTATTGGTTCTGTTGTCGCTTTTTTATTAACACATAGCAACAAAAATGAAGTATCATACAAATCCCGAATTTCACAATCGCTTAATTAAAACACAAATAAACCGTTTGATTATCAAGAAGATTTTAAAACACTGACAGAAACGACAAGAACAAAATGAGAATGTAAAACATCAGTAGAGACAGGGTTTAACATAATTATTTAAATGTTTTAACACAATTATTTAATGTGGTTAAGATTCTGGAGGAACATAAACTATTTTTTTAGAAGTTACCGAGAATAATTATGTAGTTCTAATCATGAGAACGTAATATAACTTATTAAATGGATGAATAATTTTTTATTTTTCGAAATTTTTCGATGTGACTTGCTAAGTTGTATTTTATTGGTTTTATCGAAAACTATTCCTATCTAAATTGTTACTTTTACAATATATGATTAATGTTATCTCTGATCTTCTTTATTTGTCAACACAGGGTAACAATGAAAAAACTCTATGTGAATATTAGTTTGAACAATACAAGCAATACAAAGAGAGATTATGACCAGTGTGTATTTTTAGCTTAAACCAGGAAGTTATTAATTAATATCTAGGGAATGCATTTGATGAAATTTTAATTGGATCGAATTCGTAAATCCCATTATTTTGCTACCATTCTGGAGATGTTTTATACTGCCCAGATGAGTTTCTTTGCTGATGACGAGGACATGAAGATACGTGAATCATTTCTTGGTGTTATCTCTTTGTACGAGGGGAAAACTTATTCTATCAAAATGTTGATTTGAGATCGAGCGTAGGAAAAATTAATTAAAAACATGTTGAAAAATAAGATTTAACAATGCGGCTTGTATAAAATCAGTTCAACTGGGGCTTTCAACATCGTTTACGAAACATTGGTAAAAGTAAATGAATGCCATTCGTCAAATAGAGTCTTAATGTATGCAATATCTACGTAACATCAAGAGTAATAAAACTTGTAGAATTGACTGAGAAATTCCACACATTTCTCAACGCTTCAAATCACTCGTAGGAAATGTATCTTCGCACCTATATACTAGCAGTAAGCGTTTTGGTACCACCCGTTGAAATTCATAACCTGAAGCTATTCATGCAGTGAATATTTAAAGAAGACATAAGGCAATAAATTAATTAATACCTCAAGAACGCTACACTTGTAAACGAAAATAGCAAGGCACTGCTTACCTACTGACTGTAACATGGTCATTGTTGAGAACAATGTCAACAACTACTTGTTGAGACGTCGTTTTTTGACCTTTTCACCCAATCATATAGTATTTTTCATCTTTAAACTGACAATTCCATTAACACTTATCCTCGAGTAGCTTTTGGCCTTGGCATTTGGTTACTCGTTAGTATAAAAAAGTGACATACAATTATATGTAACACTTCTTTTAATCGGGAGAAATACGGCAGCAATTAAATCTGAACCAAAAGCAAATCCAAGAAACTAGTGTTGGTTTAGAAAGTGTGCGTAATCCGCATAGCATCGATTAAAAAAATTAAACCATAATAGAGGAAGACTCTTACAATATATGATATGGATTAGGGAGGGCCTGTGGACGAGTTGTCTTTGGGCTGGACGACCCGGGTTCGATCCCACTCACATAACGCGAATTTTCGGGTCTGATAACTCCCTCTGTCCACCCAGCAGTAAATGGGTACCTGGCAGCGGAAGGAGAGGGATGGGCTCCGCCTTCCATATGCTGTGCCCTAGACACGGTGATTCTTAACAAATCACCGCCGCTACGGCCATGGGCAGTGTGCGATGTCGGCAACGACACTCGTGCGCATCCAGGCTATGCGACCTTTACCATTACCTTTTAGAGGAAGACTGGTGTCTAAATCTGTTTATAAATTAAAACACAATACGAATAAATGTATACAGATATGTGGGAAAAGGAAGATGAACAAGGCCAAAAACATGAGTAAAACTACCAATATCATGATCGAATTGTAAATGAACTAGATGTAAGATTTTACTCCATGTCTCATCTCCGAACTGTTTTCACTGGATATGGTCGCAGACAATTCTGATACCAAGTTGGAGTAAAAGTTTAAAATTTCCGGTATCGTATTCGATGTTGATGGATGTTTCTACTGAAAAATTCGGTGTTCTTTAACCGCGGGACTTTTTGCAATAGTTTCAGAAGTTAACCATGGCATTACCAGGATAACCAAACTCACCGGGTATTGAATGACTGATATGGATCTATTTGTTGCAAGTGAACAAAACAGTTCTTAATATTGTGATTGAAAAACGGCTGTTTTAACGCTCACAGTTTTTGTTTCTACCGGAAAAACAAGTTTTATTAAATATCTATTTAAACTGAAATAAGATGAAGCAGTTGGAATATACTCTTTTAAATGGATTAATTATTTCCATTCAGCATGAAACTTTAACTAAATTATCAATTATTTTCTTCTAAAAAGTTTCAAATATTCTAATTTACTAAAAATATTTGTTTTTTGGATGCGTTGTTTCTCAATTATTAATGAACGCTATTAAGTGTTCTTCAATTTTTATCTACGCTTAAAACGGGCTATAGGCGAGGTTTGACTTTGATAAGCTGGTGTATATATATATTACCCTCTCTTTAAATTAAAAATCTAAATATTTCGTCACTTATTCCTCTTTTTTTAGTAACAAATTATGGAGTGTGATGTAGAATTAATTTAATAGCTTAACGTGGCATCTAAAAATGGATCTACGCTTGTGACTGTTGCTTTGTTTTGATTGAAATTGAACTATTGTAGCAATTTGTTCTCAAGGTACTTACGGAATTTTGTCTTTTTGATATTTGATGTTGTGAAAATATTTTATGCTACATTATATGACTTAAAATTAGGATTGCCTTCAAACAGATGTACAGAGTTAGAACATTTTGTGTATACTCTATAATTGTAAATTATTTAATCGTCAAAAATACATACATATATGTGTGTGTGTTTGTATGTCTGACAATCTCTAATAATATATATATATATATATATATATATATATATATATATATGTGTGTGTGTGTGTAATATACTAAACATGTATTAATCAAAGTGTGTTTCCCTAAAGCCTTTCTATATATATTTTCTCAGTGTCTTGTTTGACACCCCGTTCTTATAACTTATACAGTATCTATGACTCTCGCTTCTATCACTCTCCCTCTCTCTCACAACCTCTTCATGTTTGGCTCTCTGTTTATTAACAGTAAAAATTAATAAAGAAAGAGAAGAATAAAATATTTGAATAGTTCATTAAGAGATATAGCAAAACAAATAACTAAGTTTTGATCGTGTCTGTTTAATTTATATATTTAAATGGCTTGTCTTCCTCACTGTGTGTTCATATCAGCCGACGTTCTTCTTGGTCTCATTCTGGCAACCTTGTCTCTGTAAAAATTATCCTTTGTCGGAATGAGATATAGTTTTGTTTGATCCTAAAACACCGTCCTCTTAGTCATTACCTTCTTCTTAGGGTGGGGTTTGTTCTATTGCCGGTCGCGAAATATTGCTTGGTATTGGGATTGAGTTATGTTTGACGAGAACCTGTGAGTCGTTCTAATTAGACATAATATGCAATTTACTTACTACGTCACCCATATCTAAGTAAATCTCTGTATATTATTCTTAACCTTTCTCTATGTTGCTTTATACCAGCTTTTATTTCATACTACATCTATAACATGACTCTCGCTTCACTCATTCTTTTTCCCACTACCCCTTCTCGCTCACACACTATCTCTAATTCTCTTTCTCTGTTTGTGTTTGTTAGTAGTAAAATATAATAAAACTAACTATAAATCAGAAAACTAGAAAAGTCTATCATAAAAGAATAATGGATATTTTGAGTATTAATAATATTTCACTAATAATTGGGGGCAAAAAGGGAGACAACGAGAGAAAGAGAGTAGTTTATGAGAGAATGAGGGATATAGCAGTAAGAATAATTCTGGATTTTGTATTTGTACTTATTTTTTTATTTAACTGGCATTTCAAACTCACTTTTATTTTCATATAAACCAAGAGCAATATTGACATCCTTCTGACATGATTATCGCTGGTAAAATATGTTTTTCTCGGAATGACGTATCTGTTTATCTGGTTCGAGAATGCCTTCTTCCCAGGCATTGCTTGATCCTTCAAGGGGGGTTGTTGCTTGTCGCATTATCTGTAAACAATACATGGTCCTTGTGTCAAAAATATATATAAGTATAGAAAATGCGAACGATCTGTACACACTAAGCTTCGTTCTGACGGTGATGGCACTGTCTGAACACACGTGCGTTCACTGCTTCGAAATGCATTACTGATTTCTCGATCTTTAAAGCTATTTGGTATCGAGCATTTATTTAATTTTATACAGAATAAAGCTCCTTAGAAAATGGCCCTCAGGTTAAATGCATCAATAAGCTGAGCTAGTTTTACGCCTTGTGAAAGAGACTTACGCTTCTGTTTATTGTGCAAAGTGTTCTAGTTGGAGCCACATTCTGCAACTCGCATGAATCGCCCATTACAAATATCTGATTTCCCAGCAATATAAGTGCGCTTCTATGAATTGTGTTACTCTTCGCGATCAAATAGTGTCCATCCCTTCCAAGTACAGTTTTGTACTGCTAATGTAAACACCTACTAACAATGGATTGCTGGTCAGCTCATAAGTTGAAAACGAATTTCGCTTAAGTCGCCTGTTCTAGATTTTTCCCAGGTTGTCCAGTCCGTCATAACATCGCGGAAGAATGGGTCTGTTCAATTAACAGTGCAACGACCTTAGATTGGTTATAAGCCACACAACGAGTAAAATAATCGATGTGTTCTTCCAACTCATCAAGCCTGCGCACGTCGTCATTTCTTTATCGTTATGTTACTTAGGTATTCGGAACATATGTAGGCATGTAATGCGCTTACATTACACGCCGTTCATACCGTCCTTCTCCGAATTTTACTATTAATTATAACTTGAAGCAAGATGACTGGAAGACTATTAGAAAGAAAAGTTTCCGTGTCTTACCTTTACAAAGTGCAGTATTCCCCCGACCGTTATTTGAGTCAGGTATTTCTACGCTCCGCATGTTGACAAATTGATTATTAATAGTTTACTGAGTATACTCTTTCGTATCTACATCACATGAATCTGAAGATAGATCCGTTTTCTATGTAGAGTGTTGAAGCTGAGATTATTTTATACGGATTGTGATGTTTTCATTAACTTTCAACTTGATAATTTTATAAGCGACCCAAGTTGTAATTAATATATGCATTCTGCCACAATTTTCAAGAAATGTAATTGAAATTGAACCCATTTGTTTTCATAATTATAATATATTTATATTACGGATATGCAATGTAAGTTATACATGTAAGAAATGTACCAAAATCTAGATTAGTAGGCGCCGTAATTAGTAAATTGTAGCTTGCATAATAATAATAATGATAATAATACGAAAAAGAAGAAGAAAGAAGAAGAAGAGAAGAAGAAGAATGAGAAGAAAAAAACAACAACAATATCAACATAATAATCTGCACTTAAAGAATCATTAAAATACCCAATATATATTAAAAATAGTATTACATATTTTAAGCAGGAAATATTCATCATTTTGTTTTTACTTGGCTTGAGAGAATTCAGTAATGGTTAAAGTCTTTTCGTGCGCACATATCTTTCCTACGTACTTAACCAATTTTCTCCTCAAAATAGAGAAAACGAAACTAAACTAATAACTTTCATTTTATGGAGCAATTAGTATTCCCCAGTTGACATTCAACAAACATTATACTTTTCTACCGACATAAAGGAGCTAATATAGTTTGCACGCCATCAAAAAATTAGGCTTCTATTTATGTGCATACATTTAATATATATATATATATATATATATATATATATATATATATATATATATATATATATGTACGTATGTATGTATGTGTGTGTAAAAATAAAACTTGTTAATATGTTCATCGAAGTTTCGTATTTATTCAAAGACTTTTCAAGATAACTGAAAATAGAAAAACATAGAGGTTTACATTTGAAAATACGTAATAAATATAAAAGATACGTAAGCATAATAATTCGATAAATGCTTTTTTCGCTCATATATTGCAACATGATCATTCCTTTAACATTAAACAATCTAAACATAAGGAAATTCGAAAGTGTATGTTGGGTTTACTTTCGACATCCTCGTGCTTCTCGCGCTTCTTTTGTGTTGTCCTTTTGTCTTCACATTTCATGAGCTATGTTTCCAACAGAGGCGGGCAAATTGCTGTTTTGTGGGTGAAATCTATCTATCTAACAATTGGCTAGTTTTTTACTTTAGAGTGGTAATCAAGTGGATTCATCCTTTGTCTGGATCGATTTACATTAAAAAGAATCTAAACTCATTAAATTCATTTAAAATGCATCCCGCCAATGATTTCTTGAAACAACATTCATCATAAACTCTCACAAAATGTTCTATTTTTACATAGAATTCGAAACTAAACTTTTTACATCAAGTCGATTTAATAAAAAGTATTTATTCCACTCTATAGATACAAAACATATCTTGAATTTTAACGTCTACGTTTGTATAAGAAAATCGAATAAATATATTACTTCAATGTCATATAAGCAGCATGTATTTGCAAAGTTTAACTTATATATATTTTTTCAACATATAATCATTTTCAGTTTTCATTGTTTATAACATCAAATCATTAATTCCATAACTGTCATATATATATATATATATATATATATATATATATATATATATATATATATATATATATATATATATACACAATGGACTCTCTCGTCGATTTCGACGTATGAGTGCCCCGCCAGGCTCTGCCCTCGCGTGAATTTGTAATTGCAAGGGTTGCGCGATACCCAACAACCGCTCTCCTGAGTCGGCATTGCTTGATTCCAATGGCAAGTAGTAATACAGGACGACTGGAAACAATGCCTAGATAAGCAGAGAGCACATACAGCATCTGGTATTCGCAAATGGTCACCCATTTAGTACTGGCCAGGCACGACGCCGCGTAATATCGGTGATCTAACGGGAACCGGTGTGTCAACGTGATTGTGCCGTATGTATGTGTATGTATATATATATATATATATATATATATATATATATATATATATATATATATATGTATATATATATATATATATATATCTATGTATATATATATATATATATCTATGTATATATATATATATATATATATATATATATATATGTATATATATATATATATATATATATTAGTGTAAAGAAGCTTTAGCTAATTTTAAACAAATAAAGTAAATGCAGGTTAAATTTCCATTGACACTAACAAAATCCAAAATATAGCAGACTTAGCACTCGCATAAGCAGACTTATCGCTGGAAAATTTACAAATAGAAAACAGGGATTCAGGTATATAACGGTGAAACAAAAACAGGAGACCTTGACTTAAACATGAAATATAAAATGGGGATCATCAGCTGTTTACCGTGTAACTGTTTCCCAGATTTAAAAACAGGACAGTTATAAAATTCAAAGCTCTCCAGTGGTACTGATCAAATTACCACTACCTAAATAATCAAATGTAGAAATAATTCGGTTAATATCACTAATATATATATATATGTATATATATATATATATATATATATATATATATATATATATATATATATATATATACATGAATATATATGTATATAAGTAAATAAATATGATGATAATAATAATAGTAATAATAATAATAATAATCATAATAATAATAATAATAATAATAATAATAATAATAATAATAATAATAATTTAAATCCCCCCTCCCCAAAAAGTAGTTAGACACGTTAGAGAACAAAAGTTACCGTCATTTTTTCAGGAGCCGATGAACATTTAAACTCTCGAGCGTATCGGTTGAAGACGTCTCTTTGGTAGATATACAAATGTTATATTTATTGTGACTTTTAATAAGAAGCTTCTGAGATTTCATTTTGGGTGTCGGGAGATAATATTCTCGCTTTTTGCTTGAGTTGAACGTAATTGAAATCCCCCGCCCTAAAAAAGTAGTTAGTCAGGTTAAAGAAAAAAAATAATGTTATGTTTTCAGGATCTGATGAACATTTAAAGTCTCGAGCGTATCGATTGAAGACGTCTTTTTGGTAGATATACAAATGTTATATTTATTGTGAATTTCATGTTAACTAATATTTGTTATCTAATTTTTTTTTTAATTTTTAATTAATTAATTTTTTTATTGATTTAATTAATTTTTTTTTCGTAGATGTGTCTACATGTATGTGTGATAGTGCATATTGAACCTCGTGAAAATAAGAGAAACACTATCCCTGCGACAAGATCACAGGTAAACAAAGCCTGGGCCTGGGGTTTCCACAAACATCAAATTATGATAGATGACTATAAATACAAATAAACGCTGTGGGACTCTTTTGATGGCCCACATGAAGGACCCGGTCCGCATTCTGCGAATGTTTGCTCCTTCAATTTCAGGAATAAGACCACGGACAAAAAACAGGTAAGTAACCCATCAAATTCCAGATATGATAAAGGCACTGACCAAACACAAGAAAGCAAAAATGAAAATAACAGACCAAAAAACCATAGAAAGAAATGGGCCACAAAAGAGAACAAACTGGTAATGGAATGCTACTACAAAAGCCGATACCCTGCAGCAAGAGATTACTGAAAACGAATGAAAGATCTATGAGACGTTTATACTGACTACCATACAACGGCACAAAAGATAGCAGATCAAGCAATGCAGATACTCAAGAGTGAGTGGTTCTCGGAGATGGAATTAACGGAAATTGAACAAAAGATAAATGGCGTGACAGATCAAGACATGCCACTTGACGAAAACTCACAGGTAGAAGACGGGAAAACATAAAGACAGAAAATGAAGAGGGCGAATACGACGAAACCATAGAACTATCTGAGGAAGAAGCAAGAGAAGTGGAAAGCACCAAACGATTAATGTCCGAGAACAAAACAAAACTCTCATCCCTAAGGAACGAAGATTGGAAGAAGTTTAAAGTTGAAATAGAGAAAGTAAACAGAGTACTCACGTAGATCCCTACAGGCGCTATCACAGATCGAAACAACTTGATATATGTGGGGTCAAAATCAATAAGTATGAAACTAAAAAGGGAAAAGAAGACTTGCCAAAAGAATGGACGGACGAAATCTGGATGAGAGATCAGACTGTAAACCAAGATCACCAAACTTCAAAAGGAAACTAAAACCGTAAACAGAATGAAGGAGAACCGTAACACTGGAAGAGTAGAAATTTGAATCGCAAGGAAAGACTAGATAAGAAACATGAAGAACTAAAACAAAAGATAGCAGCAAAAGAAGGAAGATTGAGACGATACAGATACAAATTGAAACAGTACAAACAGAACAGGACGTGATAAACTATGAAAGCCAGTTTTACAAACACGTAAACGGTGAAAGAACAACAACAGAACAACCTGAATTGACAGAAACAAAACATTTCTGGAGCAAGATATGGGAAAAAGCTGAAGATCACAACAAAAATGCTAAATGGCTGACAGACATGAAAGGTTGTAATTCTAGAAATTGAAGAAAAAAAAAACCAGAAATTAATGAAGAAACTATTAAGACAACACTAAATAAAATGACAAACTGAAAAGCACCAGGTCACGGTGGAATACATGCGTACTGCTTCCAAAAGTTCACGACCCTACATGAAAGGCTAGCGTAGAAAGTGAGTGGATGCATCCATAAAACAGACGTACCAGAGTGGATTACTAAAGAAAAGACAACGCTCATACAAAAAGACGCCAAGAAGCGAACACCACCAAGCAATAACCTGTTTTCCAACAATGTGGAAAATCCTAACGGCACAACTGAGAGAGCAAATTTACCATTGAACAGTCCTGGGCTTCTTCCCGAAGAACAAAAAAGATACCAGAAAGGGAACAGAGGGACGCTTGATCTGTTATACATAGATCTAAAGATCGCGAAAGAAGTTTAAAGCAAGAAAAAGAACGATGTTACGGTAAAAAATAATTCGCTATTAAAGATCCGCCAGTTTGTTTTTTTGCAAATAATTTTTTCAGAAAATTATTAAATTATAAAATATTAACAAATAATATAATTAAACTGTTTTATAAATGGATTTAAAAATTCTGTTACTTTGAAATTATTATTTAACAAATATTTTAATTATAAATAAAATTTTAAATTATAACATATATAACAATTTTAAAAAAACAATTATTAAAAAAGAATAAAATAAAACAGTACTTTATGAATGGAATCTTTTCTTTTCCATTTTCTATATTTAAAATATTAAATAACAACTTGTCTAATTATTAATTAATAACAAATTTATATATCTTATAAATTTACAAAATAGCAAGCAATCAAATTGAATGAATGGAGACATATTACAATTTTCTTAATTTTTGTCATGTGTATATAGTCTAACAAATTAAACATCATACTAATGACGTAGCCAATACAGAAAAAATACAAAAATATAATAATGGATATTTTTTTCTGACACGCAGGTCGAAATATGTGCCGTCATATTTTGCCACTATAAGTAAGTTAAATTTTCAGTATGATCTAAACATCTAAGACTTAACTCGTTAAAGTAATTGTTCTACAATGAACGTATTTCTTAAATGCAAATATGAAAAAATTGAATAGATATTATGCATTTATGCGTATGAATGCTCTAGAATTTTAAACAATTATAGCGAAAGTGACAAATAAATTAGAACCAAATACGATGTTCAAGAAAGCAATAACCGTGGCAGACATTCAGGGAAAACTCTGCACACTAAAATAAAACAAACTATCAGCCATTGACTTTAGACATTTCATCTAGCAAATAAAATGAGATATGTGCAAAATATTTGTGTATACGACTTTAATCAAACTAAAAATGTAATGTTAATGTCAATGTATCGTCATATCCACATGCGTACACAGCGATTATGAGATAACAGAGATAATTATGTGAAGATTGACCTAGATATATACATACTCTTCATCGCATCTGTCCTCTTTCACTGCTTGTCGTCTTAATCTTGAACGGTGATACACCTTGTCTCCAACCCAGCGTGATGGAAAATACAAGACAACGTAAAGCATTTTTTATTAAGACACTGGTCAGAATTTCCAAAGATGCTAAGTCTAAAATTGCCGCATCATTAATTAGATGCATCCTCTTTTCTAGCATGTCGGCAGAAGAAGACACAAAAAACCGAACGTGATTACCCGACATTGTCCCCACTGCAGACGAAATTTCACAATACTCAACACCATTTTCTAACAGTATGCTGCAGAACATACAGAACTGACCAGAATATGGCTCACTTACGATTTGAAAATTTATCTGCCCAAATTTTCATTTGTTCGAGAGAGAAAATATTTTGCCCCTGATAGATATTGTTGATCTCGCCCTTAACTGGCGTTTTGAGGAATATATCGTTGGTTCAACAGTTATTAGTTAATCGCTTGAATGAATTTAAAGTTACCTTACTTATACTATACTAGTAATGGTAGAAATATGATTCGTATATGCATAGTTGGAACATATTTAGCAGTCATAAAGAAATCATGATTCTAACGTTTTTCGGCTTTAGTTAGATCTTGCCATACGTGACTGTTTTTACCACGTTATTACATGTTAGACCCAATCAGGGCAGTAAATCAATCGCCCCGTTTCACTCTCCGCCGTTTAAGTAGATTTCGCCTCTCGGCGTTGAGACGTGAGCCTAAACCGCAAGGCATTTCAGCATGGCATTTGTCTCTATAAAAATAGGTTGTATATCATTAGATACACTGAAGAAGCCTCTGTGTTTATCCTGGCAACAACATATATTGTCGTTTGCGTCTACCGATTGTTAACGTAAAAATTTGTGTCGATAATTATGTCTGTTAAATTGTCCCTTATACGTTTGCCCTTGATTAACCTTCTGTGAGTGAATACATGTATGTTTATCAATTTACATGCTTTCTATATCATTGTTTCTCCTCGTTTATTAACGACTCTCTTGTGTGCTCAATAAAATATTCATCAAGTATCGCGTCGTCCGTGGTGAAGAATGTGTTCACCATATGCGTCATGATAAAAACATATACAATGGAATATTTAATATTCTCGTTTTACAGTAATATTACGTTTGCTCTTGTTTTCTTTTCATTTCCAATTAATTTAGTAACAATCAAATAATATAAATGTTGTTATTTTTAATTTTGTAGTCTTTTTCTAACTACATAATTAAACATCTATCGAAGTATAGACAACACCAACACCAATCAAATTAAACATTACAACATAAACTACGTCCCCAACTAACTCACGAATACACACAGACACCACCTACATCTAAAACTAAAAAGTATATAGATAAGTGTGCACCACGGAACAAATACTAACTACTTCAAAACTGACAAAACATAGAAATTCAAATTTTAGATATAGATATTTAAATAATATTGCCGATCACATAATGACCCTCCCCCATCCACACCAGACAATAATATTAAATTTCCTGTCTTCGCATTTCTTTTATTTCTTCTCTTATACTGAAAAAAGAAATATACAGCAAATACCTATACATAAAAAACTTCGTCGATCACTAAAAATACTTTAATCACACCAGAAGACCAGAGTTTATGGGGAAAACTTTTGTTTGTAAGTTCTTTCCCTTCCTTGTTATTTATACCGGGAAAGAAACAGAGAACGACCGCTCACACATAGGACCGCGATAAGTGCCACCTGTTGGTCGGATTACAAAACATTAATTTTACTGTAGCGTTTCAAGGACACTGTTTACACTTAATGTGGCACCAGCTTACACTTAATTGGGCACCACTTGTCTAGAAGCAGTGATCTATATGTTCCTCTTTTTAACAGGGTCTTCGAAAACTAGACGGTTCTGAAGAGTCTGTCTGCTAATATAAGCTGATGATTACCTAGGACCTGTTATGACTCGATCGACAGAATCCCGGTACACACAACAGCCACTGTAATCTGTTGTCTTTACATACCATACTTAGCTCTTGTAAAACCTAAACTAGACCACTAACTTATGATACGTGTTATATATATATATATATATATATATATATATATATATATATATATATATATATATATTCAGTCTCGAAAAACAATGGATAATGCGTGTAAGGGTGCCTGTACGTGTGATAGTGATGTCAGGGGTGCGCAATCCGAAATCATTTCCTTTCTGAGTCGGCAGTGACTGATTTAAGTTTCAATAAGTCCAAGACTTGCCGATATAAGCGAAGAGCACATACACCACCTGATAGTCTTAAATGGTCACCCATATATATATGTAAGATAAGCAAAGGGCATTGAGCTACATGAAGGGACTTTAATTAACATCATAAGTGTATCCTTGATTTCTTTCTATATTGCAGTTGCATATTTCTCTCATGTTACATTTAGAAAGAGAATCAGATATTTGTATAATTTGGATTATTCGAACTACTGTTATCATTGTGAGTGTTATCATCAATACGTTTCGGTCGGTGTAACCTCCGGCTTTCTTCAGGTTTATATTTTCGAACTCGGGAATGTTCCTGTCGAACTCGGGAATCTGGATGAAATTTTCTGAAGAAAGCCGGGGCTTACAGCGGTCGAAATGTTGTGAGCATAACACTCACGATGAGAACAGTAGTCCGAATAATCTAAATTATAAAGATAATCAACCATCATCTCAAATATTCAGAAACATAGAATTATATAGTTACTTATGGTAGACCCTGTATATACGCGAAAATATTTATGTGTATTTCGATAAAATTCCTAATTTTAACACATTGAATTCAGATCTCTCAATCAACCACATAGCACCTGTGTTTTAGCTTGTGTTGCATCTAAGTTCAGAAAAATATTGTGTATGTTTTATGTAAGAGTTAGAATAACTCAGGCAGTATTTCATGTTTTCCAGACGGTACTAATACAAGAAATCTTTACAACATCGTATTTAGCTATTTCTTATTCGTTTTGTGGTATTTTTTTATTGATCCACATTCAATTCATTTTTTCTAGATGCGTCTGGTTATTACTGTCAGAGGCTCTGTCTATCTGTCAGTATATGTAAAAGTTGAAATAACATTTTAGATGCGTCCGCCTTACTCTAAGATAGTTTTTAGTCGTTGGTTGATCTGTCACGCTTACATTTTTTATCACATATTATTGTTGACAATACAACCTGATCTAGAAGAATGGAGGTAGGGCTGTAGAAATTCACGAAAGGACAATGTTATCCTCTCTCGACTCCGTATTGGCACACAAAAGCCACGCATTCATTTCTGCTTGAGCAGAAGGCACCGCTATTATTGTGTGCGACTTTTCAAGTGCCATACACAATGAAACATTTTATGTTCAAATGTGTTGCTTTATCTCCCACGCTATAATGTTGATACTATGGAGGTACTATATCAAGCCATTAGAGTGAAAATCATGATGCTCTTTCTGGAAATGATGGGTTTATAACCCATAATCTATAAGTTCAATAAACCACATTTGCCGTGGAAAAGATTAATCACTTGCAAACAGTTTACTAAAAAAATATACAAATATAAAAGAAATGTATCCAAATCTTTCAAACATTTAAAAATATTATGAACCTCGAACATACAATCCTTTTACCAATATAAATGGAGTCGGCTTTAAACAAATAAAAAGGGTTGATATGACAGGAAGCAAAAAAAACAATTTCCACACATAAAGATTTAATGGCGGCATCTTCCAAAATATCTGTTCGTTTGGCTAAGATCAGAGTGTGGTATCTGTTCTGATGGATTCTACACTGTGTAGATCGGTATCGTCTTGGCCTTCGGGCCTTGATTCCGACGGTCTAAGTTATTGGCATGTGCATTTCTAGAAGGTCCACGCTTCAAGTTTTTGTCTTCTACTATTTGAGACGGAGTCAGTTTATAGATAATCGCCTGAGGCGCACCTAACGGGGAAAGCCGACTGAGCTGCACAGGCATTTTTTGTAGGGCAGAGTGTTTGTCCTCTCGTGTGCTGGCTTTTCAATCCCACTTTCCAGACTTTGTGTCTAGTCTTACCGTAGTAGAAGGTAGATAAATATTCTACTATTGCAGTCGTTACTTCTTCTCTCCCCCAAAATGTTTCAATCAATACATCATTTGTGTTTCCTCCTGAGTTGATCTCTAAACGATACGGTTATAAATATAATTGCTTTCTCGTTATCAATCTAATAGGCTTTTAAAACTAAATACCTCTTGAGCTGTCTATAAAATGTTGTTAAAATGTGTGTAAATCTGTCTTTTGTTGTATCCGTTAGGCCATAGCACTTCTTAAGTTGGGAAAATGTGTCCATAGCTAAATGCCCAGATTGAACGGACGCATCTTAGAAATATCTGTTAATGTCTTACAAAAATGCATGATGTGTATAAATTAATAGGAATAAATGTTATAAGCAAATAACATAAGAAATAGAACCAGAAACATTAACATTGGGTTATACTAATTTTAATTTCATTTCTTCAGTTTGATATTTCGTTTCATCTACGAGACTTTGTTAAAGAAATAATTTATTGTACAAATTTCGAGCAGACATACATAAAGTGTGACGTAATAGTGCAAGAAAAAAACATCTAAAATCATAGGTAAAGTAAAAACTAGTATTAAGGAAGATGGAAATAGCTTTCGAGGTAGGTCTAACGCTGTGTTTGATTAGAAATAATACGATTGTAAAGTTTAGCTTCTTGTACAGATTAGTCTTAGACATTCCTTATCTATTGTTTGTCCAGTTGCAGTTGCTATATATCGTACTTGAGCGGTTATGAATATGATCTTCAAAATGAAAACATTTACATTTATTCATATAACATCAACTAAACATTAACCTTTTTAATACATATTTAAAACAAATGTCCGAAACTTCTGTTTAAATAACTAGCAAATATATTCTCCCTCTGGTCGCATATTTTGTTCTAGGCTGGGAGTATTATATAATTTTGACAGAACTACATACAATACATAGTTATAGCAAAATAATTATAAAATATTATTGTTATAAATCAAATAAAAGTAACGTCCCTTATTTATGGATGTCAAGCCGGAACGCAGACCCCCAATTATACTACGAATTAACTCTGACTTTCAGAGTATTGTCTCCCGTTTGTTTTCATTTTCCCATGCACTTTAACGTTAACGTTCATACAAAAATACTTAATGAATTACAACACCACAATATATACACTACCACCAATATCGGAGGAGCAACTGATAGACGAGAATAACATTCAGCAACGTCTAAAAAAATTAGAATTTTAATTAATAACAAGTAAATTCCTATGAATTAAATTATTCAGCGGCTTCATTCTGTTTTGCGCATAGGAACGGGATAAAGTTAGGGTACCACCATCCCCAACTGACAATAGTGCTATTAAAAGGAATGGATCAAGTCCGTGTTGTTAGCTACCTCCATAATCGACATTTAACGTTTGTAATCTCTATCACCCTAAACGCTTCTCACGGCTAAGGCTAGTTTCTATGTCTGCAAATCTACTATCAAACTGTGTATGGAGTACTGTTGGCATATTTATACTGGTGATTCTTTGTCCCATGATAGCGTTATTCATAATGTTTGGAAGCGTATATGTTATTTGATTATCCCCACACTTTATTCTACTCTGCAGCCTCGCTCTCACAGACGTGATGTTGATTGTCGCTGTCACTTCTATACGTACTATTATGACATGCAATTTTAACAATTAACTAATTTACTTCTCCCTTCTTTTGTTCCAGCTCGTTTTACTCGTTAGTATAGTAGTCTTCAGCAATTCACTGTTCAGGTTCCTTGTTATAATACATCTTCCTATTCCAATAGATACTTTCAAAAACGTCAGGCTTGTTAAACTCTCTTCTTGCTGACGGGTTTTTCTCCTCTTTTCAATATTAAGATCAATAGACATCTCCTGCTTATATGTTAATCGTTTGTCGTTCTTTTCAACTCGTTACATACAGTGACTCCATACATTTTATGGAGCAACTGTTACAAAATCGACCCTCCACAGTAGAGCCGATTGTAAACAATTGCCATTGAAACGTTTGTTTTCGATAGGTTATAATATGGATAGTCGTTTTGCCATTAATTACATATCATTTGCTCTTGATAATCTGAAACTGATATTTACACAAGACGACGTGATGATTCTACACATCATTAAAAAGGGACAATCATTGCAGTGTATGTGAAGACTAATTTTCCATAATAATTCAGATTATTAATTTTAGAGATAAATATGGCACAGAATAGAAAAGTTAGCCAATGCCATGCACCCATCAGACAATGTACCGAACAAAACCAAACTTAGCTAATAAAATATAACTATTCTAGTATGAAACCATCGGGGTTGCTACGTTTTAGGGGCTGGCTAATTAAGAGAGGAATATCCCTTACTGGGCGGGATACACCCACTCGTATTATGTAGTAAATCTCTAATCCATGTTGATGCACTTTCACCCCATCCTGCAGTTGCATACAAGTAGTCTACTCTGCTTTCTATGATGCTCCTAGCATCCCCACTGAACAGTCGCAAATAAAAACCGTAGCGGACTTGGTGAACAACTAGTTATTACACTTCAATAAGCAAATCAACCGGTGAAAAGAAAAAAGGTGAACTCACAAATTAATTGTATTCTAAGGTAATTATTTTAACTAATAAAAATACAGATGATTTGTGGGCTACACTTTTTTCTTATTGAAGTTGTATTGATTATTGCAATGCAGTAACCAGTCGTTTTGTTTCTCCTCAGTCGTCAGTTAGGTGATAAGCAACCTATAATCTCGACATTTCCTTAGCTTTCACACTACACGCCAGGCAAAGACGTGCCTTTTTATGTCCGGGATGAAGCAAGTCGTAACAAAACGTGCGATAGCACCAGACTCAGTTGTAGAAGTTAGAAGGCGAACAGATGATAGTACACTTACGACAACCCACAGACGGGGACCTAACAGAGATGTAGACGACAATGGAACTATTCGCTCTTTCCAAGTTAAATTATTCCGTTTTACGCTTTAACATAAGGAACGCATCCATCTGTAGGTAATAGAAAACTAGAAGTTATTATCTAAATGAATAAATGCGAAAGTTGGACTCATTTCTCACACGAACGGTAAAGTCAAAATTGTATATTTCCAATTAATTCAACTTATATATCACGCACCATCTGTTTTATATACCGTTTATGTAGATGTGATATCAGATTTGCAGGGTTAACTAATTTGAATATTGGTTTTGTAAAAGTTAATTTTATTAATTAACTATTATTTGGTATTTTTTTAAATCAATAAATATTTTAATTGTAATATAGCAAAAGTTCTGTTTCGCAATATTGTTTTGTTTTCTGGGCAAATATTTAGCATTTGTGTTTGTCGTACAAATGTTTCAAACATCTGTCGCTCTCAAGAAAAAGCCAGTGAAAATACAAACTTGTTTCTTCTTTATTTTATTTTCTTTAAGTCACATTTAAAAGGTAAATGTTTCGAAATTATCAATATGTAAACGCTTCGTGTTTGAAAAAGTTTATTATTAGTATTGTCCGTGGGAATAGTAATTTATTTTTATCAATAACTATTGATTTACTACTGTTGTCACGCGCGAGGTAAATCTTAATGTACAAACCGAAAACATCTAAGTGAAACTACCCCCAAACCCGAACCCGAACAACAACAAAGAATAAATACATACATAAATAAATAAACAAATACGCGAGTTACACTTGACTAAAAAGATATATCCGAGTAAACAAAACGCGAGATAAGTTTTACTTAAGAAAATAAACTAATCTCATTTCTCTCTCTTTCCTTCTCTCTTTCTCTCTCTCTCTCTCTCTCTTTGGTGTTCTCTTTCTCTCCCTCTCTCCTTTTCTCTCTTCTCTGTTAACGACACCGTATAATTATTTGTTTTATTATTGTTTGAAGCAGTAGTTTTGTCGATAGTAAAAGAGTAAATGAGATGCTGCGAACAGGTACTACACTTTGAATTATTTATTTGTGCAAAATATAACAAATTTAATTGCGAATGAATTAGGCACAAGGCGATCAAAAGTCTGGAAAAAGGGGGATCGTTGGTCTCCCTTGGTCAACAGTTACAAAAATCGTACTCTTAACTAGAATCATCTCAGTAACCACTATACCACATTTACTCTTCAGAGAAGCCATCCTACTTAAAATATCTTGAAAATCTTGAAAAAAAATGTTTTCATAAATACATTTATTTACATAATTTCATTGAATTAAAATGGGTAGTAGGATCTTAAGGAATATGTGTTTATAACTAGAGTTTATAAAGATTTACCCCCTCCCAATAAAACTGATTTAATCTATTATTATATTATCTTTAAATAGGGAAAGGTAAGTATAGTATCTGTTCTGTTTTTAATGGACCGTCCTCCCAGGAATTACTTCCTTCTTTTTTTAATCTTCTCACGTCTTACACCCTTCGGTGAGGAAGGGTTAATATAGCATCTGTTCATGTCATTATACCATCTTCCCAGGGTCTACATTATTTTTGAGAAGCAGGTGGTAGTGTAGTAATTTTTTTGTTGCCATGATACTATAGTTATAGGCATGACTTTCTGCTTTTATGGGGAGATTATTCCTGGTACTACCTCCTCTATTTTAGAAGGAGTACCTGTACTGTTGACATGATACCATCCTACCTGAAATGACCTCCTCCATTGAGGATTAGTATAGTATATGTTCTTTAATACCTCCTCCTTTGGAGTTTAGTGTATGTAGTTCGTTCATCATGATCTCATCCTCTCAGCATAGCAAAAGTATGCGACCGGGGGGGGGGGGCATATATTTGCTAGTTGCAAAGAAATGCGTGTTCATTTATTTAATCCGTCGGAATTAACGAAAAAGAAAAGTCCGTCTTTGCCTTGCGTGTTAAGATGCGAAAGTTCTAGAGAGAAATATCCAAAGAACAGGCGAGAGAGAAACTGGTAACCTATCATATACCCGTTGTTCTTGCAGTATTTGTAGTAGTAATAGTTTGAGTAGTAATATTAGTATTGTATTTTTCTCGTGTCAGTAGCGGGATTAGTATTAATAACAGTATTAATTCTGTAGTAGTAGTAGTAGTAGTAGATAAAAAATATGTAAAATATAGGATCGATGGCCCCAGATAGTGTTGTATAGGTCATGATACTACACTTCATCTGTTCTGTCCTCGGTCCGTGAATGTGGACACTTTCTTGACCGACGCACTGTTTATTTTCAGGCCAATCTATTTTTTTAATCGACATTGTGTCTCACTATGCCTTCGCGGGGGAGGCAATTTAAACAGATTTACAGATCGAGATGAATGATGAGTAGACTTTTGATAGCAGGCAGTGAAAACATCTTCTTCGTTTTTGTCGCGACGGTCAAGTCATTTCCGTTTTCTGACATTTTGTGCACGTGCATCAAGAAATCGGAAAACTATTTGTCTTCTTCCTTGTATAGGAAAACAAATTATCTCAACTGGTATATTCGTCTCACTTCTTATCCCTTTTTATCAGAGACATCGGCTGTAAGTTGTGTCAACAGCAATTCCATTGGACATAAAATAATTATCTACTCCGGTCATCTGTCATAAATTTACTTGCAGATGTGCTGTCCTCGCTGTTGTTTCATTGTTGTTATTTTTATCTTTATTTTTTTCTATTGAATCTTAATGAAATAGACTTGGTCGATTCTGCCCTAACACCAATCTACCTAAAATAAATAATATTAAAGTGAGTTTTTTTATGTTTAGAAATTATTTAAAAAATGGAAAAACGGAGGGAAAGATGATCTCTGTTAATGGGAAAAATATGTTCGCCACTAGAACTTTGTGAAGTTGTATACTTTTCTCAGGTGACACCGTATTCAATGCAATAACGTGTTTGCCACTAGATCTTTATCGGGTAGGAAACTTTTCTCCAACAAAATCGTTTTCAATATTGAACTCGAGAACAGTGTGCTCTCCTCTGGAATTTCGTCATGTTGTATAATTTTCTCCAATAAATCCGTTTAAAATTCTGATCTTATTCTCGCAATGATCGTTACGCTTCGAGCACTTAAACGCATATCACAACGTTTAGTAGGTTCGTGTTTTTTAGCACGCAGGTTACAAATTCATTTTATTATAACAGTTGTAACTAATTCAGTTATTAACAAAATTACGTACAGGAAAGATGGGTAAAAACGATAGATA
Source organism: Sepiola atlantica (assembly GCA_963556195.1). NCBI lineage: Eukaryota > Metazoa > Mollusca > Cephalopoda > Sepiida > Sepiolidae > Sepiola > Sepiola atlantica. The sequence continues at coordinate 180,262,385 of OY744516.1, read as the reverse complement.
AGAATAATATAATATTAATTCACCAGTGAATAACCTTTTGTAACTCTATTAGACATCATACACTAATTTACCAACATTCTCTTAATTTCAATTTCTTCTCACGATCCCTTAAGTTTACGCGTTTAACGTAAGACCTTTTCTAGAATCAAAATCATGTAATTCATTTTAATCAAAATAACAATATGGATTCTATCAGTATATATTTATAGATTTCTATTTAGTGCACGTGTTCTGGTGTACACTTGTTCTATTTCACACTCAGGTTTTGCCCGTAAGACAGAGACAGGCCTTTTTTATGGCGGCGATAAGGTCAAGACTATTTTAATCATTCGATTCAGGTTCTCCTCATCACTTCCGCCACAATATTATAGTTGATATTTAGTAAATTTACGTAATTATCGAATAGAAACGTATGCACAAAATCTCACGACAGATAAATCTACGTAAATAGATTAAATGTGTCACTTAAAGAAGCAATTTCTTTCAGACTGTGATGATGTTTATATTAATTTGATGGATATTATTTAAAGTTTGTTAAAAAAATAAAGATACACATTTCCAACACATCTTTTTTAACGTTTTGCATATACGTATATCATGAGCAGATAATTGCTTTAATCCCTACGAGCGCTGCTCCTATTTGCACGAAAGATCAGTATAGACATTACGAAAAATATAATGCATACTTGTACAGAGGTATCTAGACTTATTTTTATCATTCAAACTAGTGTTCGGATATTAGGTGTTATTTAAACAACGTTCTGACCGATTAAACCTCCGAGCTTCGTCAGGTGCATCTTGTCGAACTAAAAGTTTATCTTTTAAAACTCGGATCGAAGGGAAACATGTATTCAATTGCGATTGTTCCGTCAGTCAAGTCCGACCGGTTAGATGTCTTTAATAATTTGTAATTGTATTCTTAGTATCGACCGTATTGATTATAAAACCTTTAACTTTTCTAGTTTTAGAGGTGTAGTCTTACTAGTTATTACGACTTATTAATGTATACGTTTTGGAAAATGATAACTCCATCCGTCCGGCTATACATATGAGCATTGAATTGGAACATAATAAATAATTGTCCTTCATAGATGTCTTGATAACTTGCACTTATAACGGATTCAGGTTGTCTATATTTCGCTAGCAGACTTTCACTGGAGAATTTCTCAATTTAAACTTTCACCATTTATATAATGTTAAGAAATGAATCGTGTGTTGCCTATAAACTCGAGCACCGAAAAAATATCAAGAAAGCATTACATCAGCTTCAGAAAATCTTGATCTAACATCATAGAATACCACCCGAAAACTCGCCACAGTCTGTCTAGCATATAGTGTCTGAAGGGCTTGTCTGAAAAGATTTTAGAGAATATCTAATCTATATGAAATCAGGATAGTATTTCGCATTGACTAAAACCTCCGAAAACATCTTATCCTAGTATGTTGTTGCATGAAAAATCATGACAAGCAACTGTGTATATGAAATTCAATGTAAATGTATAAAATATACAAAACACAAATAATCATGTTATTTTGAACAGAGGAAATATGTGTAACGCACATTAAGTAGAAATCACTGTGCGAGTGAGTGAATAATAATAATAATAATAATAATAATAATAATAATAATAATAATAATAATAATAATAATAATAACAATAATAATAATAATAATAATAATAATAATAATAATAATAATAATAATAATAATAACGAAGTAAAGCAATTTATTAACGCAGCAAAACGAAACAAATACACGAAACTTTTCAGAGAATCGGAAGGGATATAGAACATTGTAAAAGTCAATATAATACCAATAATCGTAGGAGCACTAGGAACAGTCCCGAAAAACCGTGACAAAAGACTGGGAGAAATTGGAATTAAAGAGAAAACTGAGATCATACGACGACGGAAATGATGAACACAGCTTAAATCTTAAGAAAAACTATTGAATGCGGAAACCAACCCACATACGCTCTGAAAACTAATCAGTCACATGCCAGTTGCAATATAAACGAACAGAGAAAAACACCCCCACAAGAACTAAAAGAAACAAAAATGCAAGAAATTTCATGAAATACACCCCCCAACTTTTAAAAAAAGTGATTGTGCCATCCTCGGCTGAAACCTCACAAAACAATCGTGAAGATAAAGGAAGATTGAGGAGGGAGAGCTGTAACAAGACCGGCAGTGGACACGTGCTGAAAGCACTGGAACCTTGGGGGATTATTGCCACCCAAATCCTAGAGGAGACTAATAGTTGTTACTAGCGAGAAATGAATGATAAGCGGCCGTTGCGATACCGCAAGGTAATTTACAATGGTTATTTAAAAGAGGTGAAGAGTACTGGAAATCTGAAAAGGGTTGTTGTCAGTCAGACCCAGGGACCACAACCGGCTGTTGTTGGTGAGCAATCACTGACGATGACTAGTGTGATAACTCTTAGTGAGTACAAATAATAATAATAATAATAATAATAATAATAATAATAATAATAATAATAATAATAATAATAATAATAATAATAATAAAATTATTAATAATAATAATAATAATAATAATAATAATAATAATAATAATAATAATAATAATAATAATAATAATAATAATAATAATAATAATCTGGGGAGACTTGCAACCCTGACTCTACGGAACACCACTGACTATTGTCAGTGGGTAATCTCTGATGATGACCTGTGTAAGAGTCCAAATAATAATACACTGTATTTAATACTAAAACAAATATTCAAAATGTTGAGCATTTTAATGGAGGCAGAATCTTCCGATAGTGTCTTGTTTCTATAACTTATTCAATTATTAATACAACAAAAGATATACTCTTTAAATAGTACATGAGAAAGAAATGGAGAAAACGAATAATTCACTGTCTTGCTTTGCATATTTAATGTTAATGTTGCAAAAAAAAAATGGAACTAAATGTGAAAAACAAGTTTACAGAAGAATACCTATTAAATATTCATTGTTATGTCATGTTGTTTCAGGAATATTCATGATATTCAGTTTGCATTTATTTTGAAATTGTCTATTTTGAGATTCAGTAAACAAACAGTGAAACAAACTGATTTCAATAATTGTTAACAATAGCGAATATTGTACGTGATTAAAAAAATAAACATGATTATTCAGTTATTGCAGACAATGTCGTTTTTGTAAAAATCTGTTTTCTATTTTTATGCGTTTGAACATCAGAAAGAGAAGCTTTATCTTTTAATCGATCTTCCACACTTAACTTTGAAAAAATACTTATCTCTGTCATATTTAAAGTTAAACTAATAGTGCTTTTGTTTCATTATCATGAGTAAGTTTGAAACATATTTTGTATTGCTCTGACACGCGTACGTTTTGAAATACTATTTTCAATGTTTAAGTTTTAATAGCATATTGTGGTCGATAAATGTTGTCATTAGTATGTAATACTTACGTTATAAAATGTATTTTTATCGGTTTGTATATCTCGAGTTTTAATTAATATTTTCATCGTTTTTTTTTGTTTCAATAGTATTTTCGTCGCTTGTAAATCTTTAGTTTAAATACTATTTTCGTCGGTTGTCACTTTTAACGTAGTTTTTTTAATCTGATGTTTCAAATAGTATTTTAGTTTGTTTGTCAAACTTAAATCTAGATACTAATTTTGTCGATTTAGCCAATTTAATTTTTATACTATTTTCGGCGATTTAGCAATCTAAACAGTAAATACTATTTCCGGCGTCAATTTAAAGTTTCCAATAATAATTTGGTCGCTTTGTCAATCTTATGTTTTTAAAAGTATTTCTTCTCTTTGTCAAGGTTTATGTATTAATAGTATTTTAGTCGCTTTGTTTAAGTTTAAAATGTTATTTCCGTCGCTTAGAAAATCTAAAATTTAACTAATAGTTTAGTGTGGTCGAATGATAGTACAACAATAGTAATTTCGTAGGTCTGTCAAGATTCATTTTATATATTATTTACATTATTTTGTCAATGCTTCTGTTATAATTTTCACTATTATTGCAAAATTAAATTGAAAATAATATTTAGTCGGGTTTTCAAGTTGAAGTTCTAAAGAGTGTTTTCGGCGGTTTGTAAAGCTTTAGTTTGTTGTCAAAGTTTTGTTTTATATATCATGTTCTTCGGTTTTTAATGCTTAATATTTTATACAGTTTCCGTCCGTCTGCTAAACGCAAGATTTAAATATAATATATTTGTCAAGCTAACTTTGTAATAGCATTTTCTCTGATAGGTTAGGCTTCAACTTTCAATAGCATATAAATGATGTATATCATATTTATTTTTTAAATATTTATTTCAGATTTAAATAAAACACATCGTAAGACTATTTACATTTGTTTTCTTATTTTGTTCTTTTTATGAACAAAACACAGTAACGGAAATTGGTAATTTCGTACAAATTAGATTATCAACTATTGAAAATATGTAGGCTTTTAATTGCCTTCTATATGTTATTTTAATCGCCACAACCTTCATCGCCTTACTTGATTTTACTTGTCTTAGAAAGCAAGCATATCGTGGGCATTGATCAATTAATTTCAGCAAAATGGAACAAAACATTTAATTATGAAATTAAATGATAACCTACAAAAAACATCTTCTTGAATTTAATTCACAAAACCCGATAAAAATAATGCAATAGCATTTCAACAATTCCTAACATGTAGACAAATCTAAAAAACATTAAAGAGTGCAAAAGTAATGAATTTTAATTTTATGAATGAACAGCTTTCCATATTTCTCGTTAAGATTCTTAAATGAAGATTTCCCCATTTTCTAATAATACGCAATAGAAATGATTGTCCTCAAAAGAATTCGACTTTTCAGATTTCTTTGCAAATATGAAAACGAAATCTGTAGAGTTGCCTCGGTTTGTCAGACTTAAGTTTTAAATAGGAGTTTCGTCGGTCTGTAAGTCTGAAACTTTAAATAGTATTTTTTGTCGCTTTGTCAATCTTATGTCAAAATAGTTATTCGTCCGATTTTCAAACTTTAGTTTCAAATAGTATTTTCGTTGTTTTTTAAAGTTTCGTTTTAAATATTATTTTTTCTGTTTGTCAAGCTAAGCTTAACATATCATTTCCATTGGTTTTTAAGGTTGAAATTAAAAATATTATTTTCGTTCAGTTTGTCAAGCTTAATCTATGAATATAATTTTCATTCTTTTCGTAAGCTTAAATTTAAATATTTTATCTCAGATTATCTCAGTATTTCCAGTTGTAAATAGTATCTTCAGCGAGCTTTCAAGCTTCAGTTTTGTATCGCATTTTTATCGATTTATCAAGCTTACGATTGAAATAAGAATTTCGGAGATACTCTAGGCGCAAATTTGTCCATATAATTTTAATTATGTATGTCATACGTTTTAAATATCGATTTCAGATTAAATGACTGCATCGTAAAACTATCCATTTTTTATTTTGTTAATTTTATGAACTAAACAATATAATAAGAAATGGGGAATTTCGTTTAAATTAGATCATCAAAATTTATTTTTTTGTAGAAGAACAAGGGTCTTAATTGCCTTGTAGGTGTGTTTTAACGACTCACCCTTCATCGCCTCAATCGATTAGCTTTGTGTTTTCGGAAGCTGCATATATTGGAAATTAACCAATCAACTTCAGTACAATGGAAGAGAAAATTTAAAAATAAAATTATATAAAAACGCACACAAAACCATTCTGTTTAATTTAATTTATGTTCGAAAATGAAATGATGCGAAATTAATAAATTTAAATTAAAAAATAAACACTTTTTCAATATTTGTTCTTTAGTTTCAACAATGTGAATTTCTCTCTTTTTAATAATACGTGATAGAAGTGTTTGCCCAAACAATATAATTTGGATTTTCGTTTTCTCATAGAAATATATAAAGGGAATTTGTAGCGTGTGTTCTGGTATGAATCAGATATGGACGAGCATGCGTTTCTGATGTACCATTACCCACAATAACAATAAATACGTAAATAAAAATATGGTAAATATGAAAAAAAGTGCAATTTCAATTAAGTAAGTAAAATATTGTAGAGAGAATGCATCATATTGATATATACAAAGTTACAAAGCTACGAACGTTTTTTGTATGGGAGGAGTTATCATGTATGTAGATTTGTAGAGTAAAAAAAGTCACAGAGTTTTAAAAGTGTGCATGTATATATCTTTACTTCTGTCAGTGTGCATATCCTTATGTAAGTTTATTAGGTAGTATGGGCAGTGTGTAAATATGCATCATTTTATTTAGTTAGTGTGAGAGTATATGTGTGAAATTGTGTGTGAGTTCAGTAAGCAGTATGCGTATATGTTCTAGCTTTTGTTTAGTTTGTGTGAAATTAAACGAGTGAACATGTGTGTATGTGAGTTCTAGACAACATATCTGAATTATTTACTTATGGGCAGTGTGTGAGCAATATATAGTAGTCATGTGCTTTTTATGCATATGAAACAGAACGGAAGTTTCCTATTTGTGTTCTTTAAATAACTGTGCCTTCCGTCTTTGGAAGAATATTGCAATTCTGATGTACATAGCCTGGCGATTGGGTCCTTGAGAATAATTTGCTTTTTAATCAAGAAGTAATTCTGAGTGGTTACGTAGTGTATGGCATTCTATGTTTTTTCTTAACATAGTTCACCCCAAACAAGGCAGGACGCCATTGTAGATGTAAGGGGCTACCGAGAAATAGGGTGAAGGTTTTTCGGGGGGGGGGGGGGTTCAACCTAAATTGTGAGCTGCACAGCAGTATGTCTGTTTACATTAGATTAAAACATCTGCATGTCAGTACCGTCAGAATAACAGGTAGCAGGGTACGACTTCCATAGTCCAGCAGCACGAGGAAAGAAGCTTTTGGGGATAGAAAGCTCTTCGGCATCTTGGGACCTCCACAGTGAATGGATGATATTTGGCAGATTGTCGAGTTGATCTAGTGTCTTTACGTCGTGAGGGGTACCAGAGCAGCAAGCTAATCAGAGCACACTCAATTGAAGTACGTGTAAAACAGGCACAAGGAAGCAACATTGCGGCGATGGGACAGAGGCTGGGGCTTGGTGGATAGTGAGACACCTAACAAGTTGGCGATTCCTTTTTGGATCTTGTCTAAGAGGGAGAGACTAGTGGATGATGCCACAGCCCAGATGTGGCAACAATACTCCATGCATAGGCGGATGGTGGCTTTGTAGATGTATATAGGATAATGTCAGGTGTGATCGTTATTTACGAAATTTAGTATTTTGGGCCTACCATTTATTTTGTACGAATATTTCTTCGATTCTTTTGAGTTTGTTTTTGGGGCAGCCTTGTTCTTTTTTTCACTCAATCAGTTGGTTAATAAATGCTACATATATGCCAAGAAAATAAACTGATTTTAAACTGATTAAGTTTTAAAATTACGTATTTAAATAGTGTGTATCTTTCAGTTATCATCTTAAATGTATTTTCACGATGTTTATTTGGTATACTGTATATGTGTTGTGTTACCACTGTAAGAAAGTAACGCACAAAACAAAACGAAACCCCAGGACAATCGTCTAACAATCAATCGTGCTTCCTGCCGCGTTCACCGTCATTCTCATACCCTTTCTTTTTATGAATATACCTGGGCGCTATGCTAATTTGATGCTTGGCACAGGCTATTTATTGTCGTGTATGTCGGGGTTATTGGTTCAATCCAGTACAACAATCCTCTGTTATTGATGGAGAAAATTTAGTAAAGTGCATGGTTGTTTGTTGATTTGTATACGTTTTTCACATAATGTTGGTTTAGAATGTGTAAGTTGGATGTCTAAATGTTCTTTTGTGGATGGCATTGCGGATGGCTGGTGTTTTTCTATTGTTACAGCGTTGTTATTTTATAAAGAAGATGTGAGATAGTGTGCATCATGCCTGCTTTTTAGATGTCTTAACATAATATTTGATGTTCATAAGATATCCATTTCGTTCGAATACTTGTTGGAAGTGTTAAACGGCGGTGACTTTCTCTATGAATATTGTGTATTTACTACAGATGCGGTTTAACTAATTCATATTTTAGGTTTGTTGGGTTGGGCTGATCTGTAGTTTATGAAAGCATCTCTGCAGTCAGTTTTTACTGTAGACGTCGGTGTGTTTGTGGCGTTCCCTGATGATGCAGAGATACCATTCTAATAGTAAGCTCGATTCTGATGTGTCGGGGTTTACAATAGTTAATTCTGTATTAGAATATGTGTTTCTGGTAGATGATGCCAATTTTGCTAGCTTTATCGCTAGGTGATGTTCGGGGGAGAATATCCCTCGCATATCTCATGACAGAAGATACTGCAGTAGAAGGTATTTTATGCGTACTGTTTTAGTTTGTCGATGTATGTGATAGTAGATAGTCCTGAGAGGCAAGAACTCTGGGTAGACCTATTATTTTTGTAGGTTTGCTATTTAAATGTAAAATGGGGTTGGGCAACTAGTATGCATAATAGCTGGCATATGTCGATGGCAGTGGGACCAAAGCAGTGGAATCTGTTGAAGAAAATGCAGTTTATGATGATGCTCAGAGCTGAGTGTGACGGTAAGGGGGTGTAAGTAGAGATACAACGTCGGAGATGAATTGGATATCTTTTTTGTTATAAGTCTTGGGCTTGTAGTGAGTTTAGTTTGTGAATAACGTAATATGAGCTGCTTACGTGTACTGAGTAGGTTGGGAGTAGGGGGTTAAGTTGTTGGGAGAGTCGTCAGGCTATTGTGTAGAGAGGTATCTATGCTTGACACTATGGCTCTGCTTTATGTGATTGATTTTGTGTTTTTTATAAGGTCGTTGAATGTGGGGAGTCTAGTGTTTCTTGTAGTGAGGTTTCTTTCATATGTGTTGGGGAGGTTCCTACTCTTGAATATAACGGCTCAGGCTGCGTAGATATTGTGTTCTATTTCTGTGTGGAAGATGTTTATTGTAGGTGTATAATTTGCATATTTGGGTTTGTCATACGTATCTTTATAGTTTATGTAGAATTACTACAATAGGGTAGGAATATTAGTTTTTTATACTTTAAGTTTTTGTGAGATTGGGGTGATGCTAAATTTTTGTTGCTATATGACGGATAGTATGTTGTGTATGAGTCTTGTAAAGTTACAGTTCAGATCATGGATGTAAGACAGGTGTAGAGAACGGTCCAGTTTATATGTGTGGTTTAACTAGTCTTATGTTAGTTGTGTGAGTTCTAGTTGAAAACGAACAGTTATTTCCGGTAATATGCTGGTCTGTATAACTGTGTTTCGATGTACAGGCTCACGTTTTCATCTAGTTTTCGGGAGGTTATTTACTTGAGGCTTTAGCTGAGGAGTTTGGTTTCTTTTAATGTGACTAATAAAACAATTACTCCCACCAAAAGAGGGAACTCACAACATCGTAGATACAACGAGTAATTACCCTAAAATGTATACGCATAAGTATAATTAAATACAACGCACAATGTTATAACAAAATACCAAAATATATTCTACACACACACACACACACACACACACACACACACACATATATATATATAAACTGTGTCCATCGCTTTATTGCAGATTACAAAATAATCAATATTTCAGTAAATATAAGTTATAAAAAGCGGAAAATTACACCATCCAAGGACTGTATTAAGGTGAGATAAATCCTAAAATTTCATCAAAATTCATGTTATATTTAAAAAGTCATGTTATTTTTTTAATATTCAAGGAATTTTCACCGTCCATTGCTTTATTGCAGGTCTCATAAAATGCCCAAAAAAGGACGTTTAACAGCTACCGAGAAGCAGAGGATTATTGCAGGACTAGCAGAAAGACTCTCGATCATAAATTTAGCCACAGAACTAAAAAGGGATCCCCGAACTTTAGCTACATTCGTCCAGAACCCCAACATCAAGTCCAGGAAAGATAAGGGCACAAGGAGGAACCTTTCTGATCGGGATCTTCGAAAAATTCGTAGAGAGATTGTGCGCAACCCAAACAGCACCAGTGCAACAATTTTTGCGAGGGCTGGAGTCATACCAAGGTCCAGACAGGCCCGATGCAATGTACTGAATGAAATGGCAAGGAACATCAAACCTATTCCAAGGAAAAAAGAAAAACGATTGGCTTGGGCACAAAAATATATGAAAATGGATTGCCAAAATGTTCTGTTTACAGATGAGGCTCGTGCTACCCTAGATGGACCGGACGGATGGGCCAAAGTTTGGAATCCAAATGGAACTCCAACGCCTTATAGATTTCGTCGCCAACAGGGAGGTGGAGGCATAATGTTTTGGGCGGGAATTATTGGGGATAAGCTATGTGGACCATTCCGAGTGCCAGAAGGTGTCAAGCTCACCAGCAATGCCTACACTGCCTTTCTAAATGAGAATGTGTTACCATGGCTAGATGATCTTCCCTTGTCACGTCGTTTTAAGATTATTTTTATGCATGACAATGCCCCATCTCATGCTGCTAGGGCAACTACATCCTTCCTTGGATCTCAGGGCTTTGTTGGAGAAACCCTCATGTCCTGGCCACCGTGTTCTCCGGACCTTAACCCCATCGAACACCTATGGTCAATATTGAAACGAGGAGTTTATGAGGGAGGAGAGCAGTTTTCTTCGAAGGATGCCCTTTGGAACAAAATAGTCGACGTTGCCAGAACCATTACTCCATCTCAGATCAAACAATTGACCTCCTCGGTGGACAAAAGGTTGTTTAATGTAATTTCAAAACATGGGGGATATGTGGACAAATAATTCGTTTGTTTGACACTTAGCCCTCGGGATGTGCCTTTGTTTTTGTTAATTTTCCCCAGAAAATGTGTTCAATATAAATTTATGATGCTTTGGTATTGTTTTATTGAGCTAAAACATTATCTTAGAAGACTTGCAATAAAGCGATAGACGGTGAAAATTCCTTGAATATTAAAAAAATAACATAACTTTTTAAATATAACATGAATTTTGATGAAATTTTAGGATTTATCTCACCTTAATACAGTCCTTAGATGGTGTAATTTTCAGCTTTTTATAACTTATATTTACTGAAATATTGATTATTTTGTAATCTGCAATAAAGCGATGGACACAGTTTATATATATATATATATATATATATATATATATATATATATATATATGTATATATATATATATATATATATATACATATATCACACTATAGATCTAAAACCTGAATAGGTTCAAGACTACTAAAATGCATTCTAGAATTGTCCATATAGATAAAGTGAAATTGAAGGTTGAAGTTTGAAGGTTTAATCTTTACACACGCGATACTAAGTATATAATTAAATATGTTTTGGTACTTGTATCTGATTATGTTTAACGGAACGGAAGAAATTTACTACCATAAATTAATGGTATCCGTTTAAACATCCACACAAATTGCCGAGTTCGGCATAAACATTTACGAGTCGAACAAGAGGCACTTAAATAAATAATGGGGTTACATCGGCCGAAACCGTATGAGAATAGTCCCAATAATCCGAATAATGCAAATTTATAATTCGACTCAATATTTGTCTCTGCACTGTAATTGTTAATCTACAAACTATTTATGAATGCAACTTATTACTAGTTATAATGCATTGCTTGAACCACACATATTAGTTCATTAATAATTTCGAAGAAAACACATGAATATAATTCACACAAGCTTAAGTAGGTACGCACGTACATATACACCCGCATACGTATAACCGAACGACTATACGAATATAACCGGCTTGTGTGTAGATGTGAAAAAAATATCCGCAATATTTTTTTAATTTAATGGAAAACCTTTTTGCTAGCATTTTAGAAAAAAAATTGACAATGTGAAGACATAGTTATTTATTCAAGATATGGAACATTATCAAAGAAGGCCATCCATATCTATATATAATAATGCTATTTCGTGTACATACACATGTTATAATATTATAAAATAATATGATATATTACATATATTTAAAGTATTTACTTAAACAGTGTTAAGTACGTGAGTAGAGAGTACTAGCATGAGAATTTACTCAGGGCAAATAAGCTACATAAAAAAATGTTCATGTTTTATTCCTGGGGCAACGAATTGGCTTGATGATTTACCCTCAGGAATAAAACAAACATTTGTGTGTGTTGCATTCTTGTTATATATATATATATATATATATATATATATATATATATATATATATATATATATATA
>OY744516.1:180142713-180247713 GCA_963556195.1 Sepiola atlantica | reverse complement strand
GTGTGTATGTGTGGGTGTTTAAATTCAACATTCAAACTTCTTCAAATGTAGGATTATTTCATAATATAAAGTCAGCTATAGCTCGATAGTGCATGATTAGAGCTATTTTACAATGTTTTAATTATTTTACTCTGAAAAATGATGATGAAAAATAGATGTTGACAGAAAAAAAACGTTTTTGATCAAGACAAGCAATTGTTTCAGCTAAAACCAAGGATATCGTTTTTCAGCATTTTACTGTATACTGAAATTGAACAGGAATATGCAATTCAAGGTAAAAAAAGCAACAAAAAAGCGGCCTGAAAAAATGTATACTTTCTTATGAAATGTCTAATGTGTATTGTTACTGTGTTTATGGATTATACTTTTTGCACTTGGCTACGGTCAGACCGATAGGTTTTTAAATGTGTTTTTAAACGTATTTTTAAACGTATATTCATGTACTTTAACACTTACTTTAAAATGTACATCTGTAACTATTTTAAATATTTTGAAATACTTTAACATTCTGGAAAACATTTGGCCGAAACAATTGTTTTCCTTGATTAAACACGGTTTTTCCTGTGAACATCTTTCCTTCATCATCATTTTGCATGGTAAAATAATTTAAACTTCATATATATATATTCGGTATCTGTCTATCTGACACGACAACTATATAATTAATTTTACTATTGTAATATATTTTATTACCCAGTACATCTGGTTTATAATAATAATACCATAATACAAGATATTACCTCCTCCTTTTCGTTATGGAGTTGATAGTGTATTATGTATTATGTGGTCATGATAACATCTTTCTAATGAGTGTCTTCTCTATTTTTCTAAGGGTTGTTTAGTATCGGTTTCGTTGTCATTAGATTATCCTCGCGGAAATTACATAATTAAAACTCAACTCGTATACAATAAATACTAGCAAGACTGTTTGCCAGTATATAGAACACAAAAATCAAAAGAAATCTCTAGGTAATACTTTATTTCAACCGCATTATACGGAGTATTCGTGTTTGTATCTATTTTTTAGTTTACATTTTCTTCATATGAATTTGCTGGTAATTTATAATCTTGTGCGATAAACATTTGCGATTGGAGTATATTACCTCAAAGGAATATAAGTGTATTGACTGACAGCGTGTGGATTCAACACGTACATCGACGACTACACAAATATGGAAAAGTCTCCCCGGGGTGCGTGGGTTAGGGTTGGGGTTTATGGGAGTGTAAGAGTAAAAACGTGTCTGACATACTGTATGTATTACTATCGTCAGAAATATAGATCAGGACTAAATATAAAAATTGACGAATTTGATAGAAACAACGTGCATAGTTTTAAAAATCACGTTTAAACAATTTTCGAAAATAATGCAAAAGGCAATTTGTATTTGTAGATTTTGGGTAAAACCCCATTTCCATCAACAGTACAGAGCTATATAACTGTATGTTATATATGATACTGATCTTATCTAGAGAGGAAAGTGTTTTGTATAGTACTACTATGTGATTTTAAAGTTATTTTTGCGTCCGTTTCATAGAATTTACTCCGTTAACTCAATATAAAACATTGTTATCTTTTTATAAGTATTATTCAAGCACTGTTAGATGTGTTAGATTTACATAAAAACGATCATTTCCTTTGATATATATGTGTTAAATTTGCCGAGAATAGAGGGTTGTGAAATTAGCAAATATACCCATATATATTAACAGACTGATAATTACCGATTTCAATTATTTTAAGGCGGTTTGTGACGGATATGTTTGACATCGCACACCATTTGTTTTCATGTCTCAACTTAAAATTGCCTTTTTTCACTGTAAAACGGGCCAATTAAAAAGATGCTTTCTTGGAATATAAGTTCTGTTTTGATTGCAATACCATACCAATATCTTCATCCTAGAGACGCTAATCGCAAATAGATTGTAGACTTAGAGATTAGAAGATGATTGCACCATGTAAACAGAACAAGTGTTCTTTAATATTTTTTTTTTTTAAATGTTTACATGGTTCACCCCAAACAAGGCAGGCCGCCACTGTAGTCGTAAGGGGCTACTGAGAAAAAAGAAAAGGGGAGAAGGTAGGGGGCAGTCAACCTAGATTGGGATCTGTGCAGCGAGATTTTTGTTTACATTAGTTTTAAATTTCTGCATGCCTGTACTGTCGGGGAAACAGGGGGCAGGAAGGTAGTTCCAGAGGCCAGCAGCACGGGGAAAGAAGCTATTTGAGTAGAAGGCTCTCCGGCATCTGGAGACCTCTTCAGTGAATGAATGAGATTTAGTTGATTGTCGAGTTAGTCTAGTGAATTTACGTCGAGGGGGCACCAGAGTAGCCTATTCATCGGAGCATAATCTATTGAAGTATTTGTAAAAAAAAACATAAGGATGCTACATTGCGGCGATGGGACAGTGACTGGAGATTGGCTGACAGTGAGGGGCCTATTAGGTTGGCGACTCTTTTTGGACCTTGTCAAGGAGGGAGAGACTAGTAGATGATGCACCAGCCCAGATGTGACAACAATACTCCATGCATGGGCGGATGGTGGCTTTGTAGAGATACAGGATAATGTCAGGTGTGAGGAGTTTACTAGCAGGGTAGAGGGAGCCAACCTCCTTTGCGGCAGCCGTGGCAATGTCTTCAATGTATTTGTTCCAATGCATGTTACCTGTGAAGGTAAGGCCGAAGAGTTTGAATGATGAACTCTCAGGTAGGGTGTTATTTGCCATGGCAATCGGTGGTTGGTGAGGCTTCTTGTAGTCGTTGAAGGAAAGGAGCTTTGTCTTTGCGGCATTAAAGGTTACCAACCATTTATGACCCCAATCCACTACAGCCTGGAGGTAATTTTCTAAAGATTCAGCCATTGCCTCGGATATGATCGCGTCTGTTTTGCCAACATGGCGAGAGTAAAGTGTGGTGTCGTCAGCAAATAAAACAATCTCCGACTCTATGTCATCAGGAATATCGTTTATATAGATCAGGAACAACAAAGGTCCAAGTATAGATCCCTAGGGTACACCAGCATTTATGTCATGTTGCTTAGATGAACGGCCATCGAGGACAACCTGGATTTTTCTTTTGTTTAGGAAGGATCTTATTATATTAAGTAATTGCACAGTAATACCGTATGAGCGTATTTTCAGGAGAAGCCCTTTATGCCATACCTTTCAAAGGTCTTGGATATATCAAGCGCTACTGCCCTAGCTTCAGCTGCCTTGTCGAGTGTATTATATATGCGTTCAGAGGTGAACGTTAGGATTTTTGCAGTAGATCGTGCTTGTCTAAATTCATACTGGCGGTCAGATAGAAGTTTAGCATTAACTAAGTGCCGTACTATCGCTAGATTGATTAAGGATTCAAAGATGTTGGCAAAGATCGGCAGTAGACTGATTGGGCGGTAGTTCTGAGGGTCGGTTCTATTCCCAGAACTCTTGTAGACTGGTACCACAGAGGCAATTTTCCAGCTATCGGGGAAGCAAGATTCAGCTAAGCATTTATTGTAGAGTTTTGAGAGGACAGGGGCCAGTTCAGCAGAACATTTCTTTATTACTATTACAGGTATAAGATCAGGCCCACAAGCTTTAGCGGTGTCAAGGTTTTTTATGATGTCTCTGGCCTGGGATGGGGTGCACACTAGGTTATCAAGTGTGACTTCGGTCCGCAAAGGGAATTCAGGGAGGGGGTGGTTATCTGAGTCTAAAGTAGTGTTAGAAGCACAACGCTGGGCAAGTAGTTCAGCCTTATCAGTGGCCGTGCAAACGACATTATTGTGGTTTGATAGTGGGGGAATCGTTGATTGACCATTATTCACTACACTATTGTAGATTTTCCAGAAATCGCGAGTACCTAGTTTCTATGACTAGATGCGTTTTTTTGTTAACTCTTTATACATTATCTTTGCTTCGCCTATCACGGCCTTGCAATTATTTCTTGACTCTATAAATTTATGTCTATTAGTAGCTGACTTATTGCGGCCGAATTTACGGAATGCTTGTTGTCTCTCAGAAATGGCAGCTGCACATTCTGAAGTGAACCATTGAGGAGAGTGTGGCTTGCTAAAGAATTTTCCCATGGGGACATAGGTTTCAATGCCTGCTTTGACCCATTAAGTTAATTCGTTTGCACACTGGTTGCCAGGTAGTGAGAAGGTTTCCCTCCATGGGGCGTCACTGATGTGATCTCTGATTGACTCGAAATCAGCTTGCTCGTAGTTTCTTGTTATTTTGAGCAACGGTTCATCAGCTTTTGGACGACTTTTAAGGGTGATTTGTATCATTAGCATATATATTGCGTGAACAGAAGAAGTTTCGTTTAAAAACGAAAATGAAAATATATGCAGCCTTCTAATATCGAACCAATTATTCTGACTCGTCTTTTATGAAAAATATATCTGCAAATGTCTTACTAGGAAACTCATGTTTTATAGTTTCTGATCTTAAGACATATTTCAGGTTCATAAGACATATATACTGACACATTACCAGAATGTTATACAATGGCACTTAACTATTTTAGAAGAATAATTCTGAAGAAAAATAGAAACGAGACATTTTAAATCATTTGAAATATTCTGTTTTAAATATAATTTTAAATAATGACACAAAGGTTCTAAATACGGGCAGCGACTGTTGATCAATACTTTTGATCAAATAAACATATTTTATTATTAAAAACACAATGACATTTAAAGAAATATGTTCACATTTTCACCTGGTATATATTAACATATATGTGAAAGCGACAAGAATGGATGATCTTAAAACATTTTAAATCAATTTGTGCGTTTAGGGATGAAAATGATATTTCAAACTCAAGCATGACAGATTAAATAAAATGTTC
Organism: Sepiola atlantica; assembly: GCA_963556195.1. Taxonomy (NCBI): domain Eukaryota; kingdom Metazoa; phylum Mollusca; class Cephalopoda; order Sepiida; family Sepiolidae; genus Sepiola; species Sepiola atlantica. The sequence continues at coordinate 180,242,879 of OY744516.1, read as the reverse complement.
TTTGAAATGTAACAGATAAAATCATGTTATTGCCAACATAAGCGTAACAGAGAAAATTGCGTTTTGTTTAAGATTTATACCTGACAGAACATATAAAATGTCATTTCAAAATTGAGTTAGCCAGAACAAACAAATTGTTTAGCATGGCAGACATAAAAATATTTGAAAGTTAAACGTGATACGCAGAACGAAATGTTATGTCAAACTTATTTGTGACAGACAAAATGAAATGTTTATTAAAAGTTAAGTGTGACAAACCAAATAAAATGTTATTTAAAACTGAAACGTCCGGTACAAAATAAAATATTATTTTCAACTTAGACGTGAAAAAAATGTAATTTCAAACTTTAGCGTGACAGACTATATAAAATGCGATTTCTAACTTAAGTAGGATAATTAAAATGAAATATTATTTTAAATCAAAAGGTGAAAGACCAAAACACTATTATTTCAAACTTAGACTTGACAGACCAAAAATGTTTTGTTTCAATCTTAAGGTTGACAAGCCGAATATGATGTTATTTGAAACATAAGTTTGACAGACCAAATATGATGTTATTTCAAACTTTATCGTGACAGATCAAAACTGTTATTTAATAGTGTGAAAGACTAAATAAAATATTATTTCAAACATTATCGTAACTAACAAGATTTTGGTTTTAATTTAAACTTGACAGACCAATATTATAAAATATTATTTCAAACTTTTGCGTGGCTGACAAATAAACTTTTATTTGAAGAATAAACATAACAGGCGAAATAAAATGTTATTTCAAACTAAAACGTGACACACATGATAAAATGTCATTTCCACTTTAGCGTGACAGAACAAATAAAATGTTATTTAAAAGTTAATCGTAGCAGATCAAATCAAATATGATTTTGAACTTAAGCGTCGCAGAAAAAACGAAATGTGATTTTAAACTTAAGGTTAACAGACCTCAGATGATATTATTTCAAACATAAATGTGATAAACCAACGGAAATTGTATTTGAAACTGTACGTGATAAAAATGGTTTGTCAAACTTTAACCGATCCAAAAAGTGTTATTTGAAACTCATATCTGACAGACCATATACACTTTTATTTTAAACTTTAGTGTGAGAGATAACATTAAATGCTATTTCAAACTTTAGCATGACAGACCAAATAAAATGTTATTTAAACTTAAGCAAGACGGACCAAATAAAATGATTTACCACTTTTACAATAAAATGCGTCTGTTCACTCTGCGCAATAAGTGATATAATTGGATTTCAAACATAAGCGTCATGGACCGACATATATAGCGAACATTTGCAATTCAAGGAAACATGTTCTCAGCTTATACTGATCGGTTTAGTCAGTGATTGGTATTTTTTAATAATCAGTAATTGGTACTTTTTAATGAAGGAAATCGAGTTAGCGATAAATTCGGGTAACTCGTGTCAAATTCCATCTTTTACTCATTATACTTAAGTATCAAAATATCAGCCATATTTCCTCGTTCTTACATGAACGGAATATTACGGAAACGTTTAGCTCTCTTCTATTCACAACTAATAATCAATGGTGACTTATTTTATTAATCAATGTCTATTACCATAGCTGATCTATTCATTACGATGTTCATAATTGATCTTCTCTTCGCGCAGTGGTCTTCATAGTAAAATAGAAACTAGTTTTACCTTGTAGAAATTCTTCTGGGCCAATCAGTATAATTTAGTGTTAAAATCATATTCCTTTTGAAATAATAAATGTATGCCATTATCAATACTACTGAGAAGAAATAACTCTTTCTTCTCCCGTAAAAAATAATTGTCATTGTCAGACAAATTTTCTTCACATCAATAAATCGGAAATTCTTTACAATATTTTTTGCTGTGAATGTTTTTCATGGAGGAACATGAGATTAAAGCTCAGTCGAGCACCTATAGTAAAAATAAAAACATAGTAGAGAAACGCCAGCGCATCTGCTTCTGTGCGAAAGGGGCTGCAAAGAAAGAGAAGAGATCACCCCACAAGATCTCGTAGTCTATTTATACCCTGTTAAGACAGTAGAGAGGACTGGGTGGCATTTACTCAGATGTAGCAACATTATTCCATATTTGGGCGTATCTGGCTGTCTTACAGGTAGGGATTGCGTCAGGAGTAAGGTACTGTGTTGGGCGGTAGAAATATACGACAATTCTTCCAGCAACCTTAGCAATTGATGTAATGTAAGTCTTTCCCTCTGGAGTAAAAGCAAGTCTTTGGAGCTGATCAAATTTCATAAGGATAGAGCCATTCATTTTCACACAAGAACAGCGAGAAGCCTAGTGATTGTGATGAAATGAAGGAAAACTAGTCTGAGAGGTATTAAAGCGACGAATCACTTTTCCCTCATTGCATCACACGCTCCAGATCGGAAGAGAGATAATAAGAAATATCTATATAATCAATGCTCTTCGAAGTGTAGCTGTGGATTGTTGTGTCATCTGCCTAGATGTCCACGAATTATCTTAGAATATAATTTGGAAGATTATTAATGAATACGATGGAGAGGGTTCAGTCTAATATATATTCTTGAGACACACCGGCATTGAAACTACGTGCTTCTAACTTCTGTACATCAAATACTACTTTCAAAATCTATCTGAGAGAAATGATTCGTAGGTCTGGAAGGCATTTACAGTTATTCCACGGCAACCAATCTTATTAAGTATACCTTTTTGCAAGCCATATTGATATGTCAAAAGCTACCACTCAAGAAATTAACCCAATTTAGATAGATCCACTGATCCTGTGCGATATTACAGTTAGAACATTAGCTGCTAATCATACATCGTAGAATTCATATCACTTGTCTATTGTAGACTGATTTTGCTACGGTGGTTAACACTTTCTTGATTTATCACACTTAATCATGACTCACAGAAAAGTAATGAATCTATATTGAGATGTAGAATACTGATCTCCATTATTTGTAAATACTGCACAGAGTGACAAAGTTCGACAATGTGATAAGGAGCATTGCTCCCTTAAGCAACACTTGAACAACTCTGTAAGAATAGGAGCAATTTCTGGTTGCAGCTTCTTTAGAATTAAGACTGTCATGTTTTAGGACCAGTAGCTTTACTGACATCCATGTTCTTGGTGGGATTTCAGACTCCCCGGATCATTATATAGATGTCGCTTAGAGAATATCCGCTCATAAGAGGAACTTCTGGAATTAAAAAGCCCTGATCGCTAATGGTAACATTTTATCGAAAATTAAGTTTGGCTTCATCATTTACTCAGGATATTATCTCTGGTCTATTTATGATGGCTGGAATAAAGGTCTTACATCCTTTCAGAACTCTGTTATTTTGCTCAAACTTGTAGAAACCAGCGTTTTCTACACCACCTTAGATTTACTAAATTGGGCGAACAACTATTCCCTGTTATCTTTTTCTTTTTTGCAATTGTTATAAGAAGTCCTAAAAGCGGTATTCGTTTCAGAGCATCTATTTCGTTGAACCAAATTAAAATAGTGATTTCTGTGAGCAATGGAGGCGGGACATTAAAGAGTGTACCATGGCCGTCTGTTTTGTCCACGTTAAACGTTTTGGGTATAAAGCTCTCAATACCATCGATTAACCAGTTAGTTATATCGAATGCGATACAGAACACATTCTTTTTGAAAATGAAATGCAGAGGAAGTGTAGATATGAAATACATAAAGCTACTCGAATCAGCCTTTGCGTTTCAATATAATCTGCGATCGGGAAGGACATGATAAGTCTTACTAAACATCAATTTTATCTTAATTGAGACACTTTAGTGGTAAGAGGATGCTCTAGCATTAAATGTGCACTTCTCAGTGAAAGTTGCCAGGAAATGGTCTAGAAAGCTTGCTAAATGACCGTCAGTATCGAGAAACCGAGTGGATTTTTCCGAGTAAGATTGTATGCAAGGGAAAATTAAGAACACAATTTTCATTTCTTCATCAATGTTTTTTGAGTGAATATGCCATTCAATATTATTGACACTAAAGACACTACGGACATGGATGTTGCCAGAAGGGTGAACAGAGATTATATGGTCAATGTTTTCAGTGATGTATTCAATGACAGTAACTCCGTCATTGTGAGGGCGTTGAAGGGAGAAGATAAATACGGTGCTATGAGCAAGTGCTACAGGAAAACACATATAAGACAACTCAGGGACTTTATTGAAGCTGTCATCACCACACAGAAAACCGTTGTTTATGTAAGCATACATTTCGGGTTCATGGTGATCTTGGGATCTTTAAATCGCCAGTAGAAATTGATGGACAGATGTCAGTTTCACACAGAAAAAAATAGTGACACACAGAAATAAGCTGTCTTGTAAGAAACATTCAACCTTTGTAAAGTTGGAAAACCGATATGTAAGTGTTGAAAAAGATATCTAACAGAAAATATGAACGTTTGAAGTTGGGGATCTGGGTTTACGCTTATCTTTTGTTTTAGCGCTTTTAATGTTGGGATTTGGAAATATGTGAAAGAGGTCAGTTAAAAAGTTGAGACGAAACGCAGGCAAAATGAGTAAGAAGCTCACATGAGTCTTTATCAGTTGTTGTTTACTGGAAATAATCGGTGCTGTTCCCTGGAGTCTGAGTGGCAACAACTCTCTCCAAATTGCCAGTACTCTCCGCTTCTTTGGATAACTGTTACAGATCATTTTGCGTTTTCCCCGCTCCCGTTTTACATCCATATCTTGTCGATACCTGTCGTTTCTTAACCATTTGAGTGTCAATAAGTCTCCAGTACTTGTCGTGTCCTTCGAATAAAGGTATGGACTGTGCTCTCTCACTCGGTGTTTCTATATTTCTTACCCTCCCACAACCATTTTGTGACACTCATAAATTCTGGTGTCTGTGTGTTTTATAGGGATTATGAGGGTGTCAGATAATCTCATCTTTCTCTATTTTGGTAGTTTCAGTTTTTTTGGTTTCAGGTAATGTGCTTTCGGTGTTTGTAGTTGTGTTTTTATTTACACAGTGCGTCTTTATTTCAATTCATCTGATAATGGTCGTCATTAAATGGTTATGGCACTAGGTCTCTGCACACGAGGGTGTTTCCTAATAGTTTAGTTGTTTTCATCAGTGTCGTACTTTGCATCGTGTATATTCTACCATGCTTCCACATTTTTCTGTGGCTGTATTTCCCAGTTTTTCGGGAGCTGTTACTAATGTATCTACTATTATTGATATCACAGATGCCCGCATTCTTTTGAATTCTCTGGCATGCACTTGCTTAGTTTTTCTGCTTCCTTGGATTTCACCCTGTGAACTGCAAGAACGGCAATAGTTATTATTTATTATTTTACTTCTTACTTATTGACTATGATTACGTCCGGTCTTCTTACTTAGATTGTTTTTTTCTGTTTGTTTCCCCATAAGATATTTTAACTTTTATTTTTCGATACTGGTTTATGCATGTATGTATTTTTCTACATGCTCAAATGGAGTTCGTAAGCATAGTGCCTTTTGGTATCCCTTTTTGGCTGGTTTGCTGCATTCCCTCATGATTTCATCGATTTATTCACAGATTTTACCGTTACCGTTTCCTGAGGTTGTATATCTTTGCTTTTATATAATTTGTTTAGATCTGGTTAGTTTGTGTGCTATCAGTAGCGATTATGTTTCTATGCCCAAGTGTCTTTTACGGGAATATTTCCATGGGGGTTTTGTGCCAATACATTGGTCAATCTAAGGAATCGTCCATGTCGCTGATTCTCTTTCGATTTTCCTTTTCTCCCTGTTTTGTTTTCAGTTTTGCTACCCTCTTTTATTGTTCATTTTAGACATGCATTTTCCAGCAGTAATCAGACTTTCTCAATGTTGGCTTAAATATTTTTCTAGTATTTCATTGTAGAATCCACACAGTGTTCTATACTTACCATTAATTTTCTCATTTTTCCTTTTGTTATTTTCTTGTCCCCTTTTAATTTTTTTAACCAATCATCATTGTCATCATAATCGTCATCAGCATGAGTTGCAGCAGCACATCATTATTATTATTATTATTATTATTATTATTATTATTATTATTATTATTATTATTATTATTATTATTATTTTTACTTGTAAGGATTACAGTTGTTGAAGAATAAAAGCCAAATTTATAAATTCTTTTTTTTTACATAATAACGGTAATATGTTGAATAATGGGCGTTTAGATATGGTAGTATATATTTAAGCACATATGAATTAGTGCGATCACTATGACCTTACCAGTGCGTGAAACTATAAAGTTCTCAAAGTGTATTCGTAAGAGATCTACCATCTGGGTAAGATCTGACGTGTTGAAAAATAGCGATATGTGGAGAAACGCTAACGGATATAATGTTCAGCGGGACGAAAGAGACAAGGAAATGTTTGACTTTGAATGAGACCAAGAAGTTAAAGCTGACGGTCGCTAACAACATGTATTAATAACGGCAAAACTTTAGAGAATCACACGCGGTAAGGTACGATGATCTGTCTCTATATCTGTCTATCTGTATATCTGCCTATCTATCTTGCTAATAGTTACTTAGATTAATATAACTGTATATTTATCTTACATAATTAAGTGTAAATAAAAGTTGTGATTCATTAATATTTTTCTCTCAATAATCCTCCATTTTCAAAGTAGCTCTCTGTTTAATTCGTCTTACTAAAACGCAATGAAATACGCACTACAAAACAAATCAACAGGCCCTTGTAACACAGAGGAAATGGAACGCGAGGGACGACACGGCGGCGAGAATAAGCTGACGATGAAGAGATATGAAGTAGCGACGAAGAAACAGAAGACACGAATTAATAAGAAGAATCAACACGGCTACGATAAGGAAAGAACAATGCAACACATTGACGTGAACTATAAATATATTGTATTCGATTGAAATCAGAAATCTTATAAAAAATTGCTTGTTTTGTTTCATCAAATATATACCCTTCTATGATAATTTCACATTGAATTCATGTATTTTCATAAAAGTGTTATGCTTCAAGTTCCTAATATTTTTAATCCACATATATACACTCAAACCTCGGTTCATAAACGTCTCGGATCTTAAATAATTCGGATTTCAAACAAAAATTTTAAGCTGAAAATGCCATCGTTTTTTTTTTAACAGAATTTTGATTACCTGACCTTGCTGACGGCAAATGAAACATACCGGCTAATGAAAAATTAAAAGTTTTGTATAAGGTAGCCCCCTCCTGCAGGTTTATTTAATCTGTTTTTCTTTTCAACAATCTGGGTTTTGATTTTTTTTAGGAACTATATTTTTAAATACTTACTAAAATTTGAAAACATTTGACTAAATGTGTAGTAAAAGGTTCTTAAATATACATTAGAAATAGTCTTAATTCATTAAAAGTTCAAAGAGAATATATATTTTTTTAAATAAGGTTTTATATCATACATCATAGTTAGTATTGAAAACAATAACATAACTGATTCCAAATAATTGTGAATATTAAAACATTAAGTAACTTAAAATAGTCTATATATAGAAATTAATTTGAGTCTATGTATTTTTTCGAACAAATCTGGGTATATTTCGCAGGCAGATCTGTGTTCCTTAGAAAATAGAGAGTGAAAAACCTGGCCCTAAAAGTTAAGGAATTATGAGAGAAATTAGATAAATAACTGGTGGTTGGAAACGAAATAATAGTGTTTACATTATTTTTGATGGAGGAACATGACACGGTTTTTGAACAATTCGGTTTTAGAAAAGCTTCCAAAAACGAATTATGTTCGAAAACTGAAGTTCCACTGTACTCTATACGAATGATTTATAGATCAATATGTCTACATATATGTAGTAAATAAATAGTCTATAATTGATAAATTATATTTAAACTAAGGACATGACGATGACAGGTACAAGCACTCTAAATCCGTGTAAACCTGTGAATTATGGACGGGAAATAAATTACTTCAGACACCCAAAACCCTACGAATTAAGGTTTTACCACCGGATAAAGTTTTCTGTGATATCGTAAACAGCAGGAAATAGAAACACAACTTACTTTCGCTCTCTTCTCTCTCTATCGATAAGAAACGAAGACGAAACTAATCGATAAGACAAAAAATGGCCTAACACCTCACCCTGTCTATCTCGCTTTTTTCGTCATGTGTTAATAATAATAATAATAATAATAATAATAATAATAATAATAATAATAATAATAATAATAATAATAATAATAATAATAATAATGATGATAATGATAGAGAATATTTGCGTCGGTATTAAAAGTGATCGAAATTATTACCTTTCTTTATTCGCATTATCAGACATTATTGAAATTAACTTTCTCATTACATTTTTATTTGCATAAATGATTATTTTAATTGTTATTATTATTAATATTACTAGTTATGATTAAGATTAAGCCGCTAAATCTTTGTTCATTAAAATTGAAGTTTCATATGTGATTATTGAAGCGAGCCATACACACGTACGTTCACTTTTATTATTCTCAATAATAAAAACGAAAATGTTCCCAGGATAGCTTCCATACATCAGCTGCCTGAGGTTGTTTAGTTTTATTTACCGAAATAAAAATTAGAAAAAGTAAGAAAATGTTTAGATCTAAGGTAACTGTTTTAATGAGACTAAGGAGTTATTCTTGAATTTCAATTTCATTTTCATGCCACAACAAGCAGGTAACACGTGTGTAATTCCGAAGAATGAAATGGATATTCTTGGATATAATTTCCTGAAAGAAGTGTAAAACATAAAAATAAATCGTTTACTTTCAAAACAATGTGTGCAGTCATTTTTTGCAATGACGGATCAGTTGATCATCCGGAGTTGATTTCTTCTTTATTTGAATTAGCATAAAAATAGAAATAATCTCTTTCGAGTGTTGAAATTAATATGGAAATCTTATAAAAAAGCCAATTCATCCAGTGTTTTTCAAAGTTCCTAAATGTGATAACATGCTACAATTCATACAAATATGCATAAGTAGATGTTATAAATAGAAATAAGGCAAAAAATGCCGTTAATCCTGTTGTGTTTATATAATAATACTCCATAAAAAGTAGCGCAGTACATTTATTTATAAATAATAATAAAAATAATAGTAATAAGGAAATGCTCTGCTGAACTGGCGCCTGCCTCTCCAAACTCTACAACAAATGCTTTGCAGTATCTTTCTTCCTTGATAGCTGGAAAATTGCCTCTGTGGTACCAGTGTTCAAGAATTCTGTAGATAGAAATTATCCTCAGAATAATCGCCCCATCATTCTACTTCTGCCATTCACTATAACCTTTGAATCTTTGATCAATCTAGCGATAGTTCGTTACATCATTAATGCAAAACTTTTTTTCTGACCATCAGTATGTATTTAGGCAAGCTGGATATCCGTAGTATACTATGGATATCTTAACGGTTATCTCTGAACGCATATACTATATACTGGACAAGGCAGATTAAGCTAGGGCGATAGTGCTTGATATATCCAGAGGTCTGGCATAAAGGCCTTCTCATGAAAATTAATTCATATGGTATCACGAGACGAATATTTATTATAATTTGATCTTCGTACCTAAAAAAAGATACAGATTGTCTTCGATTGCCGTTAATCCAAGCAACATGGTATAAATAAAGGTGTACCCCAGGGATGGAACCTTGGGCCTTTATTGTTCTTGATATTCATAAACGACTTATCTGATGACATTGTGTCTACGATCGGTGTATTTGCTTGCGACACCACGTTCTACTCTCGTCATGTGGTGATAATGGACGCGCACATATCCTAGTCAATGGCTAAATCCTTAGAAGGTGACCTCAAGCCTGTAGTGGAATAAAGTAATCAATGGATGGTAACATTTAATAATGCTAAGACAAAGTTCCTTTCCTTCAACAACAAAAAGAAACCTATCTAAACAACGATTGCAATGGCAAATAACACCCTACCTGAGAATCCAACGTTCAAACTACATAGCCTAACATTAACAGGAATTGGAAAAATTCATAGAAGCCATTGCTAAGGTTGCTGCAATATTAATCACTACTGCCTTAGTTTAACCTGCCTTGTGCAGTGTATGGTATATGCTTTCAGAGATGACCGTTAGGTTATCCGTAGTAGATTGTGCTGGTCAGGTAGGGTGTTATATGCCATGATAATTGGTGGTTGAAGAGGTTTCTTAGAGTTATTTAAAGAAAAATAGCCTTGTCTTTGCGGCATTGATAGTTATCATCCATTTATGACACTAATCCACTACAGACTAGGGGTCATTTTCTAAGGATTCAGACATTGCATCAAATATGTGCGAGTCGCTTTGCCCACATGACGAGAGTAGAGCGTTGTGTCCTCAGCAAATCCACCTATGCCAGTCTCAATGGCATCAGGTAGGTCATTTATGAAAATCAGAAACAGTAGAGCATGGATCCCTGGGTACACCAGCATTTATGTCAATGTCATTTATATCAATGACAACTTGGAACTTGTTTTTGTTTGGAGGGATTTAATTATATTAAATATGTGTCCAGTAATACCATATAAGTGCAGTTTTAGGAGAAGCCCTTCATGCCAGATCTTGTCAAAGGCCTTGGATATATCAAGCACTACCGCCCTAGCATCACCTGCATGTCCTGTGTATGATATATGCGTTCAATGCTGACCGTTAAGATATCTGCAGTAGATCGTGTTTGTCTTAACGTGTATTGATGATCAGAAATAAGTTCAGCATGAAGTAGGTCCCTGACTACCGCTAGATTGATTAATGATTTAAAGATTTTAGCAAAGATCGGGAGTAGACTGATTGGGCGGTAGTTTAGAGGATCAGTTATATCTCCAGAATTCTTGAAGAATTGTACCACAGTGGCAATTTGGCAACTATCAGTGAAACGAGATTCAGCAAGGCATCAGTATATAGTTTGGAGAGGACAGGGGCCAGCTCAACAGAGCGTTTCTTTATTACTATTACTGGTATAAGATCAGACCAACAGCTTTTGGAGGTGTCAAGTTTTTTTATAATGTATTTGACTTGAGGTGGGGTGATGACCACGACATTAAGTGTGGCTTCAGTCCGCAATTGAAATTTAGATAAGGGGTGGTTTGCTGAGCTCAAAGTGGAGTTGATGGCGAATCGGTGAGCAAGTTGTTCAGCCTAATAAGTTGCCGTACAAACAACAGCGTTTGGATTTATTACCGGGGGAATTGTCGATTTTCCATTGTTCATCACACTATTGTAGTACCTAGTTTCTGTGACTGCATGCGTTTTTTGATTATCTCTGTATATATTCTCTTTGCTTCATCTATCACTACTTTGTAATCATTGCTTGCCTCTATAAAATTCTGTCTATTCGTAGCTGACTTATGGCGGCCGACTTTTCGGTATGCCTTCTGCTTCCTAGCAATAGCAGCTGCACATTCTGAGGTAAACAATTGAGGAGAGTGGAGTGTGCTGAAGAATGTTTGCATCAATGCATGCTTTGACCAATTCGTTTAGCTCATTTGCTGATCCGTGGGGAGTGAGAGGATTTCACCCTATGGGACGTCGCTGATGTGATCCCTGCGGGATTTCAAACCAGCCTGCTCATAGTTTATCGTCGTTTTGAGCAATAGTTCACCAGCTTATGGACGAGTATTTTTAAGGTGATAAGTATCATTACTACAACGTAATCAGAGTTTCCGACCTATTGAGAAAGAATGCTATTTGTTTCTTAGTTAAGGAGTTAATTCTGTAAATACAAACATATACACATATAACAATAACTACCTCCATAAATACAGATATATTTGTAGTTCATTTCCTGTTATAGGGAAATCAGTGCATTTCCTCTTTATTCAAAACGCACTTTTCAATTCCTTGTATACGGACAGGAGTTTATTTACTACTTTTATAGAAAGCAGTTTCTCTTCGTTATTATTTAGGAATATTTCTCTTGTATACAGAAGACATTGTGTTTTGTTAATATCAAATATTGTATCTCCTGTTATATGATGAAATTATTTTATGTCGTCTTGCACATACAACGTACTCTCTTGTCTTGGTTCATTTGCATATTTCAGCAAGCTTCGCCACATACTTGAAAACTACACGCCGCTACTTATCACGATTAAAAGCCAGTCTTTAGGCTGTCATGGGCGGCATTCCAGTCTCAAACCTTACCTGGTCGTCTTCTTTATCTTTCTTGAATTAATTCTTCCTGATATGATTTCTTTACAAAGCTTACGTCTGGTAGCCGTAAAATATGTCCAAACCCCGTTAATCTGTTTTCTGAATTACTTTGTAGATGGATCTTATGATATAAAATCTCTAATGCCTGAATTTCCTTGTTTATCTCGCACTCCAAAGGAAAATTCTTAACCATGTATTTCTAAGGATTTTGAGATTTCGTCTCATACTCTGCCAGTATAGTCTATGTTTCACTTGTATATACAGAAAAAAAAACTAGCAATGCAGTTTACTGCTTTTTAATGTTTTTACTACTCTATATTGTCTCTATTTGACGTCCAAATGCAGAAGTAGATTTTCCATATTCTTCAGTCAATGTACGATTAGGATCTCGAACTAGTGAGCCAAGAAAAACAAAATCTTTATATTGTATACAGACAATATGATCTTATGTATTTTAAAGAGAAAAAAGATATACAAGATTCCGTTAGTACATCGAAAGTAACATGTCTTCATTTGTATAAAAGAAAATACTTTTTGCAGACTAATAAATGGAAGAAATTTGCTGTAATCTATAAAAATTACAGTATCTAAACTTGTATCTAGAAAGCGGGTTATTTTCTTATGACTATAGAAATAAATGCATGTGATCATATATAGTAACAACTTAAAGTTATCATGTTAGAGAAAGCATATTCTTTCTTCATTGATAGCAAGTAGTTTTTCCCTCTTGTATATAACAAACACGTTAATTTCTCTTGTATAAATACTGCAATATAGTTCCTATTCTATAGAGAAACATATGTTATCAATCTATACACAAAACAGTTTATTTTCTCAAGTAGATAATGAGCATCTTTTACGAATTTTTCTTCATATGGAACAGCTTATTTCTGTTTATTTTATAAAAAATCAATTCTTATGATCGTGTAGACGGGCAGTACTTCTTTACCGCGAAATCAGTTTGTGTTCTTCCAGTTTCATATAAAAATCAATTTTTTTCATGTTGTTTATAGAACTAGTTTTGTGCGAATATATACGCCTTACCATTTAGTGTGCATATTTATATAACTATTTCCTATTATATATGGAAAGTAGTGTATTTCCTCTTTTATAGAAGAGACCTGCTAAATTTTTACTCATATATATATATATATATTTATATACACGTAAATTTCATAACATAAATAAACTATATATTAAATTGAGAAGTAGTAATAGTTTACTATCTGACATGTTAATATATGTGTTTAAAGGTTAATACAACCTGCAGCAGTAATAATTCCTACATTCAAAAGGTTGACAAAAGGTAAAAGAAAGCAACATTTATAAAAAGTAAACTTTACCGTTGTTTAAATAAAGTGTTACATAATTATCGCATTTGGTTTCAACAAGCACGTTCTCTATATGTTGACCCCTATTCGCTATACACATTTGGAAACAAGTTCTAAAGTTTACCATCACTTGAAGATTTAGATTGTAAGCAGTATTTCTGCAATATTTTGGCGAACAGTATCCATTAATTCTTAAATAGTACCAGGTAGTTGTTTTTATACGTTAGCTTTAAATGATTCCCAGACAAGAAAATCACAAGGATTAACATCGGGTGAGCGTGTTGGCCCTCGAAACATTTCTAGTTACAAGAACACACGTGTTTCTCTCTAAAGACAATAAATGCTGCATGCGCATCATTTCGAGAATTCTCAGCATACAGTCACTCATTCACTGTGTAGAGCTATTTCATGAAGCTATATTGGGTTACTCTCCGCCTTATAATTAAACTTATTTTCATTCACGCAGCCTAGAAGATGAAAGTGAGCTTCACTAATTGTGAAAACATTATTTACAAAAAGATTTTGAAACACAGCTCACAACATGGCATGGCATGTTCATTTTGTTTGTTAGTAATTATTAATGTGAATGGCTAGAAGTTTATATCAATGTGTCTAACTGTCCGATCAGACAATCTCAATGAAGAAGTAGTTTTGCAGGTTTAAAGTGGCCTGAGTAGCATATAATTATACAACTTAAACAATGGTTGTAGTTCGGGCGTTCCGGAGTCATCCAGGTGACTTTCTCTTCAGTGCTGAACCTGTCGCTGTGAAATGTTCAACCAATAGCAGTATCGATTCTCTGTGAGATATGGTATCATTCCGTCCTAACATGTAATGCGCTCAAAACCTTATTATATGTCAATTTTAAAATTTCTTAAGCAAAATCTTCCAATTGAATATTAAAATATGTCAGATTTGCATTGAGCTTGTTCAATACTATTAGACACTAAGCAAACACGATTCCCTTAATTTCAATTTATTTTTAATAACTTTTACGCTTAAGGTTTGAATTGTAGATATTTTCCAGAATCAAAACAATGTAATGGATTTTGATCGAAATCAGCATAAAAGGTTAGCTATGATTATATCGTGATTGTAATCTTTGTAAGGAGACATAAATGTTGTTCGAAAACTCATCTGTTCGGCGAATTATTTTACCCGTTCTAGAGCGGGTATTCTTTCATAAATTTATAAATTAAAAATAAAAAAAACACACTCAAAGTATTTATGGGATTTAAATTCGAATATTTTGTGAAATGTCCTAACAATTTTATTGCTTAACTGATTTTTCTAATGATATATATCACCTCTGTTAATTATATTCCTAGAAATATAAATATATTTTAAACAATGAATTAATTAAGAGGTACGAAAACATTAGGTTGTGAGAGTGAGTGAAACAAAAATGAAAAAAAGTAAACGCCGGGTTGTTACATCCAGTCTTTTATAAATTGTTGCATTACTTTTAATAAAACACGTCTGAGATGAGTGCATTTGCTGATGACATCACGCGCTATTTCCAGCCTGAAGGGCAATCGAATTCCCACACAAGCAACGAAATAGCTGAATCCTTGGAAAATGCCTCATAGTCTGTATTAGAATAGGGCTAAAAATTGACGATCATATGAAATGCTACCAATACAAAGCTGTTTTCCTTTAACAACTATCCTACTCACAGATTTTCATCGCCGATAGAACCCTTCAAGAATAAATAAATTAAACTCTTCGGTTTTAAATTCTTAGGAAACATAAAGTAGTAAAGTATAGAGAAGATGCTGCCAAGTCTGCCGCAAAGCATATACCCTTACTGACTACCGGGATGGAAAACCTGTCATGCCTGCAAATATCATATATATCTTTAAAGCTAGCATGTGTCCGTGCATCTTTATTGATGCACTAACAACAACTAGCCCTCCACTTTGGACAAGGTGTAAAAAAAATCGTACCTAATAGGCCCTGTACTGCTCCATCCCTTCGTTTTTTTGACAAACCTACGACCCACCCGACTAGATGGAAATAACACCCCTTCTTCGTAGAGGTCCTAAGATGATGGAAATGTTCTACTCTTATAGCTGTTTCTCCGACTGTACTAACATGCGGAAATTCATATGTAATACGCACAAACATCTTACAGCCAAACTGCTACCTATAAAGCTGATCGACATCACAGTAGCTCCTTGTGTTCAGTGGCAATATGCCTTATTTGGAATGAATAACATTTTAAAGTATATATATATATATATATATATATATATATATATATATATATATGTATATATATATATGTATATATATATATAAGGAGATTGCAAATAAAGATTACTTTCTAAGAAAAGGTCTCTTTAAATGTGTAAGTGTAAAATTAAAAGCTTAACACGCATGAAACGTAGAATACGTGGTCGATTTTTTCCGAGTTAATGCAGAAGGCAGAGATGTTATTTAATCTCTTCTTTGTGCTACAATTATTTGTATTAGTAGTTGTTTCTTACCGACCTGCTTCTTTTTCATGTGACCGTAAAATAATTGTCAGTCAAATACTGTTAAAATAAATGAAACAAATATCACTTTTAAGTCGACGACGCCAACATAATTATATTCATAACGTTATATTTGATTTTTAAACAATTACATTTTTAAATATATAAAATGAAACGTTTGGCTATCAGCAGCACTACACAGTCTACAATTTGACGTTTGATATCTCATTTTTTAAATAAGTTCAGATGTAATTACAAGCAAAAATAAGCACAATTAAATATGTTTTGTTTTTAAATAAATTGTATTAATGCTTAAAATATGATATTCTAAGTTTATCACAAAATAGTAATCCATTTTTCTTTATATGTGTTGGTACAAGCAAATACAATACTAATTTAAATTTAACAAATTCTTGCTGGTTATGTGAAAAAGAGATAATGCTAAAATGGAATAAAACTGTCATTATCTTTAAGAGAATCCGTGGAAGATGCTGAAAGAAATTGAGTTAATGCGCGAGCACATACCTCAGGAAATCTATAATGGATCATGATTAATGCTGACTTATTAGGCATATTGTAAGAATGCTCGCTAATATGCCGGCAGACCAAGGTTCAATCCTCGGTTCAGTTAGAAGAACACTACTATGGTGGTTTTTACTATACTTATCATACTATATTGCTTTCTTTTTTTCTGGGGTTCACCCACCAATATAATCTGAAGAAACTGAAATTTTTAAATAATTCTCTGCATTACTGTCTTATAAGAGTGTCAGCTAATAAGCCGGAAGACTTTGTGTTCAATCCTCAGTCGAATCATCAAAAGACTAAAAGATGTCCGCTGAATAAATACACAGCATTATAAAGTGATGATCAAGGCTAAGTGAAACACATTTGGAAAAGGTGTGACCCCCTTTTCCTACACTTCAGAATAAGGGTAAGTAGAGCAATACAAAGAAAGAGGTGGCGTTGTTTTCTTACAGTAGTAGTCAATGGAAAGGAAGCCATCGACTAGCACACGACTACGGGTGATCCAGTAATTAATTTTATGATTATAGGGGTGCACACATGTTGATTGGGATCGGTAAATTCACACTTATAATAATTTATTTGGTGTTACACTTATATGTACTACAAGCCCTGCGTAAAACCCTCCGACTTTGTTGAAACGAATTATGTTAAAATCTAATAGCAATACAAACATATATGCCTTCATCGTCAACTCAGGAAAATTTACACTGCATTCATTTTCCTTGCAAATATATCGTTTAAGCTTACACTAATAATTAACTTGAAGGATTCTTATCTTGTTAAGTATTTTTCACTTACTGATAAAAACTGCTGTATCCTTGTAGACGGTAACATATACAAGGTTGTTACTTGAATGGAAGGGAAAACCAAAAGGATAGTATAAAGAAAGGAAAAAAAAATATTGCAATAGATATTACAATAATATAGCTCTCCCTAAACTTATGCTAATTGGGCAAATTACAGGTGTACAATGCGTTAACAAGGCGCTACTAATGTCCGAGGCAAGACTGTCGGGTAAAACGGTGCTCACTGTATAGTGTTATGTATTAGTAAGTCAATTTTTTATTCACTCCCAAACAGTCATATGTTCACAGTGACCTAAAGGGCTAGTGTGATAATCGGCCAGATCTATAAAAGAAAACTTAAGTGCGGAGTTAGGCAGCCATTATTCTGTTGGCATTTAAATATGTGCATGCTGGTACAGTCAAAGAAACAGGGGCATAGAGAGAATTCTAAAAGTACGCGATCTGAGAAAAGAAGCTAGAGTAGAAAGTGTCTGCCATCTAGGGATGTTGCTGCTACTCGGACTTATACTCAAATTCTTGGCTTTTTGGCTAAGACTAAAGTGTAGTATCTGTTCCGATGGATACAGCACCCCATAGACTGGTATTGTCTTGGCCTTCGGGGCTTGATTTACGCCGGTCAATGGGTCGGTCCTGTGCAGTTCTAGGAGGTCCCCCCCAGGCTTCGCCTCCCCTCTTTGGGGAGGAGTAAGTTTATTGCTTACTACCTGAGGCGCCCCTACCGGGAATGCCGACAGGGCTGCCCAGGCAATTTTTAAACCCCACTTTTCCGACCCGACATTGGGTCACATCTTACTTGTGGGAGTAAGATAAAAACTGGCCTTGTGCCTAACTCCTGGAGAGGAGTAAATCAATACTCGGACTTATAGGGGGTAATTACGTTCGGTGAGTACACGTGCAGCAAGTTCACCGGAACACATTCCGTGAAAATAGTCGTAAAACAATCACAGAGATGCAATATTGCGGCGATAGGATGGCAGACAATCCGGGACGTTTAGGTTAGAAAATCTATGTTCTATAATGTCCAAGGCTTGTTGTTGGTGCACCAGCCTAGATATGGAAACAATACTCTATGCATGGGTGACTAGTGGCTTTATAGAGATATAGGATACTTGCCGGTGTGAAACATTTGCTCGCCCAATAAAAAAGCCAACCTTCTTTGCCGCAAACTTAGCCGTATATTCTATGTATTTCTTTTAATTCATGTAATGCCAAGGAGATTGAACATTAGACGCTCAAGTAAAAGAAAATGGCGGTTTAGGATATTCTATTATGACAAAACCAATGTCATCAATTTATATTACGTCAAGATAACCGAATAAAAATGCAATATTCGCCTATTGTCATATCATCATGATCATCATCATGATCATCATCATCATATGTCCCTTTGCTTTCTATGACCGTTGGGCCACCCAAAATGACTTGGCATCAAATCTTCTCTAACCATCGCGATGTTTAACCTTTCGTGTGCATGTTACTTAGTATCAGTCTTGTACATTCTCGGATGGTGTCCTCCTACCTGATTAGTTTGTTGGGTGTCCCTGTACTGTTTGTTGCAGGATTGTCTTTGTGAGACCAAGTGCTCGTACGACAGGGTCTTACGACTTCATGTTCATATTCATTACAGTGGTGAGCAGATTTTAATATTACTCGACTACTTGCGTGAAATTTTTCTCACTTTCTCATTCGTAATGTCGCCCGCTATGAGATGTTGAGGATCTTTCGAAAACATCTCATCTCTGTGACCCGTATGTTTCTCTCAAGGTCTGCAGTTACGATCTTCGACGCACATGCGTAACGAAATATGAATATTACCAGGGAGCGCATCAATCTGTTTTTTGAGCTGAGATTGATGTTTCTGTCATTCCATATGCGGCTTATGTAAGCAAACGTTAGTAATGTCATAGGCATGCATTTAGGTAATACGCATTAAAAGACTTTAACTAAGAAATATAAATATAAAGAGCCAATTCTAACATTGTATTATTAAATGTATGACAGTAAATATACATCGACCATTTCACGCATGGATGACCATTTCTTTATCCTTTTTCATCTTCATCCATACATCTTCATCCCCTACATCTTCATCCCCTACATCGACCCACATTTCTCGTTAGAGGTCGTTATTGGTAAATATTTGTTTTCTCCTTCAGTCGAGTCGAAACGAATACAGACATGAAATCAAATGTTGATTGCTGAATGTCAAAGCAATTTCCCTTTTATTTAAAACAAATTATTAGAAAGCACGTGCGGCTCCCATGTATTCTCCCAAAGTGATTATTATTTAATCCTGTGAGATTGTGGGATTGACATCGAATGTCGACGCGCAAAGTGTTTAAAGAAATCGAAATCTATTGATTGTGTTTTCAGCCATTTGCGTTTATTGAACACTTTTCATCGACAGCAAGAAGTCTCGAGACACTCTGCTAAGAACTTTCATATGCAAATGACGACAGTCAATACACTAAGATTCTGATGGACAAGTTAATAATCTCGTCAAGGCTCACCTTGTTTCAACAAGTTCTAATCGTATCAATGAGAGAATTCTGCCTCAAGATTACTATAATCAATTGTAATAGAATTCTCTATGGATTTTTAAGCAGATCATTGTAATTCTCGTTATGTTTTCAGAGACTCGCATCTACCTTAAATTCGAGTCATAAAATGGACAGTTGTTGGAAATGCGTTTTTAATTATTTTACCTTATTAAATGGATATTGTTATTTAGAAGCGATATTTGCCCTCTCGCTATCACTTCGCACAGTCTGCTACTTGAAATACTTGAGGAATTTAACTAAATTATTAAACATCTCATTCATAACTTTGAACGGAACGATATATTTATCATTTATTCAGAAAGATTGATGAAGAAACACATTTAGTTACATATGACCGTAAAGAAAAGAAAACAAAAGTCAAATTATTTTTTCTTTTCGCTTACAATTTACAAATTGATCATAGATTGTTTTAAATGGAGGCGATTCCCATAAAGAAAGAAATTAACATTTTTAAATAATTATTTGTCTAGGAAATAAAATCATATTTTAAACAGGACAATTTGTTTTATTAAAGTCTAAACAACCATTTAATTAAAATCAATAACAAATAATAGTCAATTAATAAAATGTATATTTTGAAAACCAATATCCAAATTAGTTAACCTTGTCACTTTAATGGAAATAAGAAGTTTTGATGTTACTGTTAGTGGAGGACTTTCGCATTAATCATCATACCCGATGCAAATACAGAAGCTATCGTTTCGCATCAACGTTACAGCCAATCAAATCATGGTCAGTACAAATTGATCCATAATTGCAGTACTTAGGATATATTTAATTGTCTGTATGACATTTCCAAAAGACAGTCGCTTGTACTCGCTAATCTCCACAGGTGAAGGTTGCTGGTTGTCTTTCAAACCTTAGCTTATGCTCGACTCAAAGTCCCCTAGTCCTACGTTGGGAGATCCGTTACATGTAGAAGATGTTATGTGGGTTATTGGATAGCTTTATGCGCATTTTTATTCATTTAGATAGATGAAAATAGTACTTTAAACTGTAGTTGTTTTAGTGTCGCAATCTAGAAGATGACCGAAAATGTATATAAGTTTCAATGTATTTTATAAAAACAGAAATTCATATTTTAGCAAAGATATTTCTGACAGGTTAAAAGGTTTTTGCCATGTACACGTGAATCACTGAATTGACAACACTAACGATGTCAATATATATATATATATATATATATATATATATATATATATAGATTCGAATAAACTATGAGTATTGGTATGTAACAATATTTATCGTGATATTAGTAGGTTATGCAAATAGCGTAAACGAATAGAATGTGTGCTGTATATTTGGTCGCATATGGCATTCATAGCTAACTTGTTTTGTCAGGTTGTGAGTTAAGAAATTTGTTTTTGGTTACAGGAGTAAGGAAATTGTAAGTCACTTATTAAAGTTATAATGTTGGTTCTGTTGTTTAGAAAATCATATGTAAAAAACAAATTTAGAAAATACGATGAGCTGATCAGAAAAGGAGGAAAATATTACTTAATTTCGACTGTGCTTGTTCTACCATAGCGAACACTGTTAAAAGCTCGTTGAACAGAAACATATCAAATCCTTACACTTCTAGTCCTACTTGTATTCTAATATGTTACAGAATATGCTGCTTAAAATTATTAGAGATAGAAAGTAAATGCATATTTTCAGTCAGTCTCCATACGTAAAATATTGGCTACGTAATACATAACAATCAGAAGCAACGTCACACATGAAGATTTGAATCGCAATTACATTAAGAATGTACGTCTATGTTATAAACTTATGTGGAACCCACTTAGTAAATTAATAGGGGGAACCGTTACATATGTGTATTTCGCACCCTGAAAGAGAAAAATGCAGGCCTGCTACTTCATAATAATCATAACTAGGAAATCATGCGAAAATAGCCAATTACATAGTTGTAAAACATATTTATTCCCAGCATGGAGAAATAGCTGCAGAAAAATAATTCATTTATGATGTATTTGATCACACAAGAAGAATACACACCGTAAGACCAGTACAATTAATCCCACAAGCAGACCCAATTTAACAACTATTATGTCTCCTTACAAAAATTAAAATTTACATATAATACTACTAAACCTCATGTCTAGAATGCTTATTCGAATCTTGATTCTATAAAATGGCTAAAATTAAAGCTTAAGCGCAAATGGTCTTGAAAAGAAATTGAAATTCTAGGCATCTTGTTATTAAATGTCTGCTACAAAAATATTCCATGCACATATGTAATATTTTAATTTTCAAATGGGAAGGTCTGTCCATATGATTAACTGATGTCTAATACCTATTGTTAAAATTTCTCCAAAATCTGGTTGATCTGAATTTCCGCGAAGGACTTCTACCACGTTTTTCTCCCTTTAACTTAAATTAAATTGAACTATATGTAGGCAATATTACCAATTCTTGCATCTAATAATTATTTAAATATTTTTTTCTTTTCGATGTTAATTTAGTCGGTACATTATTACATAAGGAACCACGCTAACTTTGACCATGACCCTAACCCTAATCTTAACGCAACCCTAAACAATAACCGTAACTCTAACCCTTGTCCTAACCCTAATCCTTAATCCTTAACCAAACTGTAACTCTTACCCTAACACAAACGCTAATCCAAACCATAGTCTCCACTTTGATCTTAACCTTAACACTAACCCTAAAGACGGGGTCAAAGTTAGCTCAGGTCCTACTG
Organism: Sepiola atlantica; assembly: GCA_963556195.1. Lineage (NCBI taxonomy): Eukaryota > Metazoa > Mollusca > Cephalopoda > Sepiida > Sepiolidae > Sepiola > Sepiola atlantica. The sequence continues at coordinate 180,220,351 of OY744516.1, read as the reverse complement.
TAAAAAAAGAACCATTTAGTCATATATTAGAAATTTCGCTATGCGAAAGAAAAAGAGAATGGACGTTGAGTTTTAACCTTGTGACATACACGCAGAAAACTAAGTTGTTCTACTCGTTAGTGAAACATTACAGTTAAAATATTGTGTGCACACCTTTGGTAGATATATTTCTATTTTATATGTGCCCCTGGGTGATTTTTTCCAGACTTAGGGCTTTCCTTTCTAAAATCAAAGGTCCTTATTTATACTTTAAAAATTGATGCAAGGCAAAGGAGGTGTATTCAACTTCATCTTTGTTACTAGTAACTGACCAGAGACACAGAGAATGGGAGAGTGAAAGAGAGATAAAATCAATAAGTAATCATATTTTCTCAGCTCATATTCGTTTACATGTCTACATTCTGCGGGCTCCAAACAGACTGTCCTCTTCTCACTTTGAGCCATATCATTTTCTATTAATTCCCACTGTCTACAAATCGTCAGCTCAGGTTATTAAATTGGCATCGCTGACCGTTTCATTTCCTGTTATTTTTAAATAATTATTTTATAAACCAGTGGTTCGACTAGCCCAATATCCTATATATGTGCAACATCCATTTCGACAATAAATTAATCTATAGATGTTTAAGCAAAATAAATGAACCAAATTAAACAAGTAAAAAATAAATTGTTTAGATTATTCGGACTACATTTTGCTTCTTATATTCACAATGTTTAAGCCTTTGTAAACTTCGACTATCATCATGTGCATTGTTCGAATTGGATTAAATAAGGCGGTACTCCTTTCGATCCTGAACCAGTGTCCGTGAACTTCGCGTCGGCAGCGTACGGGCATGCTATGTAAATATCCGAGAGAGACGAGGCGTATGGTTGCAGAGAGATGTCGAGTGATTAGCCAATCAGCTGTTATTAACAAGGCGATAATTTTCAAACCAGCATTAAAATTGATCAAAGCCTGCAGCAATTGATCTAAACCAGTGCATGTTAATTTCCTGTTAAATATCCCAAAATGAATTACTAAGTGTAGTAGTGTTGAATTTCCCGAAATATTCATTTCTTTCTGTCAGGAAAGAAAGCTGTTGTAAAAAGAAAAACATGTCAGCAATGTTAGTACATGTGCCGGTTGATAGAAAGAAAAGAATAAAGGACAAGTATTCAAGGAGGTGCCCACAAACACTAAATGTAAAGCTTGGAATTCCGTAAGAAGTAACACGTTTTTTTTTTGTTATTTGCTATCGTAAATAAAACTGAAAAAAATACGACGCAGCAACGTATCGAATTTATGGGCTAACACCATTCGGCTCGTCATTTCACGGGCGCTTACGTAGCACGCCCGAACGCTGCGAAACGAAGGTCACGGAAACTGGTGTAGGATCGATAGAAGTACTAATAAGACTTCCAGTTCGAATGTGCAGGTTTCCAAGTTCCACATAAGAATTCTCAACTTCAAATAAACAGAACATGGAATCGAAGAGATGGCATTGAAAAAGGTCGGGGGTTATATTAGCCGATATATTAATTATATAACAGCCAGAATAAGAATTGCAGTTCGAATGATGCAATTAATACAAATTATCCACCCCCAATCTAAAGAAAAATACGAAACATACATTGATAGTTGTTTCTTCATTTCTTTCTCTACATTTTTTAAAATTTAATTATCATATTGGTATCGCTTCCAAGCCAGCAAAGATTTTTGAACTTTTCTGAAATCTATCAATACTGTAACGGTACTGCATGTTTATGTCATAAGAACAAACTCTTTCAATATTATTGTCTAAACATTAAACGCTAAAAGCTTTGGGTATTATATCCGGCTAATCATTCTAGAAATGTATTACAAATTTGTAAAAATAATGTTCACATGTGCGAGCGATCAAAATCATTTGTTGGCTTTTACATCTATTACTAATAAAGATGTTTGCGTCATTACACAAAACTATAATATTACTTCTATTAATGTAATATTGTACTTTTTATCATAAAGAGTTGATAGCTGTCTGTCTGGAGCCGAAACAATACTACGACTTCTAATAATGTACTATCTCTCAATGCCCAATTTAAAAGAAGTAGTGTAGTATGTGTTATGTTGACGTTATACTATCCTTTTAGGTATCATCTTCTCCTTTGTGTAGTAGTGTAGTATATGTTGGTTCGTCATGATACAATCCTCCCGGGCATTATATCCTTGGGGGGTGCTAGTGTATGTTCTGTTGTGATGAGTCGATCCTACCATGTATTACCTCGATTTGTTGGAGTAGTGTAGTATATGTTCGCTTGTTCTGCCAGGCAGTACTTCCTCTTTTTGACGGGCAGGGTAGGATATATTTGTTCGTCATCCAAGGCGAGCAAAAATATGCGACCGGAGGGAGCATATATTTTCTATGTTTTTAAAATTATCCTTAATTTGAATATCCGTTTAATTAAAAAACACCCAGCTCAGCCAATATTCACCGTAATAAAAGTGTTAAATATTTTAAATTTTCTCTGTAACACGTCTGTACTCGGAACAATCTGCTATTTCCCCCGATAACCGTATGGTACGAAAAATCGACACCATTAATTACACTATTGCCTCATTTTAGATTTAAAAGCAATTTTCCTCACTTTAACGTCAGTGTTTCGCATTTCTATCTGATTAATTGGAAGTAAACTGTTTTTTTTTTCGATGCCCCTTTTGTCCTTTAATAGATGAGAGTGTACACGATTAGATCAGACTTGATAAGGAAACAGATTGGAGAACAAAACATATAAAGCTTAGTTGTATCAAAGGAGCATTATTAAACTATGTGTTGATTACACGGGCGAGAGAGAATGAATGACTAAAGTTGTCCCACCGAAGGAAAACATTCGACGCTGCTCTGTAGTTCTCTATTTGGTCTTTTAATATAACGATGCTTGTACAGATAAAATTCCAATTTTATATGCCAATACAACATTGAAAATAACTCATATTTCTACCTACGAATCGCTAATAATGTGTCTTTCTGACTGAACAGAAAAATAAATGAATCTCACTGATAAAGAATGTGAATTATTGCTCTTATTCATTGCGTTCGTTTTACTCATAATCTCAATACTAATCCGCGGGAGCGCTACTATCTATACACTAAAACTTATTGTGTTTATACGTTTTGAATCTGTTCACGTCCAGAAACAATTGGAGCAAGATGCGGAGAAAGAGAGTAACACGCGGCGAGAAGCATGCATACGGAGGGCTGAAAACGCAAGAGTAATTAATATGTCTAGATATATGCGGGAATATAAATGCGTAATTTTAATCTATTACTAATAGACATTTGGTATGTCTGTCTGAAATCGACACAGTACTATTAATTCGATTTATTGTACTATTGTACTATTTTTCAGTTTACCATAGTATTTAAACCTAATGTACTATATTAGAATGCTAAATTCGAGGAGTTGGAAATAGTGTAATTTCTGTTCTGCTGTTATGGTACCATCGTCTCGGGGATTCTTTCTTCTATTTCTGGGAGTGGGATGCCGCGTATTATCTGTTTGTTTTTTTTGGCAGTATAGATCATGTTGCTTCTCTCTCTCTCTCTCTCTCTCTCTCTCTCTCTCTCTCTCTCTTACTGACAAACACATAAACCTAATGTTTCTTTTTTATTTCGGTCGTTTATGGCTTCTCTGTTATTTCTTTCCTTCTCTTTATTGCTCCATGTCTCTCCCTTTATTTCTGTGTATGTCACTTCCTCTCGCCTTCTCCTGCCTGATTTCACTGCCTTTTAGTCTCGCTTTATGACTTTACCTCAATCTTCCTTCAGATTTTTTTCTTTTTCTCTCTCGCTTCAATCATTTCTCCATTTCACTTTTACCCCTCTCTTTTCCTTGCTCCATGTAGGATCATCTCTCATTCTCGTACGATGTCTATTCCTCTCTCGTTCGCTCCCTGGCTTGTATTCTTTCTCTCTCTCTCTCTCTTTCTCTCTCTCCCTCTCTCTCTCTCTCTCTCTCTCTCTCTCTTCGTACACCCATTTATTCTCTCTCGTTACACGTATCTTATACTCTGTTTCTCTTGTTTCATGCTTTGTTCTCTCTTTCTCTATATATACATATCCCGCCTTCCCTCTCTTTCTCTCTCTCTCTCTCTCTCTCTCTCTCTCTCCTTCTCTTCACACATATTCTCCACTTTCTCCATGCCACTTTCCAACACTCTACATGCTGTTTGTGTATCTTTCTGTTTCTCACTCTCACTCTCTCTCTCTCACATGGCACATTTTCTTTCTCTATATCTTTCTATCTCTCTCCTTCTAATATCTTTCTATCTCTCTCCTTCTAATATTTTTCTATCTCTCTCCGTCTCTCTCTCATTCTCTCTCTCTCTCTCATTCATACAAACACATGACACATCTTATTCGTAATCTGTCTCTTCCTTTAAGTATTATTTTTCTGTCATATTCTCATTTGTTGTGGACAAGGGAATCTTAATAACATGAAATAACCCAAGACTACCCCTCTTACTCTTTTCCTTACTTCTTCTCCTCCCACCTCTATTTTTGTCACATTTGAATGATCCCCCCTATTTCTTTTCTTTATTTTCGCCTCAAATATGAAATTGCTAATTCCCCCTCTCTCTTTCTTTCTCTTTCTGTGCGTGTGTGTAATTGTCTTTCGCTCTCTTCCCTATTTTCTTCCTAGTTATCTTTATATTCATTCTGTTTAGTTTCCGTCTTTCTAACCAGTTTCTCAATATTCAGTTACTCGGCCACTTGAATATTCAACTCTGTTAAATTTTCTGTTCAGCATTTAAACGAAGGATATAAAAAATGTATCAATATGAAAGCTTTCATGTTCCGAAAGTTTAACATATCCTTAACCACACATAACATCACACACATGCATAATATATATCACTAGCATACATACAGAAGAAATACACATCATCATCATTATTACAATCATTATCATCACAACCAGCATCATTAACAACAACAGCAACCTTACTTTGAGAACATATCATTTGTCCTATGTAAATTGCTCCACACACCTTCGCAATAGAGAGAAAAGGGCAAAAATAAAAAAAGTATATAAGAAATTCTGACATATTTGCTCGGATATATAAGTATTTATCTTTCGTCAAAGAGAAGAAACCTGATATAAGATTTACCTAAATATATTTACATAAGCAAAACAAATATTTATTTACCTTTCTTGAAGAGAAGCAGCGCAACGTATTATCTTTATTTTTGAAAGAGAGAATAATGTTTTATTTAAAAGTATAAATCAAGAAGTATTTAAACTTATGGTATGAGGACAACAACTCGCGTATTCCCAACTTAGATCTACAGGCTTTACATCTCGAATATGAAGCGCTGTCTTATATTAGAATATTCTTAATTCCATACACTAGCATCTTCTTTAAGCCATATAATATGAGGCCAGTAGTGTACACCAGTATCAATAGTCTATTCAATTGATATGGCTGACAACATAAACAATATTAGTGTAGCATGTAAAACATAAACAATTACATATATATATATATATATGTATATATATATATATATATATATATATATATATATACATATATATATAGCACAAGCAGAAGCTTCATTTCTCATTTCCGCATGAAATCATCAGAATATATATATATATATATATATATATATATATATATATATGTAGAGATTATTAAATAAATTAGTAGGTATTATTGTAAATACAAGTTAACCATCTAAAGAAATCTATGAACACTTCTTATATATATATATACCAAATCGCAAACAATAAATCCACGCAGTTATTCTGACGATTTCATACGGAAATGAAAATTGAAGCTTCTGGTTATGCTATATATATATATATATATATATATATATATATATATATATATATATACAACAAACAAAAAAACAAAACATTTTAGTCCCAAGTCGTTCGGTGAAAAATCACGTTTTTGTAAATCGATTTACTTTTTGCAGTCCCTAGATTAGTTTGCTTCCAAGAATCTAGTTTTAACATTATTTAAGAGATGACCAGTTGTTTACCATGAAAAACTGTTTCGAGAAATATCTATGAATTATGTTAGCGAAATTATATTTAAGAATATATATTTCATATGAAGTTTTAAAATAAAATAGTTGTGGCTCAATTGATTTACTTGATAAAGTATTATCAAACATTTAAATTAAATTAAAAGTACATGTTCGTACGAGAATGTATTTCAGAATGCAACCTAGTTCACAGGTTTTGTGTTGCAACCATAGAGAGAAATCGTCCTAACTTCAAAGCTTATTGGATTTTTACTCGTGTCGAGGCGACCGTTTTCCAAATAAACTAGTGTCTATAATTGCAGATGTTTACAGTTAGAATTAATCGCATAGCTTAGCATTTATTGTGCACGTGAAAAACACAATTGGCTTAGTAAAAGACGGAAGGAGTTAGATTTTTGACAGCTAGAGTCAATTTCGGTGTTGTACATTTTGTCTATGTTGTTACTTGTTTGATTAACAATAGTTTCTTCTGAACTGTGTACCGTTATTGTGAAATTATAAAGGCCACAGGGTATTTACATAGATCTTGGTTTTCTACATGAACAAAAACCGACGTTAAACAAAAAGATAATGAATAGCATCACCTGTATGAACGATTTCCATTTTTACAAACAGCGACGACAAAAATTAGAATAAAGAAAACAACTGTTGTGAAGTAGTCCAACAGTAAAAAGAAGAAGTCAAGTCGAGGTTGCGTTAAGATAACAAGTGTATTAACATAAAATGTACAAAGGTAAGGAAACTGACTGGCACTCGGCTAGACAGTTACAATACCGTCCTTTTTCTCCGTGGTGATTGTCTACTCGCACTATTTATAGTGAGAACCGGTGTAGTTTCTCTTCTGTTAGAACGGCCGGTGTAACAAAAACAAGTTTTTCGCAACATATCAAAAAGAAAATATTTTCAAACAACTTTCTAAGAACAAATGAAATATTTATTTTGCATAAAATATGTTCTTTTATATCAATATGTGTAAGTGATAAATATCTCTCTCTTTCTTTCTCTCTCTCTCTCTCTCTCTCTCTCTCTCTCTCTCTCTATATATATATATATATATATATATATACAACAGCTTCTCTTTCAAAACATACATTTAACTGTCTACAGTAGTACACCTAACACTAAACAAGTATACCTCAAAGACATATTTTACATAACAAAATACCGCAAATCGAATGGAGAAAATAATATAATCTGAGGTTAAGATCGGATTCTAACTCGGCCTGATGAGATCTCAGTTTATAATAGCTGTTGATCGATAACATCAACCTGCCATTGTCGCATATTTTGTACACGTCTGTGTAAATAAAAATAATCATATATCAAAGCTCTATTTGATGTTCCGCACTTTTCATAAACCCGGTTGAAATTCCTTGGATTACTACCCTGTGGATGTTTTACCTGGATAATTATATATATATATATATATATATATATATATATTTCAAAACTATACGTTACATACTTCACAGACGTACCATGGTTTTATTAAGTTAGGTTGACTTAGTTTTGTTAAAAAACGTCGTTAGAGCCTATTTAAATCAGCGACTCACGAAATAAAAACATATAAATATATATTTTCTATCGTTCCGGTGAGTTTTCTCAAGCGCACACTTTGGAAGAAGTGTCGAGTCAATTGGGGTCAACTGTATGTTTATATGGGTCTTAATCATAACTAAGTATTATTTAGAATAAATTACTTGTTGCAAATGGATGTTGTATGTTTCTCTGCTTCAATTTGCCTTCATATTTAAGGGGGTAGTGTGATTTGTTGTTTATCCGTCAGTGATTTGGTTAGATGTTTGGGTGAGTTGTATTCTGGGTTTAAGGTTTATATCTATATTACTTTTCTCATTTTGGGGATAGTGCTGCTATTTGAGTAGTAAGCAATTTTTATAATTCTAGTTTATTAGCTACCTGTGGGCTTTGTGTTAATAGAGGGGGTACCTTCATCAGTAAAAAAGTTACCTTAAGAATATTAAGATTAGTGGATAGGTTAATATACGATTAAAAAGAAAAAACAGGAATAATCCGGCGAGCAGTAAAACAATTTAATCCATAGCCGAGTGGTAAATAGATAAATAAAGAGAAAAGGAGAGAGAAAAGGAATAGCGAAAAGTAAGACACTAATTTAGAATTTCGTCTAAATTTAAATGGCTTTGTATATCAGCCGGTGACTACTTGGAATCAGTCTGGCAACCAAGGGACTTGCTTGTCACTTTGTAAGATTAAGATATGTTCGATTTAGACATAGGATTTTATCCTCTCTGGCATTATCTCCTTCTCCTTCGAGAGAGAAATGAGTTAGTTTATTGCATGTCGCCTGATGGGGCCCTACCAAGAAATGCCGTCGCGTAGGTATTTACTTATCTCTCAATGAGGACAGTTTGACACCGTTCGATTTTAGATTTGGGGAAAAGTTATCACCCCAAAAAGGGGCACTAGATAAAAACAGACATAAAAATTGGCAAAGTCTAGTGAAGCATAGTATCGAAACAGATACTACACCTTGATACTACTTTCATAGTACGCCCTCGGCGGGCTGGTTTCCCCTACATTTATCTAACCATGTGTAAAATCTTACTGCTGTGTTTAGCAAAGAAATAGAGGACGCTTTTGTTTGGCTCTAGTTTTCATACATACGATGAAATTTGGCTAATTTCTAGGGGATGATTCGCGAAAAGCCTGACACTTTTATATGAATTAAGTACGGTTGAATGCGTTCTGATGAAGCCATCCTCCCATGTAGTACCTTATATTTCAGAAGTAAAGTTGGTGTATATATATATATATATATATATATATATATATATATAATGAATTGTATGGGGAACATACTACACGAAATGAAATAAAAAAGAAAAAATATATATATATAACAAACCGTAATGTATGATGTCGGAATTCACGAATAAAAAATTCACGAATAAAACCTAAAGTTCACACATTAAAAAAAAAGAGCTTAACGTTTCCAAGGCGCCTTTCGTCTGACTCCTGTCAGGGGAATCGTCGGTAGAATAAATAAAATACACGAAAACCATGAATTGGTGAAAAATTCAGTTGCAAGAAGGTGGCTACAGGTGATATACGTGCGAGATTGTATATATAAATAAAAAACGCAAGTAAAATGGAACAATTTTAAATCAACCTACGGACGACCACGAAACGCCAAATATCTGTAGAGAATGCTTAATTGTCGTTGTCTACAGAGAGTAGGACGTCGTGAATTTATGATGATGGCTTCCAATATGTCCAGATGGAAGCGGTGTCGTGCTCTGTGCACAATAAAGAATGTATCATCAGAATAATGATCACGACAGCTTCTTTTGTCCAGAAGGTGGTCGCCAATGGCAGACTCCTGAGCTTGTGAACACCCGGATAATGGAACCGGTGTGTGTCGGCGAACACATCCGGACACATGTTGAGCCACTCTTACCGACAATCGCTGAATGGTGTTGCCTACATAGTCAGCGTCACACTGACATTGAAAATGATAAATCACGCAACTTTGCTCATTGGTAGACAATAAGTCCTTACGAAAGAGAGAGAGATATAGCCACGATTTCATAATTGCACTGAATAACACGGTTCGTTTAAGAGGAAAACTACGTTCTCTTAAATGCAAAATCGTCTTTCTCCGAATATGTTTGAAGAATGTTGTGGTCCCCAGGTACATCTCCTCGCGTATCTCGAAGATCAAATGTCGCAATCCATTTGAAATCGAGAGGGTTTTCCTATTAGATGAAATTCGACGCCATTCTGAGATGTTGTCTTCTACAAAGACGCATTATCATTCTCTTTGTGTTTCTGTCTGAAATACCTAGTCTTTCTTTGACAAATTCCGTTTTTCTAAACTATTGTCTAAGCAGGATCGCACTTTTCATACTATGCTAAGTCTCAGAACGATAAATATTTAAGTATGTTGATTAAAAGAAAGTTTGGCATTCGTACAAATTCAGATCAACATATTTTTAATCTTTCTGATTATATTTTGTCTTATATAGATAAGGTCGTGTTGTCTAGAGGTCTTGATTTTTGCATTCCTCCATCAGGCATTGACAGAGCCGGAATGTTTGCCGAGTTTGAATTGATGTTCTCCCAGTTGAGAATCCTTTGCCCTTCGTCTAATCAGTCTATAGGTCAGCTTAAAGCCCGTCTTAACGAATATGCTCATTCTATTGTGAATTCTACGGTACGCTCTGAGGAATCGTTTTCTCAAAAGAACCATTTTCAAGCTGCCAAATTGCTTAAAGCGAGGACCGACATTTATATTACCAAATCTGATAAAGGTTCAGGTGTCGTCATTCTCAATCGAGCCGATTGTCGGTTAGAGTGGCCCGGATGTGTTCGCCGACATGAACCGGTCCCGTTATCCGAGTGTTCACAAGCTCAGGAGTCTGCCATAGGCGACCACCTTCTGGACAAAAGAAGCTGTCGTGATCATTATTCTGATGATAGATTCTCCATTGTGCACAGAGCACGACACCGCTTGGTTTTTGTTTATTTAATTTATTTACGACGATTCCCCCGACGAGAGTCGGACGAAAGGCGCCTTGGGAACATTAAGATGTTTTCTTTTTGCGAATGTGTGAACTTTAGTTTTTATTCGTAAATTTTTTATTCGTGAATTCTGACATCATACATAACGTTTTTTTTATATATATTTTATTGCTTTTCTATATCATTTCATATAGTATGTTCTCCATACAATTCATTATTTATTTTGTGGTGTGGCACCATTTTGTCTCTTCATATATATATATATATATATATATATATATATATATATATATATATATATATATATACTTACATAAATATGCATATACATATGTACATATATATATATATATATATATATATATGAATATATATATGTACATGTGTATATATATATATATATGCATATATATATGTAAGGGTTGTGGGAGTGTTTGTGTTAGGGTGTAATTAGTTAAAGAAATGTGGAAAAGCGGAGTAACAAACTAGCAAAAATATAGACATCCCCCGTCATTGTAGCTGGGCTTAGAAACTTTGCAACCATATTCGTTTAGAAACTAATATGGTCGTAACCATCGACCGAAATAAACGAATGTGGTTGCGACTATCCACCTAAATATCTTAACTCTAATACAATGATGTGTTCGTGTCCTTATTTTTGCTTTTTTTCTACTTTGCTTTTCCACATTTCCTTAACCAATGTCACATATTGTCTGAACTCTCATTTTATATTTACTCTAGCATATATATATATATATATATATATATATATATATATATATATATATATATATATATATATAGAATAGTAGTATATGATTACTTTTAATTATGATATTATAGCTCTGATTTCCTAAAGGTTCAAATATTGAGCTGAGTTTATAACTGTTATATTATTGAGTAGATGTTAATATAAGCTTGACTTAACCGCCATTATATATTCAAGGTAGGATTAATGCCTGCTCATTTTATAGTACTTAAGTCCACTCACTTTACTTATCTATCACTATATATATACATACGTATAAATATATATATATATATATATATATATATATATACATATATATATATATATACATATATATATGTACATATATATATATATATATATATATATATATATATATATATATATATATATATATATAGTGATCAACAGACAAGGTTTTTTGTTGTATTAACTGTGTCTTAACTGTGGCTAATCGCAAGCAGTCTGGGTCTATTACACATATGACACATACCCTCGTTACAGGGCAAGGGACATTTATAATGTTTATATAGGTTTACATACAAATTATTTACTGCCTCGAGTGCTTTATTATATAGTAAAGTGTTGTGCATGATCTTAAAGGAGCATCAAAACAAGTTCGTTCTACCACTATTATCAGTTTTTGCTAGACAAGCGAACCAACGGTCGAGGTCTCTTGCCACTATGTAACCTACTCGAGTTATATAGAGAACTGCAGACAGACACACGAGGAGGAAATTATTAACATCAGTATGAATGTAAAGTATGCAGAAATAATATTGTTTTTCATTAGACTGAGAACTTTACAGATGTGCAAAAAATGTATATTTTCCAATTTTTATTTTATGAAATATATTTTGAAATTTTAACTTTCATTTTTTTCAAATGTTATGTGAGTGGTACTATATATGTTTTTTTGTTTGTTTGGGTGTAGCAATATATATATATATAGTTGTTAGAAGCTTTAAGTCATTTAAAAATAGAAAGAAAATGCAGTTTGAATTCTAAGGGATACTAACTAAATCCAATATATTGCAGACTTGGCAGTTGCATAAGCTGACTTACCGCTGGAAAAATGAAATAAAAAGGGAGTTCTAATATCTAACAGTGATACAAAACAGGTGAAATATTAAGCTGGGATCATCAGCTGTTTTCTATGTAACTGTTTCGGAGATTTTAAAATAACACAGTTTTAATATATATATATATATATATATATATATATATATATATATATATATATATATATATATATAGTGAATGCTTTTATTCAAACATGTACAAGTCTGCTACACTGGCATGTCGATGTTATCGATCTACAGCTCTCAAGAGCTGATGTCTCATCAGGCAGAAAATTATTTTTTTTAGTTTTTGATCCAACCTGGTTGCTGAATTCCAGGGAGAATGAAGTCAAGCAAAAAAGAAGAGGAGAAATAAATAAAAAATTGGTTTTGGTAATATGTGGTTTACTTAAGTAAACCACATATTACCAAAACCAATTTTTAAATATTTGAATAATTAAATACTGATCACTTTAATCAAAATTACTGGCCCCCACCATTTCTAATCCCCCCCATTTCATAGACCATAACTTGCGTTAACAACTTTAACTAGAACACCTTACCACTAATATTATAACAGGTGTTAACCCCACCATTAATAATAGGATTACAACGAATAATAAAATGTATTTATCTATACCACTGAAATTAATCGATATATAAATTCCATTAAAAATAAAAGCTATTACCAGTATGTTTTATTAATCCATCACTAACTATTATTTATAATCGAAATACATTTATTTATACTCCAAAACAATTCAAACTAAATATAATAGTATAATCCATCAATATCAATGTCATAAACTTATACACGATCCTTACCAAGAATAATTCCAAATATATTTTAACTCATTAGTACCTAGAACTAAATCTACTAATATTACTGCCACTAATCCATATATGAATTTTACTAAAAATAAAGATAATTACCATTATGTTTTATTAATTAACTGATAAATACTATTTAAAATACATTTAACTATCCATCAAAATAATCAAAATTAAATGCCAATTGATCAAAATATAACAACATAATTTATTAACATTAAAGCCATAAATCCATCAATGAGTTAAACTAAAATATCCCCGTAAGCTAGGTGTCATGTAATTGTTATATGTCTGCATTGACAGGAAGCAGACACAACAAATTTGAAACCTCCCCTCCCCCTCTTTCTTTATCTTCTCTTTCGCTCTTGTTTCATCTCCCCCCGACCCCCCCTCTTTATCCAGCCCAGCGCTGAATAAAAATAAATATGAATTTAACTCGAATCTTACATTTACCATTCCCGCAACAAATCCTAAATGGCTATAGACATCCACCCCTAACACCCCTCCACCCCTTTCTCTTTCTTTTTCTTCCAACCCCCCTACCCTAACTAAGCGTTGGATAAAAATAAAAAATAAAAATATAAATAGCTGTAAATTAAACTTTTCTAACAGCAGTTGTATCTTTCTTCCTTTCCCTTCTCTTCTCTTTTTCTTTTACTCGCCCCCCCCCCCCCCTCCTTTCTACCCCGCTCAGCGTTGGATATATAAAATATATAAAAGATAAAAATAAAAAAATGAAAATAGTAATTTCTAACAGCAATCATATTTTAAAATCGGTCACATGACTTTTATTTCTTTCTCCTCTTCTTTTTTGCTTGACTTCATTCTCCCTGGAATTCAGCAACCAGGTTGGATCAAAAAATAAAAAAAATAATTTACTGCCTGATGAGACCTCAGCTCTTGAGAGCTGTAGATCGATAACATCGACATGCCAGTGTAGCAGACCTTGTACATGTTTGAATAAAAGCATTCACAATACAGCTCTATATTTTTTATTGAGCACTCTTTTATAAACCCGGTTTGATTCCCTTTGGATTTCTACCCTGTGGATTTTTACCCTACCTGGATTACTATATATATATATATATATATATATATTATTAGACAGACGAACAACACAGGTAAGGAGGACATTTTTTTAAACTACTAATATAAGTTAGCAAAACATTTATACGGAACAAAACTTAGGTTTAGTATACGGAATGTTTATGTTTTTGTCTTTTAAGGGAAGTGGGGTCTGAAAAACTCTGCTGGGAAGCCATGAAATTAAATACTGTCTAGTTTTTAAATGCCCGAAACAGTTTTTCATGGTAAACAACTGATGACCCTTAAATAATGTTAGAAGCAAACTAATATAATAATTGTAAAAGTTCAATTGACTTACATGAGTGATTTTCCACTGAACGACTTTGGACTTAAGGTTTTTTTGGGTTTTTTTAATATAGTTTTAATGGTTGAGAAACTTCCAAGACTATATATATATATATATATATATATATATATATATATATATATATATATATATATATATATATATATGTAAAATGAAAGAAGGTCAACCAAAAATACTATTTTTGTATTCATCAACGTTTCTTCTTTATTTAAAGACTTCCTCGGGTGTATATGTTTGAAGAAATAGCATACAAGTACAACTATTTTGTTTGTGACGTAAAGTAGCAGAAAGGTGAATTCGTCACAAATAGACCAAACCTTTTTTTAAATACTTGTACTAGTAGGGTTAGTTCTTCAAACATATAATACCGAGGAAGTATTTAATCAAAGAAGAAACGTTGATAAATACATAAATAATATTTCTGGTATTTTTTTTCATTTTCCATTATGTTGGAATTGTATTGACATATAGTTATGTTAGTGTGTTTATATAATTGTATGTACAATATTCACTTTTAGTATGTGAACACAGTTGCTAGAGACAAGGATTCTCAATGTGAGCGATATTTAGTTTAATTTTGTTTCATGCAAAAAAGGTAAAAGAAGATGGAAGTTTTGTCCGCTTGCTGTGATATTGTTCACACAAACAATAATGGAGTTGTAGATAACTTCCTTTGAAGTTTATCATTATACATATTTGATTTGGATCTATCAACTATTTAGTGGCTATCTTTTGATGAGTCTGAAGTCCCCTCTTTATCCGTACTTTTCATGATGTCTAGTATCTAGTAATCATCAACTGCAAGTAATTATATGATCTCTTCTAAATCTATACGATCAATTCGGTATCAGCTATTGTATATCGAATTACAACTGACGTACATTCGTTTCAATCTTACTTCCAACTATATACAATTACGTTTTTAACACAGATTCCGATACATTAACGTCATATCCCTAGCAAATATTTCTCTAAAATGTCCAAATGTTTGCATTACAAATTACTCTTATTAGTTTATACCCGCTCCTTTTGACAATATTGGTGCAGTACCTGGGTATGTTCACCTTTAAATTGCAACTGCCATTCTGAAAGAAATATTTGAGAAATTGTGTGGAAAAAATCGCTACTTAGTTTTTGCATTAGAGAGTACGTAACTGCGATGAATGTGTGTATTTAATGTTTTTATTGACAAGAAACTTTTGAAATTATGTTTTTCAGACAAAATATTTCGCTTTTGCGAATGTCTAATACCCTTGAGGTCTACTTCTTTTTCGGATCATAATAAAATGTCACTAAGCTTAAAATTATATTAATGTAATGTTTATATGATTAGGTTATATTCGATTCCTTAAATTTATAAAACACTTTAGATTTAAGCGATATGCAAGGTCAGGTATCAACATCGTAAAAACTACAGCCGGAATAATATTTACTCTGCCTATTCCTTTTTTGTCAACCAATCACATGTTTCTATTTGCGTACGAATAGATTACCTCCAAACACATGATTTCTGATTACAATATAACCAATAAAATGCATAATATCTTACATCTTTCATAAATGAAAAAAAACACCGTGGAAAATAAAACATTATTCATTGACTAACTGACGACACATTTTCAAAATAATATTACGGTGTCTATAACTCTCTATTTATTTTTTTAAACTATTACGTCATCACTTATCAAAACTAAAAGCAACTGGAGGTTAAGTGTTAGTAAAATGGATCGATTGATATGTATTATGAGAATATTATGAGAAGATTTACAATAATAAATGGAATGGATAAAATATACGAGGACAATTATGACAAATGTTTATAAACATAAGATTTTAAGATAACAACGTTGTGGCCTTCGGGGAAGCAATGTTGTGGTAATGTATTAAATAGATGAGCAATTCTTCGAAAGAACCTCCGTTAATTGATTTCTTTTTCGCTGTTAGTGACACGGAAGAAGTTATTTACAATGGCAAATTATACAACAAGTAATCAGAGATTGAAGCTTAGTCGAGCAGGTTCCATAGACATAAGGATAGAGTAGAGAAAGACTAGCAACATCTGCGAGAAAATCAATTCAGAGAACATAAAGAGATTATCCTCGACTAGATTGCGAATCCATTTTGAATTGTCATGGCACCAGTCCATATGTGGCACCTGCACTAGATGTAAAGATTATCTTATTCTTATATAGGAAGATGATTGCACCAGGAGGCATGCACTTTGTGGAGCGGTAGAATAACCAAACAATTTCCCAACAATTACAAAATGAAGCAAAAGTCCCGAACTTTCATTTTTCTATTTCAGTTATTCTATCTTATTTTCAAAGATTTACATGTAGTTATTGACCTTTTCCATTTTGAACTTATCTGCAATAAATGGGTATATATTTATTTACTTATAAAAAATAGGTGATTCAATATATTCCCTCCGTCTGCGAATTTTTCAAAAATGCAGGTTGTGGTAATAGTGTCAATGTTTATACATCTATTGGTGTTGTGGTAAAAGTCGGAAATAAAATGAAATGAGACGTGATAGGGTAGGAGATAGTGATAGGGTGTATTGAGTCGAAGACAAAAACAACGCACACTAAACCTTCTAATCTATCTCTGAACATTACTTCGCACTTTGTATAGATCATGTGTACGCTATTTCATCAGTTATTTGAGCCAATTTTTTATAGTTGTTTTTAAAAAGGAAAAGATTGTTGCGCCAAAAAATGCTGAGCGGATAAAATATGAAACGCGGTGAATTCTGACATTACTTTATATGTAAGATTAGCTATTACTTGCATTTCTACGGAGAATGATACAATTTAAACCAATTTATTTAAATTAATTGTAGAAGTTTCCACAGTCTATAGTAGTTTAACATAGCCTGGTATAGACGATACATTTTAAAACTATAATGCCAATTCAACTGAATAAAATAGACTCAATGAATTCTTAAAGAACTGATATGCTAGCTTGACCCATTAATTACCGCGTTACCCGGAGTACAATTTTCTAGAAATTAATTTTGCCCTAAAACAATATTTGAGATGTTAGTTTCTTATTTATCTAAGGAACTATAAAACATTAAAACCCTACATTTTTTCCATGATAGAAACGATCCCATAACTTGAGCCACGAAGCAGGTCATGGAGAAAGTTGATTTACTGATCAATCTTATAACATTCATTTGTTTTAAAAGAAAATTTCTTTATGGATTTAGTGTCGTTCATAATTTATCAAAGTCTTTTTTCCGACGCCATGTCACCGTGCTCAAAACATATAATAACACTCGTTAACATTGGCAGTGATAATCTCTTTCAAGCCTCTCCATTCTCCTTAAGATGACATAAGCCTTTCAGTCAGATGTCTTGACAGTTTGGGACATGTCATTTTCGTTTTTTTCTAGGCGGAAAATTTATTGATTCTGCAAAGTTCGTTTCGCGTAAAAATCACTAAACCCTTTTCACATTTCTTGTGTGTTTCAGGCTTTGAATGGCGCAACATAGGCGCTTTTTCACTTCCCTCATTAGAGCTCACCCTGACACATGCCGATAATAGTTTATTCCGATGTTGGGTTGTTTTTATGTCATTAAATTATAGTAATCCGATCAGAATCTTTCTTCACCGATGCTTGAACGTGCTTATTTGCGCTGTTTACCCACTCGGGGGAATTTCTGCTTCAACAGAATTGCAAAGTCGAGAGAACGTATGACTTTTATTATTTAATTTAATGTTTTTCTTTTTGGGGACAAGTATTATTGTTTTGTTTCTTCTTTAAATACTTCATCCCGAAAACATACAGCCAGTTACCGTGAACCTGCCCACGTGTACGTGCTTCTGTTTCTATCAAAGATCAAATCTTTTTAACAAAAGTAGGTCCATTCTTATACACTGAATAAAAAATAACATTAATTATTATTTTTTAAGATATAAATAATAATCTTATGAAGACAAATACGTCCTCAAATACCTGACGCATCAATCATATTGAGTTTAAGCACATTGCTTTTTTCATTGCATCTTAGGCATTTTGTTATGATATACGTACGAACACGAGATGCGTATCATTATATAGATCATTACTTATTCTTCGTCAAGTGTGGTTCAAATATATTCTTTGATTTTTATTTAAGTATACTTTTTTAAAGAGACTAGTATCACTGAAGAGTTTATGGGATGTTGACGTCTACATTTAGTTAAGCGTAATATAAATTAAATATTTTGTTTTACTTTCCACGTCTAGATTTCTATTACAATTGATTGAAGATGCAAGACCAATCATAATACGAAATGGAACGTCTGTGTGTGCGTGGTTATTCAAGGCGGTCAATCAAAAATCACTGATTTTATTAATGAAGCATATGATACTTATGTTTGAGTATTTTTTCTTGGTCTTCAAACATATTGACTAATATAAATATCATGTACACGTTCTGTGAATGAATATATCCCATTGCGATTTTTTGTTTTTTTCTACAAATATATCTGGAAGTAGGAATTAATATCATTTTTTATATTTCAAAAACTTGACTTGATTCCGTGAAATAAGCATGTTTTATTCGATTCAATATAGACAGTGAAATGTAAAATTTCCATAGAAAATTTACTAGATTTTTAAGTCTATGTTGTAGTCCGTCAAAGAAAGAAATAGAATCCTTGCGCAGCACCTCCCCAGATGTTCCAGCAGGATTTGTTATCGAAAGGACCGTGGTTCCAAGTGTTAACGAGAATTTAACTATTTCAGAATTGTGTTTTTTATAGTGAGTGTAAAAGCAGCAATGAAACCACGTCAGTGTTTTTTCCTATGCATGTACGTTGTTTACTACGACCTTATGTTTCTAACACCGTTGGCATCATATACAGGATAATCTTTATTTCGCAGTTGTTTTCTGCAATGCGATTTTGATGACTTTTGGTTTTGGGAGCCAGATTTAGCCGTCCTCCAGAGAGGGCGCCTGTTATTCGCGAATATTCATCCATCTGGTAATAACTAGCCACGCCGTCGTTTAACCCCAGTGATCTAACGATAACCGGTGTGTCAACCTGATTATCCGTTTATTTAATTATTCTGATTTGTTATTTGAAAATATCCGTTGTCCCCTCCTTTTGTATTGTATGCCTTTCCAAACCTTGAGGGAAATGCTTTCTGTCAGCTTTTCCGGAAAGTTCGCGCCGATCTTTCTGTGATAGCTAATGTTTCGGCATGTTAGAACATGCCAAATTATAGACCGATGTCGAATACTTACATTTCCCCTTAGGGCATATCTAAAGCTATCTCTTGAGAAAGAAAATTACACAATTATTTAACCTGTATTAATTATTTAGTCTTTTGAAAATTGAAGATTTAAAAATAACTATTTTAGGCACTTCATGATTTTCTATTTCCATAAAAGTGTTTCGCATTTTGTGTTTGTTTCAGACTGTGAATAGCATAACCTAGGCGCTTTTCTACTTCTCTCATTAGACCTCGCTCTGACACACGCCGATAATAGTTTATTACCTTTTTGAGTTGTTTTTATCTCCTAAAATATTTTTAATCCGATCATGATTTCTCCTCATCGTTGCTAGAACGTGCTTATCCGAGCTGTTTTCTTACTCGGGGGAATTTCTGCTTCAACAGAATTGCAAAGTCGGGAGAATTTATGAGTTTTTTTTTTATTAATGTTTTTTTTTTTAGGATAAATATTCGTCTTTTTTGCTTCTTGCAACACTGCATCCCGAAAACATACAATCAGTCATTGTGAAACTTGCACTTGCTTCTGTTTCAAAACTTGTTTTCAAAGATCAAAGATGTCCTAACAAATCTAGGATTGTTCTGTTATACTGAATTAAAAAATGACAATAAGTTTTCTTGGTAAGGCTATTCTCTAAAATATGGATTATTATCTATATGCGTCCCCAAAAACCTTACTAATCTAGCATATTCGGTTTAAAGAAATTATCTTTTTTTTCAATGCATAATGAGCAATACGGCAATCGAATTCATTTGAGTTGGTGATGACATACGTACGAACACGCAATGCCTTAGCGTATTATTATACAGGGTGTTTCAAAAGTCTTGGGAACATAACAATTTTTAATAACTCAAAAACTATTAGGAGTTGAAAAATGAAATTGGTACCGTTGGAAAGGTTAAAGTTTCAAGTTTTGTGGGGATTTTCAAAGTTGCTCAATATGAGCACCATTCGTCACACGGCAGACATCTAGTCGATAGTCCATTTCCTGCCAAACGCGTTCCAGCATCTTGACGTCAATGGTTCCCACAACTGCCGTTACTCGAGCCTTTAGTTCGTCAATATCTCTTGGAAGGGGCGGCACATAGACTTGTTGCTTGACAAAGCCCCAAAGGAAAAAGTCACACAGGGTAAGATCTGGAGACCTAGGAGGCCAGGGCATGAGAACGTCATCACCTCGCCCAGATCTCCGAATCCATCTACCAGGCAGCCTTGTGTTAAGAAACTGCCTTACTCTAAGACTCCAGTGTGGTGGTGCACCATCTTGTTGAAAAATGAAGTCATCAGATTCTGCTTGTTCCAACTGAGCCATTAACCAGTCTTCCAGCATGTTGAGATAGGATTCACCAGTGATAGTTGCCTCTTACAAGAAGAACGGTCCATAGACACCTTTCTTGGAAATTGCACAAAACACGTTCACTTTTGGTGAATCTCGCTCGTGCTCAAGAAGTTCATGAGGATTCTCAGTACCCCATATGCGAGTGTTATGCTTGTTAACTTTGCCATTCAGATGGAAGGTCGCCTCATCGCTAAAAACAAGCCGGTCATCAAAGCCGTTATCTTCCAACTTCTCTTGCATTGCAATGCAAAAGTCACGGCGAAGTGGCTTATCAGTGTCCTTCAACTTTTGGACCAACTTGAGCTTGTAAGGTACCATTTGCAGTCGTTTCCTTAAGACACGCCAGACAGTTGCTGGAGCAAGCTGAAGTTCCCTGCTGGCTCTTCTCACTGATTTACGGGGGCTCCGCTGAAAGGCTGTCCGAACTTGCTCAACTGCATCTGCTGAAGTTGAAGGGCGACCTGTTCGCTTACTTGGGCACAAACACCCATCTTTCACAAATTTAGCATGCCATCTGACAATGGATTTCCTTTCAGGGGCTTCTTTTTTAAATTTCCTGCGAAATGCACGCTGAACACATGTCCACGATTCAGTCTTTGCAAATTGGAGGACGCAAAATGCCTTGTCTTGTTTAGAGAACGCCATTACTGCACCTGGAAAGATAACACGAAAATCATTAGTATGACCAAAAACTTGATTAAGCAAGCTATAAAATGGCACCAGTTTCATTTTTCTACCTGGAATAGTTCATGAGATATACGCATTTGTAATGTTCCCAAGACTTTTGAAACACCCTGTATAGAGCATTAATTATCCTTCATCATGTGTTTTTTCTAAGATATTCTTGAGTTGTATTTAAGCATACGTTGTTAAAAAGAGTGGTATCATCCGATAATTTATGATATTAGTTTAGGCCACCGTTAGTCAAGCGTAATTTAGAAAAAATAATAATTTGTTCCACTTCTTACGTCTGGCATTGTATAACAATTGATTGAAAGTGTAAGAACTATCATAATAAAGACTATTACGTGTGTGTACATATGGTTATTCCAGACGGTACAATAAACAATCGCTAATTTTGTGAATAAATCATATCATACTTACGTTTGAGTAAATCATTAAGTGTAGTGTTTATTTGGTCCGAAAACCTCAAGTTCTAATATAAATATCATGTACACGTTCTGTGATAAATATGTTATAACGTGATATTATATGTTTTATTTTCCGACAAATACATCGGAACATAGGATCTCATACTAAGTCATTATATTTAAAAAAACGACCTAATTACCTACAATGAACACGTATTTCTAATTTTGTAGTGAAACTAGCGTACATCGTTTATTATTTCTATGAAACCCTCACTAGATTTTAAAGTCAATTATTTACTCGGTCAGTCCAGTGCACTAGAAAATGACGTCATACTATAAAGTAGCAAACGAAATCTGTCGACTTATGGAGACAATGAATGGCCGATCTAAAAAATATCAAAACATTTTGATCCTTCCCTTCACTTAAAAAATTATCAAAATTCAAGAAATCAACAAATTTTAATTACATTTTCGGTATTTATTAATTACCGATCTCGGAATATAATTTACCCATTACAATAATGCAAATGTATTATTTCGCGTAAACAAAACACACCTTTACTAAAGTTATGTATCAGAGTACTAAAAAAACGCATGAATGTAATTTTTTGATCAAAATGAATTATTGTAAATGTTTACAATTAAAAATATACTACTCTGTTAGATAAGTTCTGAGAGTCGTAATATAAAAAGTATATAATCAAAATTAACATAGAAAAAATGTATTAATCAGTAATATAACCGCCATGTTCATTAATTACACGCTCACAATGACGTAATAATTTTTTTACTTGCTCATGATATTCATCTTCTGGAATGTCTCTTAGCACTCGCAGCGCCTCAATCTTCACCTCCTGTTGAGATCAGGTGAATAGGGGCTCTGCTTCAATGTAACAATTCCTCGACTTTCGAAAAATGAACTGGTCTCACGTGAAACATGACAGCGTTCATTGTCATGTTGCCATGCAACAGCACGGAGATTAATTGGATTTTTTCTCAAATTTTGCCACTTCGTACCACAATCACGTACAAACTCTATGTAACCAGCACTATTGAAATAAGTTGTATATGTATAGTATACAAATTTTCATAAGCAACCGATGAACAGAAAAAAGTTTTTAATACACTCTCATTACTGACCTAACAAAGTTCTATTTTATAATATAGTTCTCATATATTACGAAAAAAGCCTTAAATTGTGTGTTCATCAAATGAATATAACTCGAATAAAATAAATATCTCGAATTAACAATATGATAATTTAATAGCGAATTGTTTATAATAACATTGCGGAAATAATACGCCGCGGTTTGCTTCTATTTGCATTTACGACGGTCACGACGAAACTGAATTTCCTCTTTGTTTTCGCTATTGCGTCACGACTATAACCTTTGCTTTTGTTTTTAAAAAACAAGCATTTATATATTTTAATTTATTTATTTATATGTAAATGCTGACAATTAGTTTTATTTTAATATAAAATTGATTACCTTGCAAATTACCTTTGCGTTACGAGTTTAAAATAGAACGTGGCGGTTTTTACACAAGTAAAATGCGTTTATTGTTTTAAATCGTCGTATAAATACGTTATTTAATTATAAATTATAATTATTTTTTTTTAATTAATTATTACCAAGAATATATAGAAGAAATATTCAGAGCTAAAAAATAAATTTTCTTTCTGTGTTTCGGAATTTTTTCAGATAATGTTTGATACTTTTGTATCATTTGGATTACTATTTTCACCTTGGTTGTAATTCTCACAACATTTCGATCGGTGTAAGCTACGACCTTCTTTAATAGCATGTTTTCGAACTAGTCTAATCTGACTTGTTTTATTCACAACGTTTCGACCTATGTAACTTCTGATCTTTTTAAAGTGCATGTTGTTGAACTGGTAGACCCTTATGTAAAACTGAAGGATTTTATGTCGAACTATGGGACGAGAATGATCTACTCCTGCAGTTTAAATAAAGAGTTAATTTATTTCGTACAGGCTACTCCATAATTTGAAAAGATTCACCTTGAGAAAGACATGGACTTTGTTGATATGACAACCAAGATGAGAAATAGTGACCCAATAATATCTAAATAATACACCAAAAAAGTTATCACGTTACAGAAAATTAAGTTATCGTTTTTTTTTTATAATGAGCTGATGTGCATTTAAAATCACAGACGAGCCAGTTTTAAAACCAATAACTCAACTGTGAGAGAATTTCTATCTGAAAAGGGGTTTCATTGATGTGGAAATACTGTTCATGAGGGAGAGGGTGAAATTTATCATTTTACCTTTGTCTTATTTTATGTGACCTGTTATGACTACATGACAGTAAATTAAGTAATCATTCCTGTATAATGGGCTGATGGGCATTTAAAATCACGATCGAGAAATATATGAGTGTCATAGTAGGCAGGTGCTCCCTCGTTAGCCAATATGGGGAACCCGGTCTGCATCTTGTATATATAGGCTCCTTGATTTTCGGGAACAATATCACGGACCAAAACAGGTAAGTAACGTGTCTAATTACACGTAGGATAATGACACAGACTAAAGACAAGGAAGTGCGAACAAAATTAACTAATTAAAAAGCCATAACAATGAATGGACGACAAAATAGAATAGACTGGTAATGAAATGCAGCTACAGATGCCGCCATCCCCACAGAAAAAAGCTACCGGAAACGAATGAAAAATCTATGGGGCAGATCTACCGGCTACCATACAACGGACCAAAGCCTAGCAGATCAAGCAAGACAGATTTTCCAGAGAGGGTTTTTCTCTGAGCTGGAATTTACGGAAATCAAACAAAAGATAAATAGCATAATAGATCAAGAAACACAACTTGACGAAACCCCCCAGATAAAAGACGGGGAAAACATATACACTGAAACTGTAGAAGTCACTGAGGAAGAAGCAAGAGAAATAGAAAACATCAAACGGTTGATGTCCGAGACAAAAACAAAACTCCCATCCCTAAGGAACAATAATTGGAATTAGTTATAATTAGAAAGAGATAAAGTAAACAGAGTACTCACGTGCATCCCAACAGACACTATCACAGACCTAAACAACTAGATATATGCGGGGTACAATCAATAAGTATTAAACTAAAACGAGAACAAAACTGGTCAAAAGTATAGGCCGACGAAGCTTAGATGGGATATCAGACTGGAAATGCAGATCAAAAATCTTCGAAACAGGATGAAAGAGCAGAGGAAACGATTGAAGAGTAGAAATCTGAATCGCAAGGAAAGACTAAATAAGAAACATGAAGAATAAAAACAAAATATAGCAACGATAGAAGGAAGACTTAGACGATATAAATACAAATCGGAAAAGCACAAACAGAACAGGAACTTTGAATACAATGAAAGCTAGTTTTACAAAGATGTAAACGGAGGAAGAACAATAATAGATCAATCGGATCCAACAGAGACAAAACACGTCTGGGGCAAGATATGGGAAAGCCTAAAACACACAACAAAAATACCAATGGCTGAAAAATATGAAAAGTGAATACAGGAAAGTGAAGACGGAACAGAAACAAGAATTAGTGAAGAAACGATTAAGACAACTCTAAGGAACATGGGAAACCAGAAAGCACCAGAGCAAAGTGAAATACATGCATTCTGGTTTTTAAAATTCACAACATTATATGAAAGAGTAGCGCGGAAACTGATATGATGTATCTACTAAACAGACTACCAGAGTGGATGACAAAAGAAAGGACTACGCTAATACAACAAGATGCCAAAAAAGAGAACGATCGAAAAGAACTACAGGCAAAAAACATGTTTACCATGTGGAAATTTCTAACGGCGCAATTGAGAGAACAAATCTAGCAATCTCTGAACAATAGTGGACTGCTCCCCGATGGACCAAAAAGGATGCTCGGAGGTAAAAGAGTGACGCGTAATCTGCCATACAAAGATCAAAATATCCTGAATAGCAGAACAAAGAATATATCCATGGCATAGATTGACTACAAGAAAGCTTACGACAGAATCCCTCAAGCATAATTGAATGCTTATAAATATACA
This sequence comes from Sepiola atlantica, assembly GCA_963556195.1. Taxonomy (NCBI): domain Eukaryota; kingdom Metazoa; phylum Mollusca; class Cephalopoda; order Sepiida; family Sepiolidae; genus Sepiola; species Sepiola atlantica. The sequence goes on along the minus strand of OY744516.1, from coordinate 180,194,097 downwards.
AGATACCTGACAGGATTATTAATATTATCCTTTATAATATTATAAATCGTGTCGTCATGGAGACATGGTAACTAGAACGGGCAGCTGGAGCACACTACCTGACTGAGGTAAAAATACAGAGAGGCATTTTCCAAGGAAACTCCCTATCACTACTAATGTTTATCATAGCCATGATTCTACCCAACTACATACTCAGAAACAAGTTTACAGACACGGAACAAAGAATCAAACCACCTCATGTACATGGACGACCTTGAAACTGAAAGCAAAAAATGAACTGGAGAAACTGATCAATACTAGCAGAATCTTCAGCCTGGACATTTAAATGTAATTCAGAATGGAAAAATGTGCACTGCTTAAGATGAAAATGGGAAAACTGGAGACGACAGAGGGAATGAAACTGCTCAAACAAGAAGAAATAGGGGCGCTAGGCGAACAGGAGAGCTATACATATTTGGGAGTTCTTGAAGCAGACACCATAAAATCTACAAAAATGAAAGAGAAAATTTGAAAAGAATATTTACGAAGAATAAGAAAACTCTTAGGAACAAAATGATATTGTAGAATCCAGTAAAAACAATAAACATCTGGGCAGCATCACTAATAAGATACACTGGACCATTCATAGGCTAGAGTAAAAAAGAAGTACAATGCCAAACTCACTACACACAAAAGGCGATACGTATAGACTCTACATGAAAAGAAACGACTGGTAAGTATAGAAAACTGTGTGGAAGACACCACAAAAGAGATGGAGAAATACATGACACGGAAAGACTAATCACCGCAGCAAGATATACCATCCTAACAAACAACTCGGGAAGTACCGCAACGAGAAACAAAAAGACAAGAAAAGAAAAGTGGGAAAGAAAAACAACTACATGGACCCTTCATAAGACCTCCACTCAAGGAGTACTGGGACCTTGTGGAGGCTTATTGCCACCCACCTCCTAGGGGAGATCAGTGATCGTTGCCAGCGAGAAACCAATGGTAGACGGCTGTTGCGACACCACAAGGTAATTTTCGGCTGTGATCGCATAAGAAGTGGTGAGTACTGGCAATCTAGGGAGGCTTATTGTCACTCTCACTTCAGGGAACACCACTGGTTGTTTTCGGCGAGAAATCATTGGCGATTACTTGTGCGATTACGCATAGTGAGTAGAAATAATAATAGGAATAGTTCCAAGAAAAATGATAAAAAACTATGACAAATAGACACAAAGAAATGTGACACCATACAACGCATGGCAATGATAGAAAAAGCCAAAATAGTATTGTAAATCCGCGAGTGCGCAAACAAACACACATAACCAACAAACGCCAGTCAGCTACAGGCAAATTCAAAATATTGAAAGAACATTATACTTGAAAAATGAAAATAAAACTGCCAATAATCTAACAATCTAACTATGTGACCGCCTCCAGAATGGAAACAGAAAACCACATACGCGATTGGAACTAACTTCGATTAATACTACGCAAAATTATCCTAAAAGGTAAAGGAGGATAAAAACACGCGGAAGGATAGAACCAACCACATCTCTACTGCGAAGGCTTTTTGCCGCTCATATTTAATAGTAGGTCAACGGTGTTGTTAGTGAGAAGTCAATGGTAAACAGCCATGGCGATAACGCAAAATTATTGTAAATAGCTATTGAAATAGATGGAGAGTGATGAAAATCTCTGGAGACTCAGACTCCAGTAACAATAATAAATAATAATAAAAATTAATAATAAATAATAATAATCTATTACTAATGGAAATGTGTTTTCTGTCTGAAGTTGAACCTATACTATTAGTTCTATTAATGTCAATTGATAATGAAGATTTGACATATGTCTGTTTGAAGCCGAAACTATACAATAACCTCTATTCAGTATGCCTATATTGTCTTTGTTGAATAAATTTTGAAAACCCTTTGCCGAAAGTATTTCAGTAGTGAGGGGAAGCGAGTAAGCAAACAAAATTCAGACAAACCTCACCGTCTGAAATAAAATCAGAAATAAACCCTCCACTATATAATAAAAGTCAACAGTCGATGTTATTTTATGTTTAGGTCATGAGAAATTATAATAATCATTTACATATAAAACATTAAATTACTGACGTATTTCTATATGGATTAAAGTGAGAACACTGATGAAGCATATTTTTTGTCATGTTTGACGAAGTGTATAAACTAGTAAAAAAATTAAATAACTGACGTAATTTGATATGGATATAAGTGGGAACACTGATGAAGCATGTTTGTTGTCATGTTTGACGAAGTGTATAAACTAGTTAAAAAAATTAACTTATTGACGTAATTCTATATGGATATAAGTGGGAACACTGATGAACCATATTTTTTGTCATGTTTGACGAAGTGTATAAACTAGTTAAAAAATAAAATTACTGACGTAATTATATATGAATATGTGGGAACACTGATGAAGCATAGTTGTTGTCATGTTTGACGAAGAGTATACACTAGTTAAAAATATTGAAGAATTAAAATTTATAGGAAAGAGTGTCATTAAAAAGCGAAATATTTTATAATGTTATTATAAATATTTTCATTTGATGGGGACAGAATTTAAAATATGGAATTAAATGTTATGTGTTCTTAAAAAAATAAGGTCTACAAAATATTTGACAGTATCCCATAATTAAAAGAGACGGCCCATTGGAATTATTTCATTATATGGGTCTATGTAGAGACGGTGTGAGTGTCCTTGGGGAAATCATGTAGAGAATAAAAGCGGTTTTATGTAACTCGTATAAAGAACATAAACCGAGAGAATGATTCAAAGCTATTTCGAAAATAGTCTCCTTTTTCTCTCTAGCTCTCCCCCTTTCTATATGTATCTCTATATATCTATCTATCTCTCGTTCTCTTTATCTCTTTCTTTCTATCTCTCTCAGTTCTGATTTTACATACACATTTTCTATCTCTCTCGCTCTAACTTCTGATTTGTAGTTTCCTTTTTCTTGCTCTCTTTCAATCGCTCTCTCTCTCTCTCTCTCTCTCTTACTCGCGTTTTCTCTCTCTCGCGATCTCTCATTTCTTATTTTAATTTCTAATCTTCTCTCTCTCTCTCTCTCTCTCTCTCTATATATATATATATATATATATATATATATATATATATATATATATATATGTATATATATCTTGGGATTTTATTTTTTTCTTTCGCTTACTGTTTCAATTTTATTTTTAGTTTCTTTCTATCGCTCTCTATCTCTTTTAATGTTATTCTCTCTCTTCCTTTACCTCTCTCTCTCTCTCTCTCTCTTTCTCGCTCTTTCTCTCTCTTTCTCTCTTCTGATGTTACTCTTTTTGGTCTCACTCTTTATTATCCTCTTTTAATTTTACTTTTACTCTCTCTTTCTCTCTTTCTCTTCGAATCTTACTTTCTTTCTCTCCTTTTTCTTCTTATTAGATTTAACTTTCTTTCTTTCACAATCTCCTCTATGGAGTTTACATTCTTACATACGCCTCGTTTCTCTCATATTTGGGTGCATTTCCTTTTTTCTCTCTCTCTCTCTCTCACACATCTCGTATTATACTTTCTTTATATTTCTCTTACTGATTATTATTTTACTGTCCTCCTATCGCCAGTCCCTCTCTCGCTATTCTGATTTTATTTTTTTCTCTTTCTCTCGTTTGTTCTCCTTTATTCTCTTCTAATTTATTTTCTCTGTGTCTTTCTCTTAGTCGCACTCAATTTTTCTCTCTGACTCTCTACTTTGTACTGATTTAAAGAAAATGAGTAAAAAAAGTTACTTTTTATTCACCCCACCTCACTGTGTTTACCTGATTCCTTTGTTATTCACCGTTGGAAATTTTGCAAAATCTGCAACGGATCACCAACAGTGAGAATGTAACAACAATAGAGACACACCAGATGCCAGCTTCTCTTTTATAGCAAAACGGATTTAGATTTTTTAAAATGTCTTTGGAATATTGAGTCTTTGTTTTTCCGGTAACTCTCAACATCGCAAACTTTTTCACCTGGAAACATGTTGTCGCATTAAACTGTTTTTCTATCGTATAGTTGAACCGTCTACGTATGTTTGTCTATATGCATCTATCTATCTATTCCTCCCTTTGTAGATACAAATAATTTAATAGTATGTACTTAATATAAATATAATTATAAGCCTCTTCAAGAAGATTAAAATTCAGCCCTGTTCGGGGAAGTGTGAAATAGACTTGCACGTGGCTATAAGGCATATTCCAACAACGTTCGTAGAATCTTTAGTCAGTCTTTCTAGATATGCTGTCCTTCGCATGAATAAAAGTTAAATTCCCTTCTTGTATGTAGTAATGTCTCGTGGCCTAATACTTGCTTACCTGCTTGTATCTGTGGTAGGGGTTCGAAACATGCGACCGACTGATATTATCATCCCTACACTGATGAGAGCGAAAGCTTGTAACGCTGGTATCGGTAAAATAATTTGATATTATTTACTTAAAATTAATACATATATATATATATATATATATATATACGCTGGATAGTATAAATTGTTTTTCTGAGATTAACAACAAAAGTAGATGTACCGTTGTCCAATTCGACATCATGGAATATTACCCGTCCATCACTAAAATCATTTTCCAACATGCAATTGAATTTGCAAGGAATTCCGTAGACATTGCACAAAAAGATATCAATATTATACAAAGCTGCCGTACTACGGTTCTAATTAGCGACGGTGAACAATGGACAAAAACAGAGGAAACGGATCTTTTGATGTTTCTATGGGTTCGTTAGACTAAGCTGAGGCATCTAATCTAGTAGGACTATATATATTAAAAAAATTACCATGAATAATAACGTAGATATAGGGGATATAGGTTTATATAGGGATGATAGCATAATGGTAGTCAAGGAATCTACTAACGCTAAATGCGACAAGATAAGAAAGATAATCCATAAAGAAATGAATAAACTAGAGCTTAAGGTGGAAATTACCGGTAATGTCAAACAAGTTAACTTCCTGGATGTTACGTTTAACCTAATTGAAAACAAATATAAACCCTTCATGAAAGAAAACTCCAGCCCCGTATACGTACATCCACAATCAAACCACCCTCCTTCAATAATTAAACCCATACAATAGAAAGTAGAATAAGCAATGACTCATCGGACGAAACAACGTTTAACAACTATAAAAATATTTACAACACTGCCTTACAGAATAGCGGGTACGTAAATGCCGATATAAAATATAAAAATACAACTACAAATGCTAGCAACTCTAGAAACAGAGGCAGGAAAATAATCTGCTTTACACCCCCATTCGATATGATGTTAAAAACAAAAATTGGTAACAAATTTCTACAACTTATAAACAAACACTTTCCACCTGGTAACACACTCCATAAGCTATTTAATACGAATACATTAAAACTAAGTTATAGCTGTACAGACAGCATAGAAAGAATAATAAAAAAACATAACAATAAAATACTTAAAAGGAATGATACTAATAGTGATATTGAAGGTAATCCTACAACTAACAATTGTAACTGTCAAAAACAGGATGAATGTCCCTTACAAAAAGATTGCGTCTCCGCATCGGTAATATATCGTGCGGAAATTTACACTCTTGAAAATCCAGGCGATAGTAAGTTCTATATAGGAAGCACGTCAAGAAGTTTTAAAGATAGGTATTACACACATAAATTATCCTTCAGAAATAAGAAATATAGTAACACTTCGCTGTCCCGATACTTCTGAAAATTGATAGACGAGAAGAAAAAAAACAATAATTAGATGGAGCATAATAAGAAGGGCGAAAACATGTAAATCACTCTCATCACCCTGTTTCCCAGGCCTGGGTGAGGAACTTGAAATTGTTAAATTTACAGATAGAGAAAAATTACTCAACGTCAGAAACGAAACGAGTTTGAACTGCAAACATTTAAAGGAGCACACGCTAAGCAGACTTTAGATTACGAATAACTACGACCACTCTACTGTTACTTCATTGTTAGCATAACACACACCCAATTTTAATTTTTAATCTTATTTTTATTTTATTTTATTTTATATTTTGCTGTTTTTTATTCTTTATTTCTTTTATTATTTATTTTTATTTTAATTTTATTTTATATTATTTTGTATTATCTTTATTTTATTTTTTATTTTTATTTTTATTTTTATTTTTTATTTTTATAATTTTGTTATTATTTTGTATTGTATTTTTTCATTATTATTTTTTTTCAATTATTTTTTATTTATTTTTTTATTATTTTATTATTTTGTATTATCTTTAATTTATTTTTTATTTTTATATTTTATTTTTTACTTTTTTATTTTATCTACATTTCTATTTTTATTTATATATTTATAATTTTATTTTATTTTATTTTTTTATTTTTTATGTTTTTTATTTTTTTTTTTTATTTTTTTTTTATTTTATTTTATTTTTTTTATTCTGTTTATAATTTTTATTCTTTTTATTTTTATTATTTCTATTTATTTTTGTTACTTTAATTTTATTTTTTACTGATTATTTTATTTTATTTTTAATTTACATGATTATTATCATTATTTAATTTTAAATTCTGATGCCTTTATAATTTTGAACCTACATCATCCAAAAACTACTACACACCACCTATAATAAGGTTTTCTGCGCATACGCATGGTTACCATGGTATATATGCGTTTATGTATTTATAGAATTAACTAATGGAATCACATGCGCTATATTTTGTTGGCCTACTTATCCTTAGGGTATTTATCTTTAAATGTAAGTAATTTGAGCTGAGATAGATTGGATCAATAATAAATGGTTTTAATTACTGAATTATGGATGCTTGTGTACATGTGGTCATGTTTGGTGTACATGCATGCTAGAATTTGTGCAAACTCACATATGTGTGTGCAAGGTATCTGTAGGCATATATACTGATTTTATGTAATTTTATGTATTTTTATGATATATGGGTAGGCAGTTGTACGCGTATCTGTGAGGGTATATAGGTATATAATTGGATGGTTTATGTAAATATGTATATATGTATGTGTATGTATGTATACATGCGTGATCTGATCGAAATATATGTGTATGTATGGGTATTGATACCTTACTGATATCTTATTTGCCCAAGTATGTTTAAACTGATGAAGAATTTTAATTTTATTTTTATATTCATATTTTATTTGCATTCTATATTCATTCCTTGTGTACGTATAGGTAGGTAATAGGCATATTTATTCATTTGCCTATATGGCTGCTGTATATACATTTATAGATGTGTATGTATGTATGTGGATATGTATCTATGTATTGTGCATGTATGTTATGTGTATCCAGCTATGGATATATGCGTATATATTTGTGCTTAGTCTTTATATTTGAATAATCGGGGTGATAAATCTTATGTACGTGCTTGTATCTATTGATGTATGCTTGTGTATGTATGTATGTATATATATATATATATATATATATATATGTATATGTATGTATATGGGTGTGTGGGGTCTAAGCGTGTGTATACATGGGTACGGTATGTATATATATGTATATGTGTGTGTGTATGTATATATATATTCGCGTTGTGGATGTATACATGTATGTATGTACATGGGTGTATGTACATGTGTGTTTGTGTATACGTATATATATATGTTATATTTATGTGTATGTGTGTTCGTGTATGTATATAGGTGTGGTGCTTAGGTATTGACTTGTACAGGCGGATGTTTTTCTTGTATTAAAATTAATTTATATATTGAAACTGCTTTATATACTAAAAGTATATTCATAGGCAAGTACGTGCTTTTGAATATATGTTTTGCTTGAAAGTGGATCTGTGTGTGTGTTCATGTTTAGATGTGTGTGTATATTGATGTCTGTTTATTTATGTGTACTTATGTACCTATTAAATATGTTTATATGTGTGTATTTTACTGATAGATAAGATAAATGTGTTTGTAGGATTTGGGAATTCAAATAGTGTTGAAAAGTAGCCATCGCTAAGAGGGCAATAAAAAACAGGGATGGTTAGGTCGTAAAAAAGGATGGACGGTCAACAAGTAAAATAGGTAAACCGATACCAATTCATAAGAAATAGAAAGAATAACCAATCCCAAACAAGGATTTATTCTGAAAAAATCTGCAAACCCATCTCATTACTCTGAATCCTTGGTCTGATGAGGTTGACTCTCTGCGAAGAGTGCCACCGAAACATGTATGCACATATGTAGCCAATAATTTTTGTATAAATAAAAATGTATACTTATATATATATATATATATATATATATATATATATATATATATATAGAGAGAGAGAGAGAGAGAGAGAGAGAGAGAATATGAGATTATATCGAATTGTTTTAGGCAAAATAATTAATAACAACAATACATCCATTAAGACACGGTAAATGACAACGCCATTATATAATTCATTGGATTTTGTATGCATACTAGAAGAATGGCGTTTCCTGAACAAGTAAGATAAATCCCATGACCAGAACAGATTGCACAACTGTTATGTCCCCTTATGAAGTTTAAAAGCAAGTTACACTGTGTAGTATATTTATTCTATGTTTATCAAAATCCATTACATGATTTTGATTCTAGAACATGTAAAAACTTTAAAGCTAATGTTTAAGGAATCTTGCGAAATGTTTGTAATTCATAGAATATTGCTTTATTGATTTTTAAGCGCAAATTTGAGATATATGAATTTTCATAGGGGAAGGTGTTATATATAATGTTCTTTAAAAATCGTTGAAAATACTCACAATTGTAATTTTGTTATTATCATAGTTAATCAAAAAATAAGGCAGGCCGCCACTGTAGACGTAGGGGCTACTGAGAATAAGTGACAGTTTTTGGGGTCATCCTAAATTGAGAGCTGTGCAGCGAGATGTCTATTTACATTAGTTTTACATTTCTGCATGTCGGTACAGTCGGAAAAACAGGGAGCATAGAAAAGAGTAGCAGAGGCCGGCAGTCATATGAAAGAAGCTATTGGATTACAAAGCTTTCCAGCATATGGGGACCTACACAGTGAATGGATGGGGCTTAGCTTATTGTCGGGTTAGTCTACTGTATTTACGTCAAGGGTATACTAGAGCAGCAAGTTAGACGGAGAACATTCCATTGAAGTAATTTTAAAAAGGCACACAGATGCTACATTGCGGCGATGGGACAATGGCTGGAGCTTGGTGGATAGTGAGGAACCTATTCAATTAGCGACTCTTTTTTAACCTTTGTCTAAGATGTAGAGACTAGTTGATAATGAACCAGCCCAGATGTGGCAACGATATTCCATGCATAGCCGGATGGTGGCTTTGTAGAGATATACAGGGTGTTTCAAAAGTCTTGGAAACATAACGTTGTATAACGCATTTGTAATGTTCCCAAGACTTTTGAAACACCCTGTACGATACTGTCAGGTGTAAAAAGTTTACTAATATAGTAGACGGTTCCCACCTTATTTGCAGCAGCCTTGGCAATGTCATCGATGTATCTGTTTCAATTCATGTAACCTGTGAATGTAATGGAGAGTTGTTTTAACGTTGGACTCCCAAGTTAGCTGTTATTTGCCATGTTAATCGATGATGTAAGAGGATTCTTGTGGTTAATAAAGAAAGGGGATTTGCCTTTGCAGCATTAAATGTTACCATAAATGTATAACCCCATTCCACTACAGATGGGAGGCTACGTTCTAAAGAATCAGCCACTCCTCGGATATGTGCGCGTCCGTTTTGCCCACATGACGAAAGTAGGGCGATGGATCCCTGGGGTAGACCAGCATTTATGTCATGTTGTTTTGATGAACGACCATCGAGGATCACCTGTATATTTCTTTTAGTTAGGAAGGATCTAATTATATTAATAAATATTTATGAGAACCCCTTTACGCCAGACCTTATCAAAGGTTTTGAATATATTGGGCGCTACTGCCTTAGCTTTACCTAACTTTTCCAGTGTATGGTATATGGGTTCAGAGCTGCCCGTTAGGATATACGCAGTATATATCGTGCTTGCCTATAGATATACTGACTGTCAGAAAAAAGTTTAGCATTAACGAAGGGTCAGACTATCGCTATATTGATTAAGGATTAAAACATTTTAGCAAAGATCGTAAATAGACTGATGAGTTATAATTCTGAGGATCAGTTATATCTCAAGAATTCTTGAAGACTGGTACCACAAACGGTAATTTTTCAGCTATCAGGAAAGCAAGATTCAGTGAGGAATTTGTTGTAGAGTTTAAAGAGGACAGGGGCCAGTTCAGCAGAGCATTTATTTATAACTATTGCTGGTATAAGATCAGACCCACATGCTTTGAAGGTGTCAAGGTTTTTTATGATGCCCTCTAAACTAAGATGGGGTGATGACCAGGTTATAACGTGTGACTTCAGTCAGCGATGAGAATTTAACGAGGAGCGATTTGCTGAGTCCAAAGTGGAGTTAAACGCGAAACGCTAAGCAAGTAGTTCATCAGTTGCCTTGAAAACCACATCATTGGGGTTTAATAGTGGGTGGGTCATTATTGTGTGCTGTTCACCACACTATTGTAGATATTCCAGAGATTCCCAGTACCTAGTTTCTGCGACTGAATGCGTTTTCTAGTTATCTCTGTATACCTTCTCGTTGCTTTACCTATCACTGCTTTACAATTATTATGGACTCTATAAATTTAAGTCTTTTTCACAGTTGACATGGCGGCTGAAGTTTTGGAATGCGTTCTGCCTCTGTGTAATAGCTGCTTCACATTCCGAGGTTAACCATTGTGGAGAGTGTGGCTGCCTGTAGAATTTTTGCATGGGGACATATGCCTCAATTCCTGCTTTGACTCATTCGGTTAACTCATTTGCGCACTCATCAAGGAGTGACGCCGATGTGATCTCTGATGGAAACTAAATCAGCCTGATCGTAGTGTTTCGTCATTTTGAGCAATAACTGATCATCTTTAGGACGTGATTTAAGGGTGATATCAATTATTACCACAAAGTGATCGGCATTCTAGAGCGAGATATGAGCATCGGTAGCACCACACACAAGATCGTACGAGCCAAAGTCAACATTCTTACCACACTAATGGATACAATCAGCTCCTCCCACATTAAGAACTCAGGTGACTTATTAAACAAGATTAAAAAGATCTAGAAAACAAAAGTATACACAGCTTAGATGTAACATCAGTATACATTAATGACCCAGTTAGGAAATATTTAAACTTACTCCAGGTGCACTTAGAAAAGATTAACATCAACTTACCATTCCACTTTAAATATTCTAATAGAAATAATTAAACTCATTACTAATATGACATATTTCCAATTAGACAGTAAATTCCATAAACAAAAATTCGGATTTGACTTGGGCAACCACTTAATTGGAGTACTTGCCTACCTTTTTCTTGGAGTTCCCTGAATTTGGCTCTTTTAAATTTTGATTACCTCCATTTTTATTTTTCTCCCCGATAACACAAAAATTAAAGACATCAAAAACAAATTAAATACAGTTAACCCCTCCATAAAAGTTACATATTAATCTGAAATATGATGAGGAAATAGAATACATCACAAATTCTTTAAAAAAACTACAATACCTCACACATTTCATTATCTCTACAGATATTCTCGAAAAACAATGAAGAAGAATCTCAAACAACCAATCCTTCTCTCATAAATATATATCTGCTTTTACCCACTCATTCCAATAACGTTATAATTTGCGACACTCTTAATAAACAAGAAATTCACACCATACAAACCACAGAAAAAATGATAAAACAAACAATAAACTCTTCAAATAACGGCCTTAAACAATCCACATCACACGCCGGTATATACACCATCCCATCTAAAAGTGGTCACATATACATAGGAAAAACTCAATGGAAACTGAGGAGAAGGCTCGGTGAACAGCAACTCCCTTAACGCACTTTTCTCCCACAATGCGCAACACAACCATACATTCAATTTTGAACAGGCCAAAATCATTAAATTAATGTCAAATAAATCTCGACGCAGACTGCTTGAAGCAGAACTCATCATAAACTCAAACATAATACAACGAAATATTTTTTTATAATATATATCCGTTGATTAGCAAACTCATATTTGGGGAACAAGAAATAACATCAGCGCGTAGATAACCATCCAATACTACATGTATTATTAATAAATATACACAAATAACTAAAACATTTAGATAAATAAATACACTCACGCATAAATAAATAAACTAGTTATAGAGCATGTCCATTTCTCTCACAAAAGCATATACATATTGAATATGTATACACGTTTTATGCTCATAATCATGTTATGATATTCGGTAAATTAATAATACACTAATAATTAAATAAATGGGAATAAATAAATACATTCACATATTAATTAATAAACTAATTAATATTATTTCCATGCTCTTTTTACATATATTCACATATTGCATATAAATACACTAATATAATCATGAATATTTAAATAATTATTGATCAATTAATGATACACAAATTATGAACTAAATTAATATACATAAACCCATTTACCCTCAAATAAATGAACGAGTTATATTAGTTTCACCTGCCTCACACATATTTCTACATATTGCAAAAATGTATTTATCAATTCATGAGACACAAATAAAGTAATTAAACAATTAGGAACAAATAATAATTTCACTCTTGAATAAATAAACTAATAGGTTTTATTTTCGTCTTTTTCTCCTTTTGCCACAAACTTTCGTTTTTAATCAGAATTTGCGTTTCAAAATAGAAAGAACTCTCCACTCGTTCACATTCCAAAAATAATAATAATTTTTCTTTTTTCTTTCTTTTTAATTCGAAAGATTACAATTAGTTCAGACTTCCGCCTTCTCCTCTACATCCACTATGTGCCACGCTCAGTTTTGACACATTTGACCCAAGCACTTCCCCTAAGCTAAAAATAGAAATAAAGATTAATAACTCCCGGCTGTCACCCTATTCCCCTGTTTTCTCCTAGACTATGTGGACTGGTACTGATAAACAGCTTAACTTGGATCGCCTGTTTTCATTTTTGCCTTTTTCGTCCGCAGCCAAGCCGAGGCACGAACATTTTCAGGAAAATCAAACTTAATGACTGTATAATTTTTCTGCATTTCTCTTCATTCTGAGGAAGTCTACAATAAAGACGAAACATAAATAAATACATAAATAATATAGTTGTTGTCTTACCTTATTACTTATATATATATATATATATATATATATATATATATATATATATATATATATGTGTGTGTGTGTGTGTGTAAATATACATTTATGTAATAAGTCGTTGGGATTCTCGAACGTGTGATTGATAGGCCCTTTCTACAGAATCAATATTCAATTCCGAACAGTCAATTTCTCTTCTTGATCGTTGGTGTATCTTCTGTAAAAAGAAATGTATTCTAATTTTGTTTTGCTATACAAATTATTACGGCTGTAGATACTGTTAGAATGGACACCTCTTTTATAACACAATCAGTAACATCATATTATGACTTAAAAATAATAAATATTTAAACGAAATATTACACTTTATATTTTTTAATATTACTTGCATATCATAATTGTACGTATAATTATTTTATTTGAAAAATTAATTACAATTGTATGTTAATCTAATGATACCAGCGGCTGCTAATTAATAATGAGAAAATTATTTGAAATGCTACGTACATTATTTGTATGGTTGGTACAACGTAAAGAGTTAGGATTTCAGAAATTGAAATTGTTTTTCGCTTTATTTGGATTCTAACTTTATATATATATATATATATATATATATATATATATATATATATATATATATATATATATATATATACGTATATGTATATATATATTTATATGTATATATATATATATATATATATATATATATATATATATATAGATAGATAGATAGATAGATAGATAGATATCCTGTGTCTGTATATGTGTTGTGTTAGATGCTAGTTATTATAATTCAGTTTTGCAACACAATTTCCTTTTCTAAAAATGTGTCTCTGGGGCTTTTTTCCAGTCTCATTTTTCCTGAACAATATAACGAAACTCTTTGCTAGTCGTTTACGCAGTAAACTGACCGTAAATACTTACTGATATGTCTGTACTGCTTTCAAATGTACATGCGAGAGAATTAGTCTATCAAAGGGGATAACATTTCACAGAATATTAAGTATCACAAATTGATCCAAACATAAAAAATGTTCTGATAGTGCCTTTTTTAACATCAAATGTTTCAAAGTGTGTGATAATATTCTCTACATTAATATTCAAATAAACACGATACACCTTACCCCATGACATGCCGATAAGATAATCCGTGGAATTCAAAGTAACATTTCAAACTGCAATGCATGAAACGAAATGGATTGTTTTTTTTTTTCAGAAATGCGTTTACCTGTAACATTCAAATTAGCCTTTATAACATTGTGTTCCTTTAATTCCTATTCACATATTTCACGGTTTCGAAAACCGACACCGCGATGTTTACTTCAAATACTGAGCATTTCATAAATATTATGCTTCTGAATTTTTTTCAGATGAGAATTGAAAATTTTGATTATGAGGACGTATGGTGCAACGAATGAAGTGCTAAGTATAATTACTTCTAAGTGCCAGTCTTCTGGAGGTTGAAGGTTCAGTCCTCAGTACGGGCAATACTAATGATATAATTGAAATTACTTAAGATTTTACCAAATCATGGCTGACGGAACGTTGATTACATGAAGGGGTCAGTTCAAAATGCCGTACAGATTTTAGAGTTCGACATTAAGGTTCCAGAGTTCGACAAGACGCACATAGGGAAGGCCGGGGTACATAGACAATAACATCGAATATAAGACCAGTTGTCCGAATAATGTCAGTAATATGAATTGAATGAATACATTTGAAAAGCCGCTTCCGCGAGGATTATTCCCTAAATATCGTAGCAAAACCTTAGTTATATCAAATACTTTCAAAACAAGAAACATATATTTGACTGTATCTCTTAATTTCACTTTGCACAGTATATACGCAACGACTTCATACCATTTGACATAATGGGTCGCTACGTCAAAACATGCCCTGTTTTTCTTTTAGCTGCAATATTGTCTTTTTCAGTTTTAGGCGGTCCAATCTCCCAGGCTTTACCTTCCCGCTTTGAGAATGAATTAAGTTATTACCAATTGTTTGGGCCCCCTACCGGGGATTTCTTACGAGACTGTTTACGCATTATTTGTGAGGCCAGAGTGAACTGCCTCTTGTGTGTCGGCTTTCTTATACCCTCTGTTTGACATTGTGTTATATCTTTCCGTGGTGGAAGGGGTGTAAATACACATTCGTAATTAATGTTGGTGTAACTGCTGCAAAATATTGAATAATGCTTTATACACAGTTGCATGTCGATTGAGTATTAAAAAAAGAACTGGTAAAACTACAATTTGTTTCTGAAGTAAACTCTATTTTAATCAGAGCCCACGCACATTACTCTACGGTAGTAGATACTTTTAAGTGTGCAAATGGATCACACGTTTTGAAAGTTGCTGTCTTATTCCCGTCTTTTATCGTCCATAAATCGTGTTTTTCATAAGGCTTATCGTATATGCAGCACGCCTAATCTGCACACAGTCCGTGGTACAACGCTAACTGTAGCAGTTATGCATTCTAATTGTCAAATATTTATAGTAATCTCCAAGGCCATGATTTCATTCTCAAAACCAGATCAATAGTTATCTGACGTGTGCAGCGAAACTTAAAGCTACCCGTTGCATAGTAGGATGTGTTTTCAAGTTTATATCGTCTAGAGCCGCCGTACTCTGTCGATAGCCATGTATATTAACCGGTTAACTTTGAAGAGGATGTGGCTCCCCACAACGCACAGATGGCCATTTACTTTGAAGATGCTATATTTTGCGCATCACATAATGTTGTGATGCATGGATGCCAGTCGCCGACCCTTCTTGAGGTCAACTAGAAAGGTACTACTCCTATGCAAATTATTTATCCTTGCTAAAAAATGTATGCGTTTTTATATTTCATATACATCCATTACTAATATAAATTTAGAATCTGTCTGTTTTAAGCTTTAACCATACTATTACTTCTAAATATGAAATCGAAACTATACTATTAGTATATTTAATGCACAATTTAGTTTACTATACGATGTAATACTAATGTACAATCTTTCAATGCTCAATTCATGGGGTAGTGTTGTATATATTCTATTGTAATGATACAAATCGCACGGACATTACTTAATTTTGTAAGGGTTAGTATACTTTTTCTCTGGTAATGATAAATACCTTAGTCACTACATTGAAGGATAGTGTAGTATATGTTTGTTCGTCACATATATCATTTTGCTAGTAAAGCATAATTATTCTTTGGAATCGCTCAGTAATAACGCTGAAAGTTTACACACAGAAGCAGATGACACTTGCTGGTATCCTTCGTCACTATGACACCAACATCTGAGAAACATGGTTTAACTGGTTTTGAAATATGACTATCTTAGAAGAGTATACTGACTACAGTTGATAACGTTGCCTTCTTATGTCCAAAGTTGTCGAAATCACTAGTCATATAATTATCACCTTCGAATATTACTGAAAATAGAAAGTACGAAATTGCTTAATGACATACACTGCAAAGTAATTTTCACAACGAATGAATGATATACAACTGAAAATGGTATATGCCGAAAGGTTTGCGAACACATAACTTTGCGAGAACTTTTCTGAAAACGATTGTTCGGGTGAATATATGCACGATTATATTCGTAAGTTCTAGATATGTACGTGATTAAAAGAATGGCATTTGCTTGCGAACTGCCTTCTGATAGCATGTTACTTAATGCCGTAAGGCCGATATCAACCACAGTTTTGAATTTTAGAAAAGCCGTTTGAGATGTGCGTTTGAGTTTATATAAGGTAACTCACATTATCTCTAAAGGAGCAGAGATTCAGTTACCTTTTGGCTAATTAATGAGACATGTAAAGGGACAAAGAAGATAATTACTGATTTGATAGATATTTTATGAATTCAATAATATCAGTAACAACAAATACGCGAAACCCTGCCGAGATGTTTGAGTACACTATATGAATACACATTCATTATCTGTTGTGGTGGCAACCACTCATTTGCATATACGAATAACGTTACACTATAAATGGCAAGCCTAGGTTGGCCTTAGTGTGTGTTACCTAAATGCCACCGGAAGTGACGCCGAAGAGCGTACATGTCCTCCCACCAAGACTCTATGACTCGACACCTTCATTTGTACATACTGTAACTATACCTTTTCTTTAATACACTTATTATTGCATTCTCCTTGTTGTTTGCGTCTTCATTGTATTCCTCACTAATTATTCTTCAACCTTGCAACCACAACAGTTGGCGACGAGATATGAAGCGTCAAATATAACAGTTTGACGAAGAACTATTTTTTAAAAAAAGTACAATGCAAAGTGTTGGCGAGCAAACGGATTTTACGCTAAAGAAAAGTTTCAACTTAAGTGAAAAAAAAAAAACTCGAACGTGGCAAAAGCGACAATTTACGCCGTTTTCTGGGAATCCGACTTGCAAACGAATGTAAAAGTGAATTTTTGTTTTGTCGCTAAACGACAAATCTGTTTTGTATTACTAAAGGACCAACTTGCAAACGAAAAGCGGATTTTGTTCTGTCGCAAAACGACAGGTCAGACTCGTATTACGAAAAGCAAGGAAGTAACCTACGAAAAAAAAAAAGAGTTCACCAGTGGATTCTAATTACTGCTCCCCGTTAGCAAAACAACAACTAAAGGAATCTTTTAATTAATAATTTGTTTGGCGGCGGTACTAAAAGGAAATACCATAGCTAGAAATTAAAGCTCAAGGAAAGGATTTTTTTTTTTAAAGTTGTCACTGGATAACGGATAATACAGTAAAACGTCACAAAAAAAAAAGAAAAAAAAAGGGTAATCTCAATTTAAGAGTATTTTAATTACTAAAATACTAGAAAAAAAAACTCTAAAAAACTAAATGTACTGCATACATTTTTTTCAATTGTGACTCGAAAAAAAAAAAAAAAAAAAAAAAAAAATGGAAGACTTATCAAAAATGTTCATGCAATTTTTACAGGCACAAGCTGACCGCGAGGAAACACAAAATGAACGTTTTGGTAAAACACTGGAACTACTAAAGAGTAATCGAGAAAATGTCGACAGTGTTAATTTCTCCCATACAACTATCTTTAATAGTATGGACACATTTAATTATGTGCCGGAGGAAGGAAAGACTTTTGAAGCATACTATACTAGATACGAGGATGTCTTTCAACTGGACTGCAAAAATTGGCCAAATAGCCAGAAAGTGAGCCTCTTACTCAGGAAATTGGGTACATCAGAACACAGCAAATTCATAGATTACATATTACCTAAAAAAACTGCGGAATTAGAGTTCATGGAAGCTGTGAAATTACTAAAAGAATTATTTAATCCAAATATATCTCTTTTTCATAAAAGATGGCTGTGCATGAATCTAAGAAAGATGGACAACCAAGATTATTTGACATACGCATCAGTTGTCAATAAAAACTGCGATAATTTTAAGCTTGCGGAACTAACGGTAGAAGATTTTAAATGTCTAATCTTCGCACAAGAGTTAGTTTCCACGAAAAATGCAGAAATACGCAGACAAGTGTTTTCTAAGCTGGAATCTGTGCAAGATTTAACCCTCCAGAAAATAGCAGAGGACTGTGAAAGGGCCATTACACTAAAAAAGGATTAAAAAAATATAGAAGAATCCGGAGTGGCATATGTAAGAAAAGTTAGAAAACCATACACACCAACCAAGAACTTTACAAAGAAAAGCAATCGAAATGGAACGGGATATTACAATCCTAATAACCATAAATATAGGACAGAATATAACAAGCCTCTTCCTAGATATAACTGTAAGAGATGTGCAGAAAAGCATTGGGAATCAGATTGTCCTTATAAAAAGAAAAAATGCTACATTTGTAAAAAGGTGGGACACAAAAGCGATTGCTGCAGATATAAAGATTACACCAGAAAGAGAGTACAGCAAACAAAATCAAATACAAAATTAGTCAAAGATCGGCGAAAATACGTAAAAGTGGAAATATTTAAAACACCAATAAAGTTACAACTCGACTCCGGCTCCGATATTTCTATTATAAACCTGAATACATGGAAAAAGTTGGGTAAAAAACCAACCATGATGAAAACGAGTAAATCAGCCCGGACGGTAACTGGTGGTGGTATAAAATTTGAAGAAGAAGTTTTCCTTCCGATAAAATTAAAAGGGATTACGAAGAAATTAAAAATATTCGTACTGAAAAATAGTCAAAATCTGTTTGGAATAGATTTAATTGAGAAATTTGGACTATAGGATAAGCCAATCAATACATTCTGTAAAAAAATAGAATGTTCTTCTCCAACAACAGTAAATATAAAAGACGATTTAAAAGAATTATTTCCTGAAGCATTCACGACTAACTTAGGTCGCTGTAATAAATTCAAGGCCTCGTTTGAACTTAAAGAAAACGCCAGCCCAATTTTTAGAAAAAAGCGAAACGTTCCGTTCGCTGGGTTGGAAAAGATTAATAAAGAATTAGATAGATTGGAACAGACAGGAATTCTATCAAAAATAGAACACAGCGAGTGGGCAGCCCCTACCGTATACGTAAAGAAAAAGAATGACGAAGTTAGAGTGTGCGCAGATTTTTCGACCGGGGTCAACTCCCTATTAAAAGATATCCATTACCCTCTACCAAGCCCAGAGGAAATATTCACGAAGTTAAATGGTGGTAATATCTTCTCCAAGATAGACTTGAGCGATGCATATTTGCAAATACCGGTCGAGGAAAATTGCTC
Organism: Sepiola atlantica; assembly: GCA_963556195.1. Lineage (NCBI taxonomy): Eukaryota > Metazoa > Mollusca > Cephalopoda > Sepiida > Sepiolidae > Sepiola > Sepiola atlantica. The sequence continues at coordinate 180,174,230 of OY744516.1, read as the reverse complement.
AAAAATACTATGCATCAATACGCATAAGGGATTATACAAATACAACCGATTGCCCTTTGGCATCAAAGTAGCGCCTGCCATTTTTCAGCAAGCGATGGACACCATGCTAAGTAGTATTGAGTGCGCATGTGCATACCTGGACGACATTGTTGTCAGGAGCAAATCCCTACAAGAACATAAGGAACATTTGAAACAAGTATTTACTCGAATACAAGAATTCGGCTTTAAAGTAAAAGTAAGTAAATGTGACTTTTGTATGAGCGAGATTAAGTATCTTGAACACATAATAAACAAACATGGACGACGTCCAGACCCAGACAGATCTGCGGCAATAAAAAATATGCCAGCACCTGATAACGTAACAACCTTGCAGAGTTTCTTGGGACTCGCAAATTATTATCAATCTTTTATTGAAGGAATGCATAACTTGCGAGCCTTCTTACATAATCTGCTTAAAAAGGATACACCTTGGAACTGGACGCAAGAATGTCAAACCGCTTTTGACAAAATAAAGAGCGCACTAACATCCGAATTATTCTCAACGCACTTTGACACAAAATTAAAAGTAGTCGTCGCTAGTGACGCTAGTTCCTACGGCTTAGGAGCATGCATTCAACATATTATGCCGGATGGGTCTAGAAAACCAATAGCGCACGCTTCGAGAACGCTGATACCAGCCGAGAGGGCATATTCACAAATCGAAAAAGAAGCATTGAGCATAATCTTTTCTGTGACTAAATTTCACCGATATTTATATGGTAGACAATTCTTACTTGAAACCGACCATAAACCGTTAGTCACGATCTATGGATCAAAAAAAGGAGTTCCGGTATAAACCGCAAATAGATTGCTGCGCTGGGGTACAATCTTACTTAATTACGATTTCCAGCTACAACATCTAGCATCAAAAAAGATTTGCCATGCGGATGGACTGTCAAGACTGATACCACAGAAACACAATCTGGAAGAATCAGTCATTGCAGCAATTCGGACAAATGTTGAAGTAAAAAATATGGTAGCAAACATCATTAAGGAACTACCCGTAACTTTGTCGGACATTAAAAGGGAAGCCGAGAAAGACGAATACATAAAGGACATAAAAGAGAAAATTATAACGGACACAAAGGTGCAGGAAGTTTTCTCCATATGTAACGATGTGTTACTGTACAGTGAGAGAGTGGTAATACCCAAAACATTGCAGAATAGGATGTTAAGAGATTTCCATACGGGACATCCGGGGATAAATCGAATGAAGTCGTTAATGAGAAGCTACGTGTACTGGCGTAACATGGACACTGACATAGCAGCAACAATAAATAAATGTAAAGGATGCCAGTTAGCAGCAAAATCCCCACCTATAGTACACAAACCTTGGCCGAAAACCGACCAACCATGGTCGAGAATCCACATGGAATTCGCTGGTCTATTATTTAATTGTAGTGGATAGTTACACAAAATGGCCGGAGGTAATGCGTTGCAGGAATCCAACAACGAACAACTCAATAGGGTTCCTACACGAGTTGTTTGCAAGATTCGGTGTACCAGACACACTGGTCACTGACAACGGAACGCAGTTCACATCCGCAGAGTTTAAGGAATTTTGCGACACGTTCCGAGTGAAGCACATCACGACTCCGCCGTATCACCCAAGGTCGAACGGCCTTGCGGAAAGGTTCGTGGACACGCTAAAATGAGCGTTAAAGAAATCCATTGGAACACCAACAGAAAAAGCTTTGCAACAATTCTTGCAAGTTTATAGGATCACACCACATCCTAGTACACCATCAAACATATCACCAGCTGATCTAATGTTTGCCAGAAAGGTAAAATCAGCGTTTGATAAACTGTTGCCAAGACAGGCAATTATCCGAAACACTACACACACGAGAAGAAAGAAATATAACTCGGGAGATCGAGTATATTTTAAGTGCTACAAGAATAACACATCTTACTGGGAATGTGGACAAACGCATTGGTGATTGTACATATATGATTAAACGTCCACAGAGTATACATAAAAGGCACCTAAATCAGATAAAAAAACGTCATATCCAAGATGATGATTATACGACAACAGTCGAAGAGGAGGAAACCATAGATATCATATACGAATCCTTTAATTTGGAACCGCCCTAATATACACCTGAACTCCGAAGATCAGGTAGGAAAAGAAAATTTAATGAACCATTGATGGTAAACCCAAAAAGAAAAAGATATTAGAATCTGTGTGACTTCAAATCTTGGGAGGGGGGTGTTGTGGTGGCAACCACTGATTTGCATATACGAATAACGTTACACTATAAATGGCAAGCCTAGGTTGGCCTTAGTGTGTGTTACCTAAATGCCACCGGAAGTGACGCCGAAGAGCTTACATGTCCTCCCACCAAGACTCTCTGACTCGACACCTTCATTTGTACATACTGTAACTATACCTTTTCTTTAATACACTTATTATTGCATTCTCCTTGTTGTTTGCGTCTTCATTGTATTCCTCACTAATTATTGTTCAACCTTGCAACCACAACATTATCAATGATACCGTATAGATCTGTCAGCCAACTTTCTAACAGTTTTTTTTATTCGGGAAAGGGTACCATTTATCCAAATAAAGAATAATGGAATGTAAATACACCCATCCTTACAATATGACAACATCGATGTTACCTACACGATATAACTGTTCAGGTGCAAATATACATGAACACATACACCTATCATACCACGCATAGGTGTAAATGTTTATAAGAAGTTTGTACTTTTTCTCTACCGAAGAATTTCAATAATCACAGACACATACGGGTGGTTTGAATTACATACTAGACACCATCTCAAGAGTCTTCGGTTTCTCTGTACAATGGTTTATCAGGACAACCTCACATGAAGATAATTCACCCTACAAGTAAACCCTGACGGAATATTTAAAATTACATAGGATTCGAAGCCCAAATAAAATAACTTAGGCAGTGTTACACACTGGCTTAGGCGAAGAAATGATGTACCTTCTCCAATGATTATACATCTAGTAACAGCACTAAGCTGGATATTCTACCAGACTAGATGAATACTTTCTTTTGGTCTCTTTAGCTTACCGGATTCCAGAGAAGTAAATTAATGTTTTTAACTTCTTTACTAACTCAACGTGTGACAGTCCAAGAAGAACTTTAGTTAAACACTCGGATATCTATGTATGACATATAGATATCAAGTGTTAGACCCAGGAAGGGTCCCTTGATTTCTGAGAACTTCGACTGAAGTAAGATGAAACAAATATATATATATATATATATATATATATATATATATATATATATATATATATATATATATATATATATAAATATGTGTTATTGTTTATTATCTATGTACGTATACGTTTCGCTATTTTTAATTTGAACTCATCAGCATAGGTATATGACTATTCACTTCCGGACATGCGATTCGAAACCCTGGAGTACAAGTATTTTTCAACATTAATCAACGTCGCTAACCGCTCGGCCAATTTTGAATAGCTGATAAACAATGATTATGTTAACACTTTTAAAGCGGCTTGACGTCCACGCATTCTACTTCTATTAGGGAAGGAATGATGCATTATAAAGCAAGTGACGTCATGCTGTATTAGTACTACCATTACAGTGCTCTACTTTTTTACGAGGAGCGACAAATATAAATAGTTGTTATTGTTTCTCAAGTAGTTATGGTATTTTTTTGTACAAGGGTTTGTCAGGAAAACCTGGTATTAGGATGATTCCATCTACAAGTAAACCCTGACTAAATATTCAAAATAACCTTGTATTCGAAGCATAAATAAGATCACCTCAGTATGGTTAACCTACACTGGCTTATACCAGGAATGATGAACCTTTTTCAACTGATGTTGCCTCTAGTAACACCACTAAGCTGGATACTCCACCAGACTAGAGGAATTCTCGTCCTGGAATCTGCTGAGACTAAGAGACCACAAGAAAGGTATACTATAACATAGTTTACTGGTCAATTGGGGAGAGTAAAAATAATGTTTTAACTTTTTTTACTTACTCAACGTTTTAGAGGTTAATTAGGCTTTTAATGAAACCTTCTAATAGCTAGGTATCTCATCTCGGGATCAAGTGTTAGCCCCAGGCACGTGATTTCTGTGATCTTCGACTGAAGTAATATATATATATATATATATATATATATATATATATATATATATATATATATATATATATATATATATATGCCAAAATGCGAAAGTTGTTTTACATTTAGCACTTCTATATTACTATCAAAACGTGTTACTGTTATGTAAAGCTCTGATACATCATAATATTGTAAAATAATGTATATATAGTACGAATGAACCATTCAAAGATAATGATTTTAATTCCTAATTTGCATAACTATTTAAATGAAGTTTACATTAGATTAATGTGTAACGTTTTTAATCTGTAATAGTATTGCCCATTTTCATTATACATATATATATATATATATATATATATATATATATATATATATATATATGCAGTATAGTTTCGTAAGTATCAGTAATTAATTAAAGTGATCGTATTGAAAAGACAGATAAATCACTAAAAAGCCTTTTATTATATTAAAGTAAAATAACTCTCAACAAAGCATGAGCGAGAAGAGTAAGGTGGAGAGATGTTGGCTGGTTCGATTGCTCGCTTGCTTGCTCAGAAGCTCGCTTACCTTCTCACTTTCATGCTCTCTGCCTCTCTCTCTCTCTCTCTCTCTCTCTCAGTCTATCTCTCCTGTTTGCGACACCTATATTTTATGGTTTTGAATTCAATGATTGTTTGGATCCCGAAGGCAAAACGTTTTCCATAGTGTTTAAACGTCCATTAGCAGACTTACGGGGGTCTTACTGGATTTTCAAGAAGTTATAATCTATTTCTAAATTGCAAGTTTAAGAATTGATTTCCCCACACATCATCGCTCAGGCAAATCAATGTCTTCTTTAGTTTGGTTTCATTACGGTATTATTTAAAACATCCATTAAGTCGTATCAACATTTCTAAATTGCTAATGTTTCTCTGTTTATATGAATAAATGTAAACGTTTTACTCGTGTATTAACAAGAATTTATGAATAAAATGTGTATTATTTAAAATTTAGTTTTAATCATTTGTTTTCTAATAGCGACGCAGTAGAAAGCTTGAAAACCAACTAGTATATTATATATATTTATACATATATAAAATTAACAGGGCTACCCGGCGTTGCTCTGGGTCATAAAAAACACAAAAGAGAAGAAAAATAGCGTGTGTAACATCTTCTATTTCTCTCGCCCTCTCTATAGCCGTCTCTTGATCTTTCTCCTTTTCTCTTCCCTGGTCCCCACATTTCACTGACCCTTTTCCCGTTGCCACCTTCTCCCTGTTGCCTTCAGCGAAAGTTGTCTGTTCCCTACCACTTCTTTTCCGTTCCCCAGGACAAAAGTATTACATATGTCTATTAAAAGTATCACCGCTATCTGTGCTTTCTATATATGTACTTATCTCCGCCCCGGTGCGCATAGTATATACGTACTTATCTCTGCCCCGGTGCGCATTGTATATACGTGCCTATCTCGGCCCCGGTGCGCATAGTATATATGTACATACCGCCACCCCGGTGCGCATATTATATACATACCTATCGTCGCCCAGTGTGCATACAATATACGTACCTGTCGACGCCTAGGTGCGCATACTATATACGCACCTTTCGCCGCCCCGGTGTGCATACTATAAACGTACCTATCGCCGCCCCGGTTCGAATGCTATAGACGTACATATCGCCGCCTTGGTGAGAATACTATATACGTACCTATATCCGCCCCGGTGCAAATACTATATATGTACTTATCTCCGGCCCGGTGCGCATACTATATACGTACCTACTTCCGCCTTGATGTGCATACTATATAGTACCTATCCCCTGCCCCTGTGCGCATTCTATATACGTACTTATCCTCGCCCCGGTGTGCATACTATTTACATACTTATCTCTGAAGAAGAAGTAAACGTATTACAAAGAGGCACAATACAGCACAAGCCGCCTAAAAACATAGTCCATAGTAGCGGTATACCGCACAAGCTCCAGGTTACATATTCTTGCTAACAGATTCTACATCACCTCCACACCTGTCAAGAAGGAGGAGGTAACGCTAACCCTCTTAAAAGTATTTATTTTTTGTAAGAAATATTTTTGTAACCCTCCCAATTGTTTTTCTTTTACCCTCCCCCACCGAAAAAATATTTTTAGTAAAAAAAAAATGTTGGCCCCCGCCCTAAAACAAAATAAATTACTCTCCACCACCCAAAGAAATATTTTAAGTTGAAGAAAAAAAAATTCCCCCCTCGTTAAAGAAATATTTTTAGTTAGTAAACAAACAAATTTTTTACTCGCCCCCACCCAAATAAATATTTTTAAAGAAAAAAATTTTTAAAAAACATTTACCCCCCAAAATTATTTTCTTACTCTTCTTACCTTAAGAAATGTTTTTAGTAAAAAAATATTTCACTCCCCCCTAAACACATTTTTTTTCTTTCCCACACCCAAAGAAAAATGTTAAGTAAAATAAAAAATAAATACAAAAATGTTTACACCCCCTCCCCAAAAACAATTGTACTCGCCCCCACTCAAAGAAGTATTTTTGCTAGTTGGAAGCAGAACAGATACTACACTACCTCCACACCTTTCAAAAAAATATGGAGGTAATACTTGGGAGGAGGGTATCATGACAACTAAACAGATACTACACTAGCTACACACCTCTAAAAAAACGAGGAGGATATACCTGGGAGGAGTGTATTGTGATAACAGAACATATACTACACTACCTCCAAAGCCTCTAAAAAAGAAGGAGATAATACCTGGGAGGATGGTATCATGACAACAGAACATATACTACACTACCTCGACACCTCTCAAAAAGGAGGAAGTAATACCTGGTAGGAGGTTATCATGACAATAGAACATATATTACACTACCTCCACACCTCTAAATAAGGAGGAGGTAATACCTGGGAGGGGGTATCAATTCCACGGAACAGATACTACACTACCCCACACCTCTAAAAAAGAAGGGAGCAATGCCTGAGAGGATAGTATCATGACAACAGAACATATACTACACTACCTCAACACCTCTCAAAAGAAGAAGGGGTAATGCCTGGGAAGATGAAATAATGACAACAAAACAGATACTACACTATCTCGACACTTCTCAAAAGAAGAAGGGGTAATGCCTGGGGGGAGAGTCTTATGTTAACAGAACATATACTATTACCTCCACATCTTCCAAAAAAGGAGGAGGTAAAACCTGGGAGGAGGGTATTATGACAAAAGAACAGATACTATCCTATTTCCACACCTCTCAAGAAAGAAGTAGGTAAAACCTAGGAGGATGCTATCATGACAACAGAACATATACTACACTACCTACGTACCTCTCAAAAACAGGAGGAGGTAATGCCTGGGAGGATGGAATCATGGCAACATAATAGATACTACACTACCTCCACACTTCTCAAAAAAGGAGGAGGCAATACGGGAGGAAATCGATTATTGTTTGGAAATCATAACATTACGATATTTCGAAAGGTTTAATTAAGAAAAAGAAGGATTATGATTCTGCATAGACTTCCTTCTTCGTTATTTTTTAAATAAGGATTAATAATTTGTATCGATCTGCCTAGCAATAAATCTACTCCCGTGCAAGGCCAGGTAAATACAACTAGTTTCTGTTTATATAAAGTTATATATATATATATATATATATATATATATATATATATATATATATATATATATATATAACGGCTGCCGATGAGTGCCTGAGATCCAATCCCTCAGTGTACGAAACCGCCGGTTCAACCGTCGTGGCAATTTCTTGTTTAATAAATGAATAAATAAATATATATATGTATGTATGTATATATATATATATATATATATATATATATATATATATATATATATATATATATATATATATATATATATACGCGTTTATATACTTCTTTGTATAAGATGCACTCCTACATTTATCAACCAACCATTATGAATTTTGAAACGCAGTTTCTAGATATTAAAGTATGTAATGTGGGCTATATTCTGTTTAATTTACTTTCATTCAAAAGGGGGAACATAAGATATTTCACATTTGCATTAAATGTGATCATAGTAATTACGAGGGGCGTTCAATAAGTAAGTCCCCTGACCCACTTCAGTTGGCAGATCTAGATGAAATTTTGCATGTGTAATGATTTATATCTGTATGCGTTATGTTGCAAAAACACCTCTAAACTCATTGTGCTTTCTGATTTACAGGTTTTTGAACTGAGTCAGGTGTGAAATAGAGCGAGTTGAGTGTCGCACAGTGATCCGGTTTTTGTATTTGAAAAGACGCACACCAAAGGAGATGTTTGATGAAATGAAAATAAACTTATGGTGATGATGTCCCATCATATGACATTGTAAAATGCTGGCATCGTGAATTAAACATGGCCGGAAGTCTGTGGAAACAGCTCCTAGACCTGGTCGTTCCTCCATTGCCATTGATGAGGCATCTGTCCGTCAAGATGAGGCTGCCATTTTCAAAGATAGGCGCATTATTTCTCGCCAAATAACCCAGGAGGTCAAGATTAGTACAGGGTCTGTAGAAAATATCATTCTATGACTATTTGCATATGCATAAGGCGTCTGCCACATGGATCTCCAGGTTGCTCACACCTTTCCAGAAGCAAGAACGCGTCGAGTGCAAGTGGATGAATTTGGAGATGTGTCAAGAAGATGAGTCAAAGTTTTTCAAAAGACTGATAACACAGGATAGAACTTGGGCTCATCACTATGATCCAGAGACCAAAGCCCGGTCAATGCAGTGGAAGCACTTGGGCTCACCACCTCCAAAAAGGCAAGGGTGCAGCCCTCCGCTGACAACGTCATGCTCACAGTTTTCTGGGGCCAGAACGGAGTAGTGATGACAGATTTCCTGGCAAAGTGTTCCTCAATTACAGGAGCCTATTACGCTTCACTTTTGATGAAATTAAGAGAGGCTATCAAAATCAAAAGGCGGGGAAAAATCAGCAAAAGTATCCTCCTCCTGCAGGACAACACTCCGGTCCACAACTCGCATGTCGCCAGATCACAAGCACGAGAGTGTGGCTATTAAATCCTCCCCATCTCCCTTACTCTCGTGACCTTGCACCCTCTGACTTTCATCTCTTCCCAGCCATGAAGTTTGTTTTTATTTAGGAAAGCGTTTCCTAGATTGTGCAGCCTTGATTTCTGAAGTTACGACGTGGTTGGAGGACCAACCTTAGGTGTTCTACAAAAACGGTGGCCACTGTTATGGGGAATGGGTCAGGGGCATTACTTATTGAACGCCTCTAGTATATAGTACTTAAGCAAGATACCCGGAATTAAAAGTTCTACTTAAAAGCTCAAGCTTTTAATTTTATACATAGTCTAGAACGAAAACGATGTAATAGATGTTGATAAAAATTGGAAAACGGATTATAGACATAATAGTTGAGCACCATGGCTAACCTATTGTACATTTTGTGATACAAGCACCAGATTTGGCACAAATGTACATTGACATATGGCTAACATTTTCAGATATTAAGCCACTCGCAATTCTCGATTCATGCCCGCCATATTGGAATTAAAAATGGCCGGCATTTGAAATCTACATTTGTGCTTATCTGTGGATGTAGAATTACTATTGACTCGATTCTGTTGCCTCAATCAAGGTTTTTGGGGACAAGGAATCTAATGGTAACAATATGCATTGCGTATTTTTTACCACTTAGCAGCCATATTGGATTTCAAAATGACCACTATGTGAAATCTTCATTTTCGATTATCAGTAGGTCTAATGCTGATTTTGACTCGATTCTGGTGTCTAAATTTATGTTTTGGGGACAAGGAATCCAATGATAACAATCTGCATTTTGTACTTTTAGCAATGAGCCCCATGTTGAATTTCAAAATGACCGCCATTTAAAATCTACGTTGTGAAGAATGCTGTAGAACACCTGAATCCTGGACAGACACCAGTGATTACATTTGATCAGTCACTGTTTGCTTTGGCTAAGCAGATACAGTGGAAGTGGTCAGACAGTTATGGTGAAGACCACATATTGGTGATGTTTGATTGTCTTCATACCGAGATGGCGACACTGAAGACACTTGGGGACTGATTGAAAAGAAGTGATTGGGTGCAAGCACTGGTGCAAGCTGAGATTGCGACAACAGGAACAGCAGACTTATTATTGCGAGCATCTCATGTCTTGTGCACTAGAAGAGCATATCAAGTGATTGCAGCAGCACTGTACATCCTGCAACACGATGCTTACAACAGATTCTGTTTGGGAGAGACCAGAGATGCAGAGGAAGTTCCCATGTTTGAAGACTGGGGTCGCCAGAGACGAGACAACAACCCGAGTTTCGTTACTGGGCAACTGTGCTGGAACTAGAATTATTGTTTCAATTATATGTGCGTTCTCTCAGGCATGGATCGTTTGTGATGTGCATGGATGCTCTGACAGAGCTAATCCCCTGGTTTCAGGAACTAGATCCTACCCATTATGCTAGATGGATACCAGTGCACCTGAAAGGCATGCCCGAGCAAACTACCAAACACCAAAAACGTAGCCACAACATTCAGCGATGGTCACTTCACAGTTAAAAACGCAGAGGGTGTTCTCTTCAATCCCGCCTGACAAAGCATATGAATGGCCAAAAGCATTTCGAGGCTTTCACCAGAGAGTGTGTGTTGGATAGAACAAAGGCAGTGGACAACGCCATACCTCGTAACAAGCTGAAAATGTTGAGCATTTCAACTCCAAGAAGCCAGAGCAAAGGTCAGCAACAGTTGCCCTCCGTCAAAAATGACCGTGAACACTTCGCACGCCTGTACATTGGCTGCCAGACGAGGAAATGAAAACCTTGAATTATTTCGTTATTAGAACTAGGCATATCCTTCTGCACTGTCCGATGGTGGAAACCTCTGCACTAGTTCCAAGTATGATCTCATCACATGTTTTGAAGAAGTCTGTGACGTTATGACAGAGAGTCCTGTCACTAGCTGTATAGTACTTGATAGAGCAGCTATCGTCCAGATGCTGAAGCCAGCTGCATCAAAGACCTTTGAAGAGTACGCACATCAGATCTTCATTCAATATATATTTACTAAGCTGCAAACAGTGTCACGCCTTGATCTGATCTGGGATACTTACCTTGCTGATTCACTGAAAGGTAGTACACGTGCAAAGCGGGGACGAGGCGTGCAGAGACGTGTGGTGGTCGCCGCATCCATATCACGAAACTGGCAGTACTTCCTACGAGTGGACAGCAACAAGACCGAGCTGCTTAAGTTTCTCTAAACAACTTACTGAGGATGGTTTGACCAGGAGGACAATCAACTCGTCATTACTGATGGAGAGGCAGTTCTCAACAAGCAACTACTACTAGATCTAACTTAACTCAACTCATCTAACCATAAATAGGCTGACAGTTGGATGTTGCTTCATGCATCTCACGCAGCTAAGTACGGATACCATTCAACAGTCATCAGTATGGTAGACACCGATGTTGTAGTGCTGGCAGTGTCCGTAGTACAGGAATTGCAACCAGAAGACGCACTGTGGCTGGCATTCGGAACATGCCAACGTTTCCGATACCTAGCAGCACATTAAATAGCAGCTGAACTGGGGCCAGAGAAGGCTCGTGTACTGTCAATGTTTCATGCTCTAACTGGATGCGATACTGTGTCAAGCTTTGCTAGACATGACAAAAAGACCGCATGGGCAATCTGGACAGTACTCCCAGAGTTAACTGAGGCGCTGATGCAGCTGCCTTCTGCATCAAGTGACATACCAAATGATGCAATTTGCATTATCGAGAGATTCGTGATCCTGTTGTATGATCGAACCAGCAAATGAACAGGCATTGACAACGGCAGGAGAAAACTCCTCGTAAGGAATGAACAATGTGCAGCTGGCCTCTCAAACGAAGGAAGCTTTAGAGGAATATGTCAAAAGGGCAGTATATCAAGGTATGCATGTGTGGGGAAAGATACTTCTTCCACCACCAGAACCGCCACCACCAACCAACTGGGATTGGTCAATGACTGTAGCGTAATACACCCCATATTGGACCAGGCTACCATTGTTAAAGGTGACATATCAAACCTAGAACACCACACAATATAATCAAACTTGTCAAAACAATTTTTACTTCCCAGACTTTGAGTGAAATGTTGTCTTGTCAAAAATACATGATGATGAATATTCATCTCTCATGAATTAAGTAGATTACTGTAATAAAGTATGTTATTTTGAAAAATGTTTTTTTTATTTGTCATGTAAATCGCACATGTAGAATTCAAGTAACGGCCATTTTGAAATCCAATATGTTGGATAATTTATAAAGATACACAATGCAGAGTGTAACCATCGAATTACTTTCCTCCCAAAAGATACATTTGAACACCATAATCGAGTCAATAGCAGCATTAGACCCAAAGATAATCGATAATGTTATTTAAAATTGCGGTCATTTTTAATTCCAATATGCCGGACATGAAGGGAGAATTCCAAGTGGCTCAATAGCTGAAAATGTACGCCATATGTCAATGTGCATTTGTGCCAAAATTTGATGTTTGTATCAAAAATGCATAATCCATTTGAAATTTCGAGCTAAACCGCCCCACTATACGGTTTAATAGTATTATATCTTTATTCTAATCATAGCAAAGAAACATAAAAGTGGCGAAAAACTGTTAATTCTATTCGATTCATCATGGATGCTATTCTCAAAACGTTTCAGCTAATGTAACTCTAACCTTATACGGCTGACGTGACATCACGGAAAGTTTAGTTTGACAATTGTCGTTCTTTTTTTGTGTAGACTTAGACAATCTAGCGACATTTCATCACCTTATAAATGCTAAAGTTTTCACTTACTAATAGTATAGATTTAAGTTGTCCCGTTCTACTGCAGATATTCTAACAATCTTCTTTGAACATATATACTGCACACTTGATAGGTCAGGTGAAGCGTTATTGCTTGCGCAAAGAACTTTCAAAGCATCTGATAAAGTCTGGCATGAAGGTCTTCTCAGGAAAGATGAACTCGTACTGATCGAATATTTAATATAATCAGATCTTACTTAGTTAAATTTAGGTCAAAGTAATTCTCGACAGCTGTACATCTAAACAACATCACTATCACATTAAAACAAATGTGCCCCAGGGGTTGATACTTATATGATTCCTGATTATCATAAACGACCGTTTGATGCAATCCTGTCTGAGATGTGCGTATTTACTAATGCCACTATGCTTTATTCCTCAGGAGAAATTGAATGCCACCACATGCAAAACAATGGATAAATCCTTAGAAAATGGCATCTAGTCTGTAGGAAAATGGGCCAAAAATAGATTGTCAAATTTAAGTCTACTAAGTCTAACCCACTTTTCTTTAACAACTACCAAATGGCATTGCCAGTAGAACTTTTACCGAGTCCGAAGTTTAATATTTTAAGGAAACGTCAGTAAAAATACATACATAGAAAATGTTGCTTAGTCATCTGCAAGATATAGTGCTTCTTTTTACCAGTCTAGCATACTTCTCACACCTGCCAGTATCCTACATAAACGTACATAGATGGTCGAAGGTTTTTAGAAAAATCAGTGATCAGATTTATAGACAACAGGAAATAATTTCTTTTTACTGCGGAAGACCTATTAACAAATCTACATCTGAACGGAAATATCGTCCTGGAAACATTTTCTCCCTGCAACCATTTTCCATGGATATCATATATATTTCTCATCATTTATTAATATATCTCGAACTTTTTAAATACTCAACAATTTACTGTGCATCGTTACTACGTGCTTTCGTCTGGCGCAAATAAAGTATACATGTTCTCAATTTTATGTACGGTGTATAATTTTATGTTTCTGGGAAAATTATATATAATGGAAACGTCAGATTCTTATTTGCGAATAGAAAATAATAATTGTTAATTAAAATGGATCTGGAATGAACGACAGCTCGCTGGATAATTGAAGCTGTTTAGTCAAATAATGACCTCATGGTTTAACAGATGGTGTGCCGTGACACCGGTTCAACGAAAGAGCGCTAGGGTATCTTTTACCAGACAGACTCCGTGACAGAAGGACACAATGATGTAGGTGCCGACCTCAAATTCCTACGGTAAGGAGGCATACTAAGTGAGGAAATAAGTTATAAATGGTGGCTAATGTCTCCACTTATTTCTTTCACTCACTTTGCCATAATTATCATTCAATGTAAGGCCTATGCTGATTCCAAGAACATCCCAACAACCCCAAGTGTGTCAGAGAATTACGTTACAATAAGGCACGATTCGAAATGAAATGGTCTATACTGGGTAGAGCAGATGAATACGAATCGAGTAAATCGAAGAGATGAAAGTTATGCACACTGGAATCTTATCACATAATTTAGTTAACAAGAACAATGGTTTGTATTGATCTAGATCAATGCGCTCACATTTCAGGTCTGATTAATAATTATACTGTGTAAACGTACGTTGAGCAATGATTTTTCCTGACATTACTCCGATAAGGGTATTGTTAGTATATATTACACCCCCCCCACACACACACATATATATATATATATATATATATATATATATATATATATATATATATGTCCACGGTTTTTAATAGAATAAGGATGTTAAATATTTGGCGTTAAATATTTATCAGCGATGCTTTGACCATATATACGGATTGACAGATGAATTACATTTGAATATCTTGCTTGGTTGGGGTAAATATATGAGATGTTAAGACACAGATACAAATTAGTTGACTATTTTCTCTGAATAAGGACAAAACAATGATAAAGAAAATAAGGGATGAATATTTATTAATTATAGATTGTATTACATACATTGCTCGCAATGGGAATTATAATTATTTTTCTTTTGTTCAAAGATGGTAGATAATTGGGTGTCTTTGACAGATATATAATTTACCGGCTGCGTGTTAAATGTTACCTCGAGAGGGCGCGTATTCAAGGTAAGTTGTTTGTTTTTGTGGATTTTTGTTTGTTGCCGTATAATATATTTTTCTAGAGGCGAACTTTGGATTTCTGAAGAACATATAGTCGAAAGATCTGGAATTGACATATTAACTTAGCTTGTTCGTCTAAACGTAAAATGGTCCGTCCAAATGAAAAAAACTGAACAATAAAATTAATTACAAAATTTTACAGAAAGTTTGCTAAATATTATCTATTTATATATGCTCTGTTGTTAAATGATAGCTCTCATCATTGAAAAGACTGGTTTATAAAAGATAAAAAGAATATGCACAAACATATTTTCCTACGTTTTTCTCTCTCTCTCTCTCTCTCTCTTTCTCTCTCTCTCTCTCTCTCTCTCTCTCTCTCTCTCTCTATATATATATATATATATATATATATATATATATATTAGTAAGTTTTTGAAAGGCTGTGGGCAATGCAATTCCGGGTAAGATGCAAGTTGAAAGGAAAGGAACAAAAACA
Source organism: Sepiola atlantica (assembly GCA_963556195.1). Classification (NCBI taxonomy): domain Eukaryota; kingdom Metazoa; phylum Mollusca; class Cephalopoda; order Sepiida; family Sepiolidae; genus Sepiola; species Sepiola atlantica. Next base: position 180,158,666 of record OY744516.1, on the reverse strand, counting down.
ATAACAATAAATCGAATACGATATAAGACTTACTATTTATTTTTCCTTTTTTTCTTTTTTGTTTCTTACATAACAGCAAGAGTGTTTTAGCTGTTCGTGTGATGTCCGGGTGATTAAAAATCACTATTTGATATTTCGGGAAAAGACATCCCTTTGTCAAAAATAATTAGACCAGAAGAAGAATGATATTTTATTCTTCTCCGACTGTGTAGAGAATAATACAAACAAAATGGCTGCCAGATATAGACCGCAGCAAATAAAGCAGTTTCACAGGGAATATAAATTAAATTAAGTTTTATTTTAATATTATGTTAAATATATGATTTGGTGTTTAAAATATTTGTGTAATGTTGGTTAGGTGTATGGTGTTCGATAAACTGTTAGTTTTGATAATATATATATATCATTTTTTTTTTTATATTTGAATATTTACTTTGTTTTATCTTCGTATTTTTATTTTGTTTATCTTTCTATCGTAATTTAAGAATTTTAATATAAAGTAAAGTAATTAGTCTCATATTTTAAATATTCTAGATCTATCTACTTATCGATTCCGATTATCATCTATTAAAGAAGTGTTATTAATTACTAATTGTGAGTTTCGTCAAATTAGATTAACGAATTAACTTATTAACTTGATATATTTACTATAAGATAAAGGGGAGTAACTCTGGATTTTTTAAATATTTTTTTTATAATTAATTTTTATTTATTTTTTTTTTTTGTTAATTTTTTTTATGTGGAGATCTGTATAACAATATTAGTATATATATACAACATATATACACATAATGCATATATACATATATATATATACATATCTATGTATTATTGTTTGTTTAATTGTTTATCTATATATATTCATCAATTTCTTTACATATTTGTTTGTTTTTTTTGTTTTTTTGTTTTTTTAAATTTATTTATTTATTTTTTATTATTATTATTTACTTGTTTAATTTATTAATTATTTATTTAATATTTGCATGTTATTTGTATACATTCTATATGTGTTTGGATTTATTAATTAATAATGCTAGGTTATGGGGTGACTTATTTTGGTGGGTTAGAAGAGTATGTTGAATATGGTTTTTGGTTTGTGGTTGAAAGTGTGGAAGTTCATATGGGGAGGGGCCTGTTTGATTGTTTGGGTGTGTGGTGAGTTTATTATAGGAGGTGAGTAATGAGTGAAGTGGTGGAAACGGACTCTGTTAAGTGTTAGATATGGGGGTTGGTTGGTGGATGGGGGGTAGATATTATAGAATGAATGGTGAGTAGAGCTCGTGACGTTGATTGAGTGAGGGGTTTAATCTGGAGATGAGGATTGATTCTGTGATTCTAAGGTGACCAATGTTTCTGACAGACGCTAAGATGGAGACGTGAATATCGCGCTGAGTGTTTGAGCAAATCTCTATGTGTTTGTGGAAAGAGGATATACGGGTATTCAAGTGCTCCTTTATGCGCAAGTGTAGCGGTCTTGTAGTGTTGCCGATGTAAAAATTTTTGCATTTATTGCACTGTAGTTTGTAAACACAGTTAGTGCGATGGCACAGACCTGTGTTGGGGATAGGGCAATTGGCCAGGGAGCAGGGTTCGGGTGTGTGGTTAGTGTGTTTATTAGATAGATGTTGGCGTAAGGAGGTGCCAGTATGTGTTAGTTGTATGTTAAGGTTTTACTTATGTATTGCCTTGCGGATGGAGGTGGTGATCTTATCGCTGAAGAAACTGAGTTTTAAGAAGCATGTGTTAGCTTCTTAAAACTCCCTAAGTGAATATATCACACAATGTTTAAAAATAAATATGGAAATAAATTATAGCCTTGAGCGTGTGTAGTAAGGGTTTATGTGAGTATATATACCGTATGTGAAAATGTGTGTATTGTTAATTGAATTAGATACAAGTAAGGTGGTTCGATATATATATATATATATAGTTCGGAAAAATAAATAAAAAGTGCATGTATTGCTTTAAATAATAAAACAAACTTACTCCATGTTTGTTCGATGAAGTTGTTTTAATCCTTGATGATATTAAACAAAATTAACGCGCAATGTACCTGACTTGTTCTATTTTTAGATCTACGAAGGAGATTTGTATTACTTCTTTATAATATTATGTTATTAGCAAGAAGAGACGACGTGTTTCGGGATCGAATGAGGATCACTGCTATGAAATATGTTACTCTGTTCATAACACCATCTTACCTTTATTGTTTAACTGACTCATTCTGTTTCTCCCACTAATATAGCCTGAAAAAAGGTTAAATGTTAGAAAACTGTCCTAATCAGTGTCTTATACATATGGCTGTAATTTCACTAAATCGGATACACGTATTTTACATTTTAAGTTCGCTATATCATAGTCACTTAGAGATAAGGGGGGCGTAAATATTTCGCACACAAATGGTTGCGTAGATATTCGGGGTCAATTCCATTGTCTTCCCCGGATAATTTATACATATGATATAAATGTCATCAAAATAAGATATATTTGAAGTTCAAAAGAGTATTCACCCCCTTAGCTCCCTTAGGCTCGAAATACGCTATGAGAGTCGGAGCTACTGTCATTGTCTTGCCCAGAAAATTTTATACATATGATTTAATATTCATAAAAATAGGATACACTTAAGTTTTAAGGGGTTATGTCCTAATAGACACTTTACAGGTGCACTTAGAAATTCAGGAAAGCTTCTATTGATTTTACTCGGTACATTCTACATAAGAATACACTTTTAGATTTAATGTAGATTCTCTAATCTTCCTTTCTATAGGAAACATACAACCACCACATACTCACATATACACAGACTTGAGTTGTATATAGATTGAAGAGTAACTCTACAGCTAGCCGCTCCCTATTAACTCCCATTTATTTCTATATGTGCGTTGCATTAACTTCTCTAAACAAGCATTTGTTAACTCACTTGTCAGGTTGTGGATAATTACATCTGAACTAGATCAAATCCCGTAAGTGAAATAAATAAATAAATAAAACTGAAGAACAAACAATAGTTACGAAAATAGTAACTCTCCCCGTCTTTCTCCCACTCTCTTTCTCTCTCATTTTCTTTCTCTCTCATTTTTCTTGTATGCCTCTCTCTATGTCTTGCTCTCTTTCTCTATTGCCTTTTGATCACTCACTCTATCTTTCTGTCACCTACCCTGTCACTATCACTCCAATTTACTATAACTTTCTTTCCCCTTCCAATACTTGTCATTGACTTAACACTTTTAATTGTTAAGTACAATCAATGTCTAACCTCATACGTTAGTCTTTAAACGTTAAGCAGAACAGATTGCCTAAACCACCTCGTGACAGGACGCTAGTCTGTTGATGATTATATTTCCCAGCAAAGCTGGTACATATTGTGCATTTTGACTAACAGCACCTAATAAAAGCAAATGGTCACCAATGTAAGTACTAATTAACTTTGCTGGTATGACCGGAACTAGTGTGTCAACGTAATTTAATCGTAAAATTAGAGATAATAGTATATTATTTAACTTACACTTAAGATCTATCTTTCTCTGCCTTTCTAGATCTCTTCCTCCACCTCTCCCTCTACCTCCCTCTGTCTCTCTCACTCTCTTCCTCTATCTTTCTTTGATTCTGTCTCTGTGTTTTGTTGGCAAAATTAACTTGTAAAACCGAAGACATATGTGAATATATAATAAGTACAATTAAATTGTGCTACGCAGAAGTAAAGGGAGAAATGACTGACTTGTTTACGAAAAAACGGAAATTAATGTTTGTTACTTTAAATTCGTAATCAAATTATTTTGTAAAAGAATTTGTGAAATGTTCGTTTAGTATTTGACGCTAATCGATTGATAGTAACTAATAAACAATAATAATATTAAGCGAATAGCACAGACTAACACAAAAATATATCTAGAGAGCTTTGCTTGAATTCGCATAAGTTAATCAATATATATTATTTTCAGCAAATCGAATAGAAATGTCAGGATACTTGTACACTATAACATTCCTAAAATCTGTTTGAGTAAAGAAAAGAGTATTCACTATAAGAAGTTCCATAGCCGGAATAAGTATTTTTAAAAAAACAAGAGATAAAATATGGTGGTGTCAATTACATAGTGTAACAAATTTAGACACAAAATAGGCTAGTTTACATCAAGTATCAATATGTTAGACATATTTATATTTGCGCCTGACTTTGAAAATTCTACAAGATAACTTTGTGTGTTTAATATGTATACATATACATGTATATATAGGTATTTATATTTGTTCTCTAATGACTATATATGTATGTGCTCTCTCATGACTACAGCTTTGATAAAAATTTGATTTGTATTCCTCTTCTGACTTAAAAATTACCATCATACATTTCACACCGCTCTCGCACTGTTTTATGACAGAAAAAAATAGGATAAAACAACGTTAATCTTTTAAGTGTAAGTTTGATAAACACTGTTTTTCAATTGTTATCGATTCTATTACCTTAATTTGATAAACGCTGTCACTTAACTCAGGCTAGATTATATAAGTTAACATTACTATTTAATAAGAGTTGACAAATTGCTGCTTTTGTTAGTAATAGGAACGGATAGAATGGAGATTAGACCGAAATCAAAGAGTTAGAGAGACACAAAGATAGAGACAGAGAGACAGATAGAAAGAGACAGATAGAGAGAGAAGACACACCACATCCAACGGAGAGGATCGAGCGCGAATTAAATATTTAAATACAAGTATCAACACTGAACTGATGAGTTTTAATTGAAACCGCGATGAACGCAATTTTCACATTTACGAAGCAATCATTACAAGAAGTATTGCATTTCAACACTCGACCACAATCCCAAATCATGTGTTCCAATATATGATACAAGAATAATGCATTTTCTATTTCAATTCAAATAAGCATTTAGCTGAAGTCTAGATATAATATATTCGTTCTTTTATTGTTTAAGGTCTCAATTTAAACTAAGTGGATTTATCACGTTGTGCATTTAAATTATTCACTGTTTAAATTTAGTCAGTTGCGTATACTCTCTCTCTCTCTTCGCCTTCTCTTTTGATAATTGATTTAATGCCGGAATGGACGGTAAAATAAATGACTGCCTTTTTTTATTTTTCTTTAACTTTCAATCATTCAGTACATGAAGAGTATTATAGTTATTTTGAAAACTAAACATCTATAGGGTAATTACAATTTCAGTCACTGAATTATTTAGAGTCGGCTTCGGCTGGTTAATTAATGACTATTTTCATTCGTTCATTCTGAATGTGTTGGTATGTGTCGGGCTGACCCTAAACCAAAAAGTAATCACAATTCCTATACGCATTTAACAAATGATCGCAGATTGTTAAATTAAAGTTTTAAGACGTTTTGCTATGATTATGGACATAATGTTTCAGAAGGTAATATGATTTTAAGAGTTAAATTTTAACATTGCAATATCGTGTGATCATTTATGTAAACAAGAAAAAAAGGAAATGCGATCAAATTACGAATTTAACAAGAGTCCCGGCCAACGCTGTCTCTGTATAGCTAGTATTTAATATTTCAATTCGTACGCTTCGCATATCCAAACTTTTCAAGGATTTCTCCCGTTTCGGCAGGGTATTTTTAACAAATCTTATTTTCGATATGATTTTCAAAGCTTTATTTTAAAAATATCTATGAAAATTTAATAATCCGAGAAAATATAGTAAATATAAATAAACCGTGTGAGTGTTATCGAACTGAACAAACATTCAAAAAGTATATACTTATTGGAGTACTCGCGGCAAAAATAGGACTATTTATACAGAATATTAATGGCGCCATGACTTTCAGGAAGCATCAGTTGTTCTCCCATTTGGCATCGCTATATTAATAAAATTATGAAACAATTTCACGTGTTTTTCTGTGTTTCAAGCTTGAACCTAGATTTTTATTTTCTATTAAAAGAACATTTATTGAAATTAAATACCACTTTTAAAAATCCCATTCTAAGCTTTATTAATATTCACTTTCTCCTCCTGATACCATTTTCTTCGGGCATTCGTCACATAATCAGTATTCACCTCTATTCGTCTGCTTGCTGATACAACTTATTATTTATAAATGTATGTGTAAAAAAAAATCTGTACGATTTTAAACGAAAGAAGCGAAAAGAAAATGAAAGTAAAAAGACTCTTACCGAGTAAGTAAAGCTAGTTTATTATAAGATTCTTCAATATTCGTTCGAACAAGGATGTGGGTTGGTAATGTGCTGCCTACTACACACTTCTAGCCGAAAACTGAGAGTTCGATATTTAACGTAGTCAAGTAGTAAACCGATCCCTCTGTAGGCATGTAATTTATACAGTAGAAATCGCATTTTAGACAATTTATCCGTTTTTTTAAAATAATCCAAATAATCAAAACTTTCGTAGAGTATCATTAATTTGCTTTTCTGAAATAAATGATAATAAGTTTTTATAAGATAATGTTGAATCAGTTTATTAGCAGTATAAAACTGTTTATACTAAAAACACTATGTAAGTTCTTAAAATAGTATAAAAACGCACGACAGGCCATGTTTATTATGTCGTGCGTAAAAAGTGAAAAGAAATAATAGTTTAGAACTTTAATATGAAAAAATGTTCAATTTCTTTAAATCAAATGTTATATTTTATATTTTAATGATAAAACGCCATGAAACTGTATAATTTAACTCAGTAAATCAAGTTCAGACAAATGTATTGTTTACGCATGTAATACAAAATAAAAACATTTTAATCTAACAAATACCATAACAAATTATTTTTGATTATATTCAAATCATTCGAAATAAAATTTGAAAATTCGTATTCAAATATAAATTAAATAGTGTATTGACAACACATCTATTAAATTAAAAGAAACGGATTTTTGAATTTAAAAATAGCTTCTGCCTTTAGTAATATTTTCTTTTTTATATAAAAGTATAATGCTACGGAAACTATTTAGTGTATTTCAAGGGAATAGATATATTCATTTTACAGTATATTTAATTTAAAGAGATAGCAACTTCTCAGTTTTACTTCAAAGGGACCGACACTATTTTGAAATATATATTGTAGAGTATATGTCGATATGTAGCAGTATCGTGGCCTATGATTCCTTTGTAAAGGCCCCCTTGTGACTATTCAACACAGTCTTTACCCTAGAGTAGGAAAACGAAAGGCTTATTTGTCTCGATCAGTTCTTGCTCATGTTTCTTGTCCCACGTTGTGAATTGATCCCAACACCTTTTGAAGGTGAGGTCACTTCGCCCGGACGATGTGCGTACCAATGTCTGCTAGCTTTAATTGACATTGATCATTAATTCTACGCAGAGAATTAAATATCTTCAGTTCAGGGATGAAGAATCATTGGGTTCTACAGCTTAAAAATCGGAAGCGTTATCATAAAATGAACAAGATATTCATCTCTTTTTTTAATAAAATACACCTTTATGTTTTTAAATTCCATTAACTACATCATCATTGGTGTATCAGCTCGGTGTTCAATGCAGCAACCGACATGGAAGAACTGGCTTTCTCGTCGCCTTGTACAAAACTGAAAACTAACGCTAAAATAGAATTTAAGGAAATAACTGTTATCAATAACGCAGGCACCCCTACTAAAACTGCCACCTACCTTCCGTGTACTCGACCGCAGCTGCCATCCCAGTTAGCCCGTATGATTAAAACTGTTGAGCATGTCGCATTTTCTCACTAGGTATTTCAAAACAAGATGTAGTGTTGCTTCAATACAGGACAGAAAGCGTAGTTCCTCAGCTATGTACGTAATCTCTTTATTGGTAGAGGAGGAAAATAAATGTTTGTGACGGTTGCTTTAATACTGCTAAAAAATAAGCGCTTCCGCCACAAATGATTTTTGCACACAGAGAAACTAAAAATCTTAAGCTGTAACGATGTAAAAAAATCTAAAGCAGAGAAGAGATGTAGCTCCAAAGTGTAGCCCTAAAATATGTTTTACGTTGTAATAGGTACTAAAATCTTGAATGACATAAGACAACGTTTAATAAACGTTTTGAAATAGTAAACCAACTGTCACAAGCCAGAAAACGTTAAAAAATATATAAGGAAAATACTAAACGATGTTAGAAAGGTAATAATAAATTGTAAAATTGTATGAAGGATAACAATTTACTAACGTGATTGTGCTGTTGAGTCAGTCGTTTTTTTGTTAGTTTGATCCACTTAAAAATAAAATCGCCCTAACCGTAAAAATAAATGTATATCGATGGAGATGAACAGGGAAATAGTGGTTTGAGTTGGAAGAATGAAATTAATGCCGTTCATTAGTTGGGTTTTGCTGTGGATACTGGTTGCTTATAAAAGACTTTCAGAATGTAAATCTCTGCATTTTGCCTAATAAATTCTTCCAAAGATACAACACAAATGGTTCTGCTTAGTTCCATAGCCATAAGTAAAGTGTTATTCTATTAAGTAACTTGCCTTGTGTATTGCACACTGTCGAAGTAAGTACTGAAACAATATGTTTCTTATATATTATATCATCAGTATATATATATAGAAATATATATATATATATATATATATATATATATATATATATATATATATATATATATGGGAAATGAAAAAAGAAAAACAAAAAGATGTTTTTTTATGTATTTATCAACGTTTCGTCTTTATTTGTAAGACTTTTTCAGGATGATAATTTTAAGAAAAATGTCATGCAAGTACATAGAAATATTGGGTTGACATGATGGGTTGATGAGAAGTAGTAGCAACTACTGGGAGCGCAGGACCAAGGTCCGGGCTGAGAGAAGTCGGTGACAGAGAGTGAAATGAATGTGGATGGATGTGAGTGAAAAAGGAGAGGGGTGGCAGTTTTAGTTAATTTGTCTTACGGTGGGAGAGCGGGGAGGGGTGCTGAGTTGTTTGTCGTGGTGAGCTGTAGCATGGATTTTGAGGGGCTGGGGAAAGAGGAAGGAAGGGGGAAGCTCTGTGTCTTTGGTGTGTAGGTAGTATCATAGTTTTGGAAAAAGATTTAAAGAAATGAAGATGATTTGAAAGTGGGTGGGGTGGGTTGTTAAGAGTGTCAAAGAAGTAGTCGAAAAGGTTAAAAGGGTGAGATGGAGAGGGGAGATTTTGTTGTGGTTAGGTGTAGAATATTTGGAGGGAAGGAGTATTGCCCAGCTAGCTATGTAAGTAATGTGTGAATATAAGTAAGTTAGAAGGAAAGTGTTGAAATGTGCTGTGAATATTACAATGAGGGGATGGAATAAGAAAAAAGAAAAAGAAAGAGAAGGATAAAAGTGATATTAATTTGGGCGAGAAATAGGTGAAATTTAGTTTTGTGCAGGCAGTGTTGAAATTTTTAAATTAAATTGAGGGCAAAAGGGGTTTAAATATCTAAATATTTGTGAGGGTGTCTAGATTGTGTTCAAAGGGTAGGCTGTTATTTGTGGTTAAGTGGTTTAGATGCGTGGTTTAGATCTATGTGGAGAGAGGTGTGTGCGTGAGTTGTATGCGGGGCGTGTATATAAGTACAATTCAGAGCGAAGACAAGAAAGGTTAACCATGATCTAGGTTTAGTTTTGTTCGGTAAGATAATTTTGCTTATTAAGGGGGATAGATTGTAGAAGCCATTTCGTTGTATGATAGTGTTGGAGGCTGTGATTAGTGCTGTTTCCAGTAGTCTTGCTGAGCTTTGTTATGAATGTATTTGGTGATTTTCGCTGTTCAAATTTGAAAGCATGATCGTGCACTAATACATGAGGGGAAACGTGCACTGAGAGAGTTATTTCTCCCATGTATTAGAGCACGATCGTGTGAAAAGACGCTTGTACGCTCACTGCTAGTAGTCTCGTGACAATGGAAATGGGGCGCAGTTGCCTCAAAATTCGCTGCGAAATCCCCCTCTGATTCCTCTCTGTCTGTATCTCTCTCTCTCTCTCTCTCTCTCTCTCTCTCTCTCGCTCTTCTCGTACACCGTGCAGTATATTTTCGTCTCTGTCATGTTAAATAAAACCTTTAAAAACGAAATCCGGCGTTCATGTGACGTCAATCTCGTTCGAAGGACAGGAGCCAGCCGCGACAAAACCCGAGATACACAGAACAACAAAGACAAAATCCGAGTAACAACAGTAGAAATACAACATTAGTTTTAAATTCTAATGCATCTTTATTGATTAGCACGATATGTTACGGTTTTAGGGCACACTATAAATAGTAAAATTACAAAATAAAAAAAATGTGTTAACGTTATTCACCATTTTGCCAAGAATAAATATTCCATAAGTCATAATGATAACTTTAATAGTTTTGGATTGTTCCAAGCAAACACATATTGTATTACGTGCGTGCACCGACTCTTTTATGAAATATACTACTTAATGAAACTTAAAATTGATGTAAAGCAATTATTTTTGTAATTAAATATATATTATCTAAATTACTTTTGAAGATTTCTTGTGTGGCGGTTAACTTTTGTGGGTTCGAATCTCTTCAGTAATCAAGCTTACCAAATGTAATGTGTCCATGTTACTCACTGGGTGATCGAGAATATATATTGAAACATTCACGATGTTCGGTCTATAAAAAACGTCTTTTTAATGAAAAAAACAATATGCATTCCTTAAATCTTAACATTACCAAAATAGTTTGACTATGTTACTAAATGTATAGCCTAGAATATATATTCGAAATTTCATAATGAGCCAGTCATTAGATTACTATGCACACACATACATATATATATATATATATATATATATATATATATATATATATACGAACTTATCCAACTTTTGTATAGAGAAATAATATATATATATTAAACTACACTATATCCAACTTTATGTATAGAGAAAGTATATATATAAATATATATATATATATATATATATATATATATATATATATATATATATATATATATATATATATATGAAACTACGCTGGTGCTATGAATCCGTTATTAAAGTAGACGTCAGGGCGCATATCTTTTATGTTTTGAGTTAGGGGATGATAATATTACTTCTTTTCAGATCTTTTGTGGGTGTGAAATTATATCTGTTTTCTGTGCGCACAAGATTTGCAGCTCTCGGATTTATTATTAAGGTTATTCTTAGAAGATAAACCCTTCGTACAATGAGCATAATCGATACATGTTTATTCCATACACACGGTTTTAAAATATTGTACTTACCGACTGGTGAGTTCGTTATCAGAGGTCCTTTAAGGAAAGATGTGTTATGAACGTAAACGTAGAACAGTTTATATATATATATATATATATATATATATATATATATATATATATATATATATATATATATATATATTTAAAGAATTGTGGTTACCAACGCTAGTAAGAAAACTTTTTCAATAATTATTTATTATCTTATCATTTTAACATTTTAAGTTTTTTAAATATAATTTCATAACGCGTTTCGAGCATTTATCGTTTATCGATTATGCTCTCTTCAGATGTAAATTTAATTTGATAAAAGTGTTTCATTTGAGGAAACTGAATATATTTTTATCTCAACAAGATAGCATTTTTTCTGTCAAATGGAACAGACACTTTTAAATGAAAGAAAAATGAAACGTTTTCTCAAATGAAACACTTTTATCAAATGGAATTTACATCTGAAGAGAGCATAATGGATAAACGATAAATGCTCGAAACGCGTTATAAAATTATATTTTAAAAACTTAAAATGTTAAAATGATAAGATAATAAATAATTATTGAAAAAGTTTTCTTGCTAGCGTTGGTAACCACAATTCTTTAAATATACTTTTTTCTCTCGTTGGAACTGCACTGATGCTACACAACCCCCTTCTCTCTCTCTCTCTCTCTCTCTCTCTATATATATATATATATATATATATATATATATATATATATATATATATATATATAAAAGAAGAAGAAAGAGAGAAAATCGGCAGTTTAGCTTATGAACGCTGTGAGTTGGCAAGGAAGATTAGTATTTATTTTAAATTTATGACAAGGAATTAAACAACAAAGGAGGAGGAGGAGGCGGAGAAGGAGGACGGGGGGAGAAAAGGACTAAAAGTATATATATATATATATGTGTATATATATATATATATAATTTTAAATGTGTTTTTCTATATTTGGATATGTTGATATTTTTTATATTTTTAATATAAAACTAAAACTAAAAATACATTAATCACCTAAAAAGTAGTGTGATGGATTCGTCTAAACACTTTAAAATGCAGCAACATTTTTGTAAGTAACGGATAAATTTTATTAGACAGACGAACAACATAGGTAAGATGGACTTTTTTTTTAATAACTAATATAAGTTAGCAAAACATTTATACGGAACAAAACTTAGGTTTAATATACGGAACGTTTATATTTTGTCTTTTAAGAGAAGTGGGGTCTGATCAACTCTGCTGGGAAGCCATGAAATTAAATAATGCTTTGTTTTACAATTCCCGAAACAGTTTTTCATGGTAAACAACTGATGATTCCTTAAATCATGTTAGAAGCAAACTAATATAATAACTGTACACATTAAATTGACTTACATGAGTGATTTTCCACTGAACGACTTGGGACTTAAGTTTTTAAAAAAAAAATTTATATATAGGTTTAATGGTTGAGAAACTTCCGAGAATATATATATATATATATATATATATATTCATTTTTTTAATACAGAAAATTAGTACCAAATAAGTACTATTGGTGCCAAGCTCAGAAGGTGTAAACTATTCGGTGCTCTTCAACTATTTTTTCCCCCTGGTAAAGAAATAGAAAATCACGTATTACTCTCGTTTTGATACATTATTTGCTATAGAGTGTTAAATATAGTTGTTTAAAATTAAGTGTTAGGGACAGGAATGTTAAGTAAAAAAAGTTTAATAAAGTTCGAATAAGGTATGGGTGGGGGGGATATATAACAGTTAAGATTTAAAATTCAAAAAATATTTAAGAATAAATGCCCCGTGATTCAATATTAATTAGGACCGTATATTCGTTTGAAGTGTTAAATTAGTAGTGTCTAGAAAGTACATTTGTTGGTAAGAATATTTTGTGAGTGTTTGGTAAAGTGTAATATTTTGAAAAGAAAAGATAGCTCCGCAAAATATGCGAAACAAGCCCGCCCTATAAATATTTTACTTAACTGATCGCTGGAAATAAGTCCATTTTAGTTAAAGTATTGATCTACTTTATCGATTGTCTGAAAAAGAAGAAATAATCGAACAGAAATAAGAATCCAAGACTAAAATATTTTAACTATGTCCAAACGAATTTCTCAGAAGCCAGGTAGTAATGTAATTGTTCATATTTATTGAAAAATAGATTATGTTAAAAATAGAAAAAATAAATTAAGGCGTGACGTGTCAATCATATTATATATATATATATATATATACATATATATATATATATATATATATATATATATGTGTGTGTGTGTGTGTACATATGTCTCTCCCTCTCTTCTTCTCACTCTTGTTGTCTGTTAATAGTTCTTTCTGTATTGTTACCTAGCACAGTTATGTGATGTAGTAAAACATGCTTGATGTAGTTTTTTTAAATAAAGGAAAATACCTATATATCCTACACGGCTTGTTGACCACATTGATTTTTTAAAAAACATTTCCTCGTCTCTCGCTCTCTCTGATTGTAAACAGAAACAAAAATGGAATTATGTTGACGGGTATATATTTATAGACATTGTTTGTGTGTGTAAGTTTGTGATATTAAAGAAAATACTCAAGAAAGTGTTAATCTTTTAATCATCTATATAACATGCCTTTGAATCAAATTCGTAAAACTTTGTGTTAATATGAAAGAAATAAAGAATGTGATTATTTATTTACCCAGCTAGAAAATACGCCATGTGTAAGAAACTGTGAATTACGCGTAATATATGCTATTAGAATAGTTATATGATGAATAAAATACGTTAACGATGAAAGCAATTGGAATTAAAATTTCGACTGTAAAATAAATTCTAACATGACTATATACTAAAATCAAACATTAATTTGAAGGATAAATTATTATTTGCGTTCTATAACATAACGTATATATATATATATATATATATATATATATATATATATATATATATATATATATATATATATATATATATATATATATATATATATATATGAAGAAGAATGGAACGGAATTAGAGAAGCAAAAGCCAAATCAAAATTCAATTCAATTGCTCAGAGCAGATATATTCCGCAAACAGGCAATTTATTCAAGTTAAATTTTCCTTAAGCCAGGCTTTTCAAAGATCAAAATCTTATCATCAGATGAAGTCGCTGGGATAGATAAGTTGGCAAAGGCCAAGATTTGAAATTTGAAAAAATAAAATAAAAGTTGTAGGGAAAGAAACACAGGGCAAAACTCTGCCCGAATACAAGCAAATGTCCGATTGCTAAAAAGTCCGGTGTCGAAAAGTCAAGCGGAGAGAATGAGATGTAGATAGGTCAGTCGTTAAAAGGCAGGGGATGTTGTGAGAGAGGATTCAAAGTTAAATTGCAAGAAGCCACAACTTCAGGTGCGGCGAAAATAGAAAATCCAAAGGGTAAAAAGTCCAATAAGAGGTACGTTCGTGGATGCAGGCAAGGCTCAGTAAAGAGTGAGGTGGAAAATTTTCGCCATTAAAAATACTTCCTGGGCTGAGATATCAAGGAAAGTGTTATAAAATGGGAAAAAAGGCAGCGAAAATATTTTAAATCTAGCCCGTTGAGAAAGCCGACTTGAAATGAAGAAAGGCAGAAACTCATATGCGACCAGTAGGCAAGGAGGGAACGAGTAAGGGGGTGTGGAGGAGGAGAGAGGAACGGGTGCGAAGGAGGAGAAAGGGAACGGGTGCGGTGAATGAGTGCGGTTAAAACTAAGAGTGTGATTGTGGAGGGTAAGTGGCATAAAGTTGAAATTGGATGTTAGCGCGAATTAGGGTTCAACTAGAAAAGGGAAAGAATGGGGTGGGTGTAAGTCAACGAGTGCTGGGAGGGAGAGTTAAAATACCAGAATGTGTCTATGAACAGAGTTCGGAGTTTAGTTGTTTAATCAGATGACCTTACTTATAAACAATGAGGCAAAATATATTTGAAGGGTAGAGCTAGAAAAATAAATAGTAAGAATAAAAATTAAAAATTGAAAAATTTAAAAAGTCAAAATAAAAATAGAATTAAAAATAGAAATAAGAAAATAAAAGATAAAAAAGAGATAAGAAAATTAGTCTTAGGCTCGCAAGGAAAATTATGGATTGACCTATAAAAAAATAATAATATAAATGAGAGAAAAGTCGATAAAATTGGAGCTCGAGAGTGAGTATTAAAATAAGGAAAAGGTAAATTAGACCTCGAGAGGATATCCGGAATGGGAATCCCCAAGGTGGTTAAAGATATGGGTTGAAATAAAATATGCTGTTACGGGACGCTAGTGCTTTATGGATGTGGGAAAATTAAACTTTGAAACAAAAAAAATTTCAAAAAAAGGTACATGGAGGTAGATTAAAAAATTATAAAATAGGTTAATGATGGCAGAAAGAAGTAAGAGACACACAAGGTTAAAGTAGTGAAAATAGATTAAACAAGAGTGAGAATGGAGATCGCAGTTAAAAGTAAATATTATGGGGGTTAAAAGATGTAGAGTGAGAGCGGGTTGGGGGTTGAGCATTGTCTGAGAGAAGTGATCGAAGGGCGAGGTAAACTAGGGGGAATAATCGAGGCTATTAAAAGAGTGAGAAGAATTATTTAGAAGTAAAAACAGAAGGGGAAAAATAATTAGAGTGCACAGAGAAAACAGTAAGGAGTTCGATATCGATGTGTGCAAAGGGGATTCAGAGTAGATAAGGCGAATCATCAAGAAAATAAAAGGGCTAGCTTTTGCTTCTCTAATTCCTTTCCATTCTTCTTCATATCTACCTGCTCTATCCTGGATATTGAGCTGTATACTCTTCACAATAGGTTTTACCTTTCCTAAAAGTT
>OY744516.1:180117713-180140213 GCA_963556195.1 Sepiola atlantica | reverse complement strand
GCTGATTAAAAATGCGACTGATAAGCAAGTGTGTATGTGAAGGAAACCCTGACTTGTATTTAATCAAACAGACAATTGGAAGTGCATGTAGAACAATTGCTTCAGTTCACGCTCGGATAGACAATGCAGAGCAAATAGCTTTCCAATCGGATGTATATATGAAGGAGTTTCTAGCGGAAACCAAGTCTGTGACTTCAGCAAGAAAAAGACTTTAATGAGACAAAAGTATTCAAAAGATTGTTTTTGCATGTGTGTGCGTAGCCAGCGTAAACCTTCCGGTGATGGGAAATAAAGAAAACCAAAGTTTTTCCATAGACGTTCTGTTCTTTGTCATTCTTCTTGGATCTTACCGGGTACCCCGAAAGAACGTGTAATTCAACGCTGTTATTCCTATAATCATAACAAGTGTGACTATGATTACCATCATAAATAGTATCATTACTAAGATTATTGGTATATTAACTATTAGCTTTACTAAGATTAATAATACTTTTATTTATTTTTTTATTATTATCAGTATTTGGATTTGAATCAGTATTTGGATTTACTAGTGGTTGAACTAACTTAATATATATTAAGTGTGGTTATTCATTAGAAACACATTTGTAATTCTTAGTGAAATATGTGAAGAATGGTGATGCTTCCATTAAGTTTTCGGACGATATCCTTAGCCGCCGAAGTTGAGGCGTTTCGGAACTCATATGTAAGAAAATAAAGATTGAGAAAATTAAATATGATTCCTAAACATCTATTAAACGATCGTACGTAAGATCATTGTTGATATTGAATTATCTGAACCATAATAAATAATGGTATAAATCATTTGATTTATTTATTTATAACTATGTTTTTTCTCTCTCTCTCTCTCTCTCTCTCTCTCTCTCTCTCTCTCTCTCTCGCTCTCTCTCTCTTTCTCTCTATCGCTCTGGCCATATATATATATATATATATATATATATATATATATATATATATATATATATATATATATTAATGTATATATTGTCACGTCATACCACTATTCGAACAAGCATATCTACCAGACATAATTCCGACGGAAAGCAGGAGTACATTATTATATTTTATTTCCTCATTTCCGTTTGTTAGCGGAAAGCAGATACATAATTTCAAGCGTGAAAAGATACATATTACTTCCTTTAATACTCCCTCATGTACCGTCAAACATACATTTTCACCGATCTTGATTGTCGATTTCTTCAACACAACGAGTAAAATCAATGAACCCAGTGACCTTATATCTCAATACACCTTCCTTTATAACTAATATCGACTGTTAACTTTTACACATACACACAAAGATTACCTACGCATCTAATCTCGTGACCAACATATATATTCTCTTAATTCAGGCGATATAGACACAGTTCTACAGTTTCAGTTTCTCTCCAGCAATAGGTCGCACGACTTCAAAAGAAGAAGAAGAAGAAGAAGAAGAAGAAGAAGAAGAAGAAGAAGAAGAAGAAAAGGTCTTTATTATCGCACCAAAGGAAACACATTTATACATCATTAAAAGCTGATAGTAATAACTTTAATATTCTGACTCATTTACGTTCTGAATGAGAAGCTGAATTTGAAATATCGAAATCATTTCGAAGACCGCCAACTTGTCCGACTGATAAGAATACCATTAACATTTTCACCCATCAAACCGGAGTGAATGTATGATACTCCAACTTATATCTGCTGCCTGCGGTTATCCTGATTGATGATCCTGGAGGTAGATTGTGTAGTTACGACCCTGTTATCGAGAACGCAACCCATCTTCGCCCTATACTTATCCGACTCCTATTTACTGTGCGTAGTGTCTCTTATTTATTTTGCCATCTTTCTTTCATGCCATTTTACATCTATCGTGTACTACGCTCTTAATTGCACACCAGTGTTCGGTAAGTTGAAACTCATCATTCCCTCATGAACTAATATTATTTATATTTGATCCTCGGTTTAATATGTCCTTTTAAATCTTTTTATCTGTTAGATGTTGATCTTTTGTTTTCTATTTTTCCGGTAATAAATGTAAATGAATATTTATATCTGAATTTCAAACTTGGTTGTATTATATGATTTCACACTTGTTAGTTGGTTGTTTTCCTTTAATTACACACTTGTCTAAAATTGGAGAATCCTTCCACTGTTTTTTTTACAAAACTCTGGGACATCGACTGGTATATTTGTTATTATTATAGTTTCGCAAAAACCTTCGTAGTCCCAACAAATGCTATTTTTATACAGAGATCTATATTTATATAAATTTTTATCACAGAATTTCTATTTTTCATCACCTTTTACAATTTATATGAAAATCAAACTGGAGTATACCGTAATGACCTAACTTGTAACCTGATCATCTTGTGCCAAAACGCAGCAATTGTGCGAAAAAAACATTAATTTATCAGAGTTTATTCTATGAACAGCCTTTGTGTGAAGATCCTATTAACAGGGTCACAAGGGAAATGCCCGTTGAGAGCACTGACTCATTTATTTTTAATAGACTTTACATTATGTCCGTCTGAAACTTACTTTTCAGTTGAGATGATTATGTGTTCTGCTTCTTTCATTCTCTATTTCTCTCTGTCTCTCTCTCTCTCTCTCTCTCTCTCTCTATATATATATATATATATATATATATATATATATATATATATATATATGTACAAATTTTCTCATTCTCTCTGTCTCTTTCATTCTCTCTCTCCTTCTATCTGTCTCCCCCTCGTTCTCTCTATTGAATACAGTAAAAAATAAATACACCTTGCCATTTATCTTCTATGACTAGAAACTTCAGCAGTAATCTGGTGGGTGGGGGGTTACCGATTAACTATTGACATTTTTTGTTACTTTGCTGCTTTCATACTTTCACCTGTCGATAACATTTTGGCGCGAGGCCAAACATATTAGAAAACAAGTATGGCTATTCTTAAGATGCGTCCGTTCGATCTGCGCGTTCAGCGATAAAGACACTATTTCAAATGTAAGCGAGACTGACAGACGAACATTATCTCTCAAACTTACGCGTAGCATATAAATAAATATAACTTTAATGAATGTAACCTTAATGTTAGGCACATATTCAAAACTATATTAAAACCCAGAGGGTAACCCGGTGTTTCCCAAGGATTGGTAAGTAGTTTATTTTCATCGATAACAATTGATTTCCTAATGTTGTTAAACGGGAGGTAACTTTTACTGTGTAACCGAAACAATTAATCGAAGTATGAATTACGAAAGAAAAAATACGTACTTAAAAAATAATGTAATCATCTCTTTCGCTCTCTCTTTCTCTCTTTCTCTCTTTCTCCTTTCCCTCTCTATCTCTATATCTCCCCTGAATCTTTAAATGAAGCATCTGTGTTCACCTAGATTAATGTATATTTTAGGCACAAAAGTATAAAGGACAAGTGAATATAGTTATCTGTCTATTTTTAAAAAAATAAAGTAGTTTCTTTAATTTCTATTAGTTATTAATATTAAGTCTCCCTATTTGTGCTCTTAAACATTTAATGTTCAAACGCAATTAAACTTCTCTTTCTCCATTATTATCAGCTATTATTAAGATTAAGATTATGCTTTTCTATTTTGACCTCGTAAAATTAATTTGCATACGCGATCATGTCAGCGAACCGGACACACATACGTTCTACTGTTACTAGATAGATTATTGAAAATACAACTAAATCGCCTTACCAAAAGAAAAATAAGATGGTTACCTGGTCCACGGTTAACTGCCCGTGGCGTAAGCTAGCTTGCTCTTTTGGCAGTATTGGGGCGATCACCGGATCGAGGCGCGCATAGAAGAGACGCTCCATGATCTTGTATTGTACGCAGAGGAAGGCGATGTGCGGCACTCCTTTTGTTCATGCAGCGGCTTGTTGGTCTTCGAGAGGGCGATGACCTTGGCCCGTCGCCATATTTTCGAGAGCTTGGTGAACCTACTACCGATACTCGTCGGCATCGCACCATAACCCTGCGTCGTGAAGCAGCTGTTCTTGCATTTTCCCGTCGATGCGGACCAGCTCCTCTACAAGCTTGTCACAGAGACCGCTCTACAAGCTCGCCTGAAGTCACGACGCCCATTCGCGGAGCATACCAACCATCTTCTGCTCTGAACAACCGGTGACATAACAAAACGAATGTGACTCAAAAGTCGCTGGACTGAGGAATTGCAGGCATCAGATTAATCAATGCTGCACGGATTTGTGGAGGAGCCGGACAAACTACCGAGCATGGACCTCCCTCGTCGCCATTAGACAACGCTCAACCTCCTCAAGACTGGTGTCAGCCGTTCCGCCGCGACCATGAAATGATGGGGATTCAGTGACTAGGCTTTCTGGCGCCGATTGTAATGTTTTTTTGTTGTTTTTTTTGTTCTTTTGTATGTTTGTTTTACATGTTTTTAGTCAATTTTGTTTTTGTTTTTGCGCTAGTTTTGATGTTTTTTGATGTTCATTTTGTTTTTCTACCTGTTTTTTTAATGTTTTTTTAATCAATTTTTGTTTTGCTTTTTTGCGTTAATTTTGATTTTTTTTATAACTTTTTAAGTTTTGATATGTTTAAAAAAATGTTTTTCTTGTTTTTTGTTATTTTTAAAATTTTTTGCTCTTTGGCGCACGTTTTTGTTTTTCTCATATTTTTTTGTTTTCATCTGTTTTGTGTTTTTTCATGTTTTTGGTCGATTTTTTTGATTTTGTTGCTTTTTTTGTCTCGTTAACATCTGTGTATTTTTTTGTATTTCGATAAATAATAAATAAAGAGTTATTATTATTATTATTATTATTATTATTATTATTATTATTATTATTATTATTATTCAGTAGGATTTATCACATAGATCGTAATTAATGAGTACTCACTGACAGTTACCGGAGGCGGTCGCTATATTCACACTGCTCTCCATCACTTTTGATAACCATTGCGAATGAGTTTGCGTTATCGCAACAGCCGCTACCCATTGATTTTTATCTTGCAACGGTCATGTGAAATCTGTGTGGCAATAAGGGTCCCGAAGGTCCCAGTACTATTTAGCCTTTTTTGTAGAGGTTTGGTTGGTGGTCTACCTTCTCAGTTTTCCATCGTCTTTGACTCTTCACAATAATCAAATGTTTTTATTATTATTATTATTATTATTATTATTATTATTATTATTTGTACTCACTAGGAGTTCTCACACAGATTATCGTCCGTGATTGCTTACTGACAACAACCAGTGGTATTTCCTGAGTGACAACAAGCCTCCCATGATTTTCAGTATTCTTCAACTCTTTTCGATAACCACCGCAAATGACTTTGCGGTATCGCAACAAAATGTTACTATTGATTTCTTGCTTGTAAGGACCATTAGTCTTCTCTGAAATTTGGGTGGCAGTAAGCCTTCCCAAGGTCCCAACATTCTCTGCACTTTTCCAGTGGAGGTCTGGTTTGTGCTGTCCTTCCTCGGTCTTCTCATTCTCCTTGACCCTCTACAAATATTTTATTTAGTGTCAGCCTAGGCCAGCACAATTTTATTTATTTATTTATTTATTTATTCATTTTTTCGGGGTGGGTGGGGAGAGAAGAAGGAGAGCTTATATTGTTTCTTGTAATTTCTGTTCCTTGTCTAATTTTTGTCTGGTGTTTGCTGAGGCCGGTGTAATTTAGGGGCGGGGGCGAGATTATGAAGTGATATTTCTTGCAGTTTCTGTTCCTTGGTTCGTGTAATGTTCTATTGTGTGTTTTTTTTCTTCCTGTTGTAATTTCCTTGTGACTGGTTACCCTTTGTAGCTTATGCGGGTTGTTTTACTCATTCGAGGATTTTCCTTAAGATTGCAGCTGTGTTTATCATTGGCATCTTTTGTATGGTTTCGATTGGTCACTTTGATTGCCTCTAGTTTTTTTCGAATTTTTCCTAGTGCTCCTACGATTATTGGTATTATACTAACTTTCTTCATGCTCCATATTCCTTTTAGTTCTCTGGCTAGTTCTTTGTATTTGCATCGTTTTTACGTGTCTTTTCTCTCTTTTCTGTGGTCTGCTAGAACGGCGAAGTCAACCATTATACAAAATGTTTCCTTCTTGTCTATTATAATAACATCAGGTCTTCTTGATTGTATTTTTTTATCTGTTTGTGCATCGATATCCCAGAAGATTTTATAGTTTTTTTTTAGTTTTCCAGTACTGTTTCCGGTATATATTTGTGCAATTTGTCTGCGTACTCGGAATTCAATTGTCTGCACAGTTCTAAGTGTATTTCTCTCCCCAAACAGTCATGTCTGTTCTTGTATTCCTTTTGGTTAAGTTTGCTACATTCACTTATTATATGGTTACTGTTTCGTCTCTTTGTCCACACAGTCTGCATTTGTTATTTTCTTGGGTTTTATCTATTTTAGCTTTAATGTAGTTTGTCCTAATCGCATTGTACTGTGCAGCGATAAGTAAAGATTCCGTTTCTCTGTTCAAGTTTCCTATCATTAGCCATGCCCTGCTATTTTCGTTGGTTTCTTTTTTTAGTCTTATTAAGCGTCCATGTAGTTGTTTTTCTTCCCACTTTTCTTTTTTTATTGTGTGTGTCCGGTTTCGATGCTTTCTGCGTTGTTCGTTGGGACGGTGTCTCTTGCTGCGATAATAAGCCTTTTCTGTTCTTTTGGTTTATGTATTTCTTCATCTCTCTTTTAGTGTCGTCGACACAGTCTGTTGTACTTACCAGTCCTCTCCCCCCCTTCGTGTCTCTTCACGCAGAGTATGTATGTATTGTAGTGCGTTGTGCATAGTTATTGATTTACTAGTCCTTTTATCAAAGTGCCTGAATTCTTCATTAGTCCAGCTTATGAATGGTCCAGAGTATCCTATTAGTGATACTGCCGAAGTATTTATTCATTTGATTAACTTTCTGCTATATAATTTTGTTTCTAAGAGCTTTCTTGTTCTTCTCAGATATCTTTTTACAATCTTCTCTTTCATTTCTGTTGATTTGATTGTGTCTGCTTCCAAAACTCCTAAATATTTATAGCTGTCTTGTTCGCCTAGCGCCATCATCTGCTCTTGGTTCGGTAGTCCCATGCTCTCAGTCGTTTCCAGTTTTCCTTTTTTAATCTCAAGCAATGCACACTTTTCTATTCCGAATTACACTTGAATATCCTGCCTGAAGATTCTGGTCGTATTCATCCGCTTTTCCAGTTTCTTTTTGCTTTCTGCAAGTAGCTTTGGGTCGTCCATGTACATAAGACTGTTCATTCTTTGTTCTATGCCTGTGAACTTGTATTCAGCATCATATTTCCTGAGTATGTAGTTGAGTGACATCATGGCTATGATAAACCGTAGTGGTGATAGGTAGTCTCTTTGGAAAATGCCTCTCTGTATTTTGATATCCATCAAGTGTTGACCTCCAGCTCTCAGTTCTAATCCCCATGTTCCCATTGTTTTCTTGAAGAGATTGATAATCCTGTCGGGTATCTTATACATTTTTAAGCATTCAATTATCCAAGCTTGAGGGATTCTGTCGTACGCTTTATTGTAGTCAATCCATGTCATAGCTATGCTATTTCTCTTGCTTTTAATTTCTTACAGGATCTTTTGATCGATGCATAAAAGATCATGCATCCCTCTTTCTCATTTCTGGCATCTTTTTCGTTCCTCGAGAACTAGCTCACAGCTGTCCATGGAATGGTGAATTTGCTCTCTCAGTTGTGCCATTAAGGTTTTTCCACGTTGTTGGTAAACAGGTTATTGGTTCGTAATTGCTTGGGGTCGTTCCTTTCTTGGCGTCTTTTTGTATGAGCGTTGTCCTTCTTTTGGTCATCCACTCTGGTACGCCTTTTTATGGATACATCTACTCAGTTTATGTGCTAGCCATTAATGTAGGGTCCTGGATTTTTTTAACCACTGCGCATGTATTCCATCGTGACCTGGTGATTTTCAGTTTTCCATTTTATTTAGTGTTGCCTTAATAGTTTCTTCAATTATTTTTGTTTATGTTCCTACTTCAATTATTACTAGTTTATGTTTATGTCTTGCAGCCATTTAACATTTTTTGCTGTGATATTCAGCCTTTCCCATATTTTGCTCGAGACATGTTTTGTTTCAGTCGGGTTTATTTTTTTTCTTGTTGTTGTTTCTCCGTTTACATTGTTGGAAAACTGGCTTTCATTGTTTTGAAAGGTTCTGTTCTGTTTGTACTATTCCGATTTGTATCTGTATCGTCTCAATCTTCCTTCTTTTGTTGCTATTCTTGTTTGTCTTCTTCATGTTACTTATTTAGTCGTTCCTTGCGATTCGGATTTCTGCTCTTCCATCGTTACTGTTCTCCCTTCATCCTGTTTACGGTTTTAGCTTCTTTTTTAAGTCTGGTGATCGGAACCATTTACTTTATGGATTAAATAAATTGTTCCGTTCGAAATCCGTCCATATTCTCGAGTTTGACAGAAATATTCCCGAGTTCGAAAAAAGCCGGAGGTTACAGCGGCTGCTACGTCGTGAGAGTAACACTTAAGATGAGAACAGTAGTCCGTATAATCCAAATTATGTTTCTTCAATGTAATATTTTTACAGAGTTCTCTTATATTTTGGACATTTATGTTGTTTCTTGTGAATAAAGAACATCCAAAGCAGCAGGTGAATGGGAAATAGACGACACTTTTTTTCACATTCCATTTTTTCTGTTTTTTCTTTCTTGTATCTTGTCTCTCGAGAAAAGAAATATTTCTTTCAGAAAAAAATAACGAATATATCTTGTATTCTATAGTTTCATCATACAGTAAAAATCGGTAAATGCCGGATTAATAACTTAATTAGAAAATAACATGTACGAATATCTATTTTTGTAAGACCTGCATACATTGTGTTTTTAAATAAAACAGTATAAACAAGCCGCGCGTGCTTGTCCCCCTCTGTATGTGACTCGATGTGGCGAGTGTAAAATGCAATAAATTTGGGCAATTTGGGGCATTTTTGACCCCCCTTTGACCCCCTGGGGGCGCGAATCAGAATTGTTCTGAGGTCAATGATGCTCATTTCATATCCAGAACAAGTGCCTCTACATTTTGGTCAAGTTTCAGAAAAATTGAATGGATGGATCAAACGTTATGGGAGAAAAGGGTCATTTTTGCCATTTTGGGGGCTTTTGACCCTCTGGAGGCGCGAACCAGATTGTTTCCAAGGTCAGCGATACTTATTTTCTATTAGGAACAATGGCCTCCACATTTTGGCCAAAGTTTCAGAGAAATAGAATGGATGGATGAAAAGTTATGCGGCAAAAAATGTCATTTTTTCCCAATTTCGGTGCCTTTTGACCCCCTGGGGGGCTAACCAGATGTTTTTGTTTTTTTAAATCGGAGAATGTTACTTTCTAACCTGACCAAAGTTACAACTTCATGCAAAATTACAGAGAAATTCAATTGATGGTTGCGGAGAAAAATCCGGACGGACAGACGGACGGATATGCCTCAAAACATAAGTCCCCCGATTTTATAAATCGGGGAACTAATAAATACCACTCAAATAAAATGTTTAATATTGTATTAGATAAAATTATAAAATTTCTAATAGTGAGTGAATGGGTTAATACCTCTTCTGTACATCGTTGATGTATTAGTTGATTTGCGGTAATGCCTTACTATGCAGTCATATTTTTAAAAGGTAGATGACAGCGTGCGGCAAGCATGCCATTCTTTTGGTGTTAAGATAACAAATCCCTCGCGCATCTGATTTCGTGTGACGTTTTTAAAATAAAAATAAATAGATTGAAATCAAATAAAGTGTTTAGCATTTTCACAGATTAAATTGTATGATCTCTGATGGTGGGTGAATGGGTTCATCCCTTCTCTGTATTTGTTGATTTGAGAAAATGTCTAACTGCGCAATGGTACTTTTTTGTGACGAAAAATGTCTCTAGTCAATATTTTTAACTGCTGATACGTTTTTTGATCTCTATAAACCCACGCTAATCACCGATATTTCCCAAAGTATACGAAGTATCGGACAATACTTACGTCGGAGATTTCATGGGCAATTTCCTCTTGTCAAAGTACATTTCATAATGTTATTTGAGTAATATTTGAGCGTCATGATATAGATGACCATCATTCGGAGTCATAGCTCTTCTTTCTCTCTCTCCCAATATACATATATATATATATATATATATATATATATATTAAATATATAAATATATATGTATTTATATGCATATGTGTGTGCGTGCGTATATCCGTATTTATATTGACTGGTGTCCATTATGATACTGGCATTGATATATATTCGAATTTATGTATATATATATATATATATATATATATATATATATATATATATATATATATATATACAGTAACGTCAAAAATTAAGGAACGAAAATTAAATCTTCTAAATCTAAACAAAATTATATATTAATTTTTGTTTAAATTTTACTAAATATACACATTATGTAGTTAGACTTTTACCGAGATTTTCAGATGAATTAAAAACATATTTTAAAAGTTATTCACCATTTTAAAGATTTCAAGTGTCCAAAATTAAGGAACAAAATATCAGTTTTAACTAAATAATATTAAAAAGGCAAAACAAATTTTATATTTGGTACTTCCACTTTTGTTTTCCATAACTGCTGTGCATCTACGACTGCAGGATTTCAGTAAATCTTGACATTGGACCACAGTTATCTTGGTCCATTCATCTTTCAGTTTCAGCCACAAGTATTCGAAGTTTTCCGGATTCTTTGCCATAACATTCTGTCCTAGAGTCTTCCATAAGTTTTCTATAGGGTTCATGTCAGAACTCTGAGCAGGTCTGCCTATTACTTCTATTCCTTGATCAGGCAGATAATTCGTTACCAGCTTTGCCTTATGGCAGGAGGCATTATCCTGCATAAAAACAGGCTTTTCGATACAAGAATTGTGCAACACTGACAAAACATACTGTTCTAAAACATTCTTGTATACAGTGGCATTTACTCTTGTATTTAAGCGTACAAGTGGTAATGTACCCTGCTATGATATCACGCCGAAAACCATCACGCTACATCCACCAAATTTTACAGTTTTTTTGATGCAGCTAGGATCCAAACTTTCGCCTTTTCTTTTTCTTACAAATTGTGTTTCTATTACTGCCAAATACATTAAATTTCGATTCGTAACTGAAATAAACTTTTTTCCAATTTTCGTCAGACGATATAACATTTTGGCTTTTTTGCGAACGCCAAGCTTTGTTTTTTTTTTATTATTAGCGGCTGTTTTTTCGAAGAGATCTTGCAAAAAGACCAATTTCTTGCAACCTTCTGGACACAGTTTGTCGTGAAACAATTGTGGCATCTTCCATTTGTTTGGAAATGTTTCAAGCTGTAAGGAAACGGTCTATTACCACTAAGGGTTGTGTAACACTGTCCTCTGTTGCCGTAGTCTTTCTAAGTCTACCAGGTTTCTTTGTGTTACTTAACCTTCCAGTTACTTTATAGAGTTTGAGACCTTGGCTTACAACACTTTTTGAACGTTTCACACGTTTTCCGATTTCTTCTATTGTCAACTTTTTCTTTCTTAATTTGACGATTTTTGCTTTGTCGTTTAAATCAGTTTTGATTTTTTTTGACATGATTGATATTGCGTGACTTACAGCAGTGATGATAATTAAAGTTTAGAATATTTATTTTCATCCTTTTATACAAAAAACCTACTGTTTTAAACATTAAACAACTATTTTTTCCTTAATGTTCCTTAATTTTTGACACTTGAAATATGTAAAATGGTGGATATTATTTAAATTCATCTGAAAATCTCGGTAAAAGTCCAACTACATAATTTACATATGGAGTGGAATTTTCACAAATATTAAAATATAATTTATTTGAGATTAGGAAGATTTTATTTTTGTTCCTTAATGTTGGCCAGTACTGTATATATATATATATATATATATATATATATATATATATATATATATATATATATATATATATATATATATGAGAAAGGAAGGATTAGAGTAAACCGACGTAATGGAAAATGAAAAAGGAAACACCAAGAGATATTTCTTTTTCATATATATTCATCAATGGTTCGTCTTTATTTGTAAGACTTCCTCAGGATGATAATTTTAAGAAAAATGTCATGCAAGTACATCGAAATATTGGGTAGCCATGATGGGTTGATGAAGAAAAAGTAGTAGCCGTGGCTGCTGACAGCATTGGACCAAGGTCCGGGCTGAGAGAAGTCAGTGCCAAGGAGTGAAATTAATGTGGATGGATGTGAGTGAAAAAGGGGGAGATGTCTATTAAAACAAAAACAGACAGACAGACAGACACACACATCTCTCTCTCTCTCTCTCTCTCTCTCTCTCTCTCTATATATATATATATATATATATATATATATATATATATATATATACATATATATATATATATACACTAATCGCGTTGCCAAGTTGAAGTGTGTAATAACCTCATATGTAACATTACGGAGAGTTTACTTTAACAAAATCCTTGATATTTGACCCACCAAGCTATTTTGATACATGTTAATACTCTTAACTTAACACTTTTACATATATTAAGTTTCTTGTGTAAAATGTACGAAAAGTGTCATTGGCGTCTTTTAAGATGCAGCTAGAGGGACACGACTACTTTTATCATATTTACGTGCAAATCGTACATTTGAATACACTTATATTTAACGTACACCCCCTAGGATGTCTTCTATTTTAAGGACGTGCATGCACACAGGCAGAGAGGTGTTCTTTCTCGTTATATATATATATATATATATATATATATATATTTAGATTGATTGATAAGTACATAGATAAATCGATCTTGGTATATAGAGAGCGAGAAAAAGGTGGACAGACAGACGGAGGGGTGTTACGTACTAAATATACCAACATTTTCTTACTTACATTTTATACGTTCCCAAACGAACAATCCAGACATTTGTTAAGAAAACTAAAAAACACTCCTAATACAAATTTTATAGATGTATTTGATGTTTTTGAAGTGATTTGTACACATGGTTTACTTAATAGTAGGTACACGTAGATATTCGGCAAATAAAAGGGTTACGGACAGATTCGGGGCCACTATCAATGTGTTATTCAGAAATGTTTATACATAGGATTTAAATTTCGTAAAAATAGGATATATTTAAAGTGTTAAGTTTACATCGTCCCGCTTAAGGGTGCACTTAGAGAAGACTCCCATTGTTTTCTGCGGTTAATTTTACATAAAAATACACTATTAGATTTTGTGTCGATTCTATAACTTGCTTTTCTATGGGGAACACACACACAGGTCACTCACAAACGCATATGTGTGCGTGTGTTTTTTATATGTAAACCTCTATTTTTCACCTGCGTCCGATTAGAACTTTATATATATATATATATATATATATATATATATATATATATATATGTATAAATAAAGGCCAATGTATAAATATATACATATTAATGTCACTCTTGCATTAGTTTCATACTCAAGATCAAGTATTCACGTGCGCATCTGCGTGTTTGAAAGAGGGAATAAGAAGAAAAGGGGAAAGACGAGCAGAAATAGTTGTAACTGAAAAGGGAGAACAGTGATCTCTAGGTGAATTATTTTTCGAGGTGTTTGTGCCGCCGACCTCGCATACCATAGTTGTGTTCTTCACTCCTCTGTTCGTGTGTTAACTGATAGGATCGGTTTGCTGTAGGAACACACAAAAACATTTGATAAATCTTTTATGCTCTGCACATGATTTCGATATCTTTCCATTCAATTTGAAGTCTACACACGTACTTGATCCATTACAGTGGTCAATATATATATATATATATATATATATATATATATATATATATATATATATATATATATGTATATATATATGTATATATATGTATATATATATTCATATATATATATATACATATACATGTATATATATGTATATATATATATATATATATATATATATATATATGTATGTATACATATACCCTATCTTAT
Source organism: Sepiola atlantica (assembly GCA_963556195.1). NCBI lineage: Eukaryota > Metazoa > Mollusca > Cephalopoda > Sepiida > Sepiolidae > Sepiola > Sepiola atlantica. The sequence continues at coordinate 180,126,247 of OY744516.1, read as the reverse complement.
ACGCATACTGTTTTATATCTATTTTTGATAGATGACTGTATTCTAGATGTGTATTCTCTTATAAAATGCACGTTCCATATATGCGCCTCATATGCTAGCAATTCTAGCAGACTGCAATTCCTGTAGAAATCGATTCATGTCGTTATGAAGCCGGCCTTTTACTTCCTTTTTTGTTCAGTTCTCTGTTACCCATTTTTTTACCTTCATAATAAGAAATGGCTTTTCAGAAATTGTTACTGAGATTCAATCCGTCTGTTATTTTCTCGTTGGGTTCACCTCCTTTATATTTAGGGGCGTTTGCTAACCCACACATTATACACATCATTGTTATTTTTGAATATCAAATCGATATTTTATATTTTAGTATGTACCAATAACTAAACCTCCTGTTTAACTTGATATTTTGAACAGTAAAAGAAACACAGACAGTTGGTTTATCTGAATTATTCAGACTACTATTCTATTTATTATGTGTAATTTTGTAGATGAGGATTGATAATTTGTAATATTTGGATTATTCGGACTACTGTTCACAGCTTAGATGTTATGCTCACAACGTTTCGGCCGATCTAACCGTCCGACCCTCTTTAGCTGCGTCTTGTTGAATTCAGGATTTGTACGGAATTAAGAACCAAACCCGTTACTTAATTCACGAGAATAGCTTGCTCTCCTTCCGTCAGACAAGACCTGGTAGAAGTCTGAAGTAATTCGTAATTGTATTCTTAATATCGTTTATATTGAGGATTGCATTACGGCTTCTTGCAGTAGGACTCATGGCGCAACTGATAAAAGTGCTAAGTTTACTCTGTTTTGAGTAACAGTCTTCTGGAGGTTGTAGATTCAAAAGAAAATACCCTCGTGGATTAAATATAGACTCCCGTTAATACACATTTCCGAATTCAACATACCGATTCTTGAGTTTGACAAGACGCATCTGAAGAGGGTCGGAAGGTTTCATAATAATACTTGTCGAATGATACAAATAATCTGTATTCAAATTTTGGTTGTTATTTACCTGTTTAGGCTGATGTCACCTCAGACCATCTTCATGTGCATCTTTTTAAACTAGGCTATCTTTGTGTCGAACTTGGAAACCTATACGCCATTTCTAACTGAACTATTTATTTAATCCACGGGTAGATTGTTCTCGTTCTATCAGCCATTACCGATAAAAAATTAATATTTTTTAATTCTATAGTTATTATCACCTGTAGTGAATAGTGAACTTTCAACCCCGAGAAAACTGTATTTTAGAACTGAATGTGGGTCAACGCTTTTTCCCGTTGTACGATGAATCCATGTTGAAAATTTCAGTATAAACCCGTTATAATTGAGACTGAATTTTAAAAAGCAGTGTTAGAATAAATACAAGGGTCCTCGATATTTTGTCAGTCTGATTATTCATATCCCGTTCGTTTTACTTAGACTTTGCATAAGCATTGCATTCGTAGACGACATAGAAAATATCGATATGAGACAGAGTTTAGATTATAGCTTAATTTTACAATGTGTTATCTACCAAAAATCATGTATTTATTCGATACCTATGAAATTTTTTGATACATGAAATATAATAACTATTCTTTTCTCTATTGCTGATGGAGATTTGGTATCACTCTGTCTGAAGCCGAAATAATACTCTTATTTCTATATTACTTGTATATTATTTCTATATCGTAAACCGATCTTTTAATACTAAATTCACGGGGGGGGGGGTAAAGTTTAGTGTTTGTTCTGTTTTCATTCGAGATCTCCCAAGATATTAGTAACTTCTTTGGGAAAAGCAGTGTAGTATCTGTTCTAGTTACGTGCGATTATTCTCCCAAGCATTCCCTCTTCGTTATAATGTAGTATATGTACGTTTGTAATCATACTATCTTCCCAGGCATTACCTCCTCCTTTTCAGGTGGTGGTAGTGTTATAACTGTTTCATGGTTATGATACAATTCTGCAATGAATTAGCTCCTCTTATTTTATGGAGAGTAGTGTAGTATATTTTCTGTTTTTTAAGACTATTCTCTCAAGTATTACCTCCTCCTTTTTTTTGGGGGGGGGGGTAGCGCATGGCAATGTAATAATGTCACTATCGGCTGTTAATTCGAAAACTTAACACTTACATTAAATATAATATAAGTCTTTATTTAACCCGGGGTTATTTAGATAAAACATACATATTTCCATAGATCCCTCCTATTTCAAAGCATTCATTACAGTTTCCAAATGTCTAATATGTAATATTTACTAATATATACTATAATAAAGAGATGATTTTATGAGGAATATATCTCTCCGCAATGCTTTAAACTTTGATTTTGAAAAAAATATTAATTACTTTGGGAAATTTATATCGTATTGTTTGCTAATTTATTCCCAACAGTATTTGTACTGCAAAAGATTATTTATTTAAATGGCCACGACATAAGTTGGGAACCTTAAAGAATATTAAATGAATGTTATATAAGTATTGAACATTATTCGGAGTGTGTAAATAGCTTATTTCGAGTAGTAAAAAATCCACCAAATACGTTTGCATTCTATTTTTTAAAAAGAATTTCAATCTTAAAAAGTAACACCCACTTTTAGATATAGTTTTAAATTATCGCTACCGTTTTTATAATTCAAAATAATTTAGGTTGTTATATATATCGACATTACTTTGGCACTGTTTATGAGAATGTTCAACAAGTAAAAATAACAATCTATTTTGAAACAAATAACATTGCACGTTTTAGTAGTGAGAATCGTCGTCGTTTATGAAAATAATTCGGGTAAAAAGTCCTGTTATCTACAGTCAGCAATTATTAAGTAATCGTGTGTGAACAAATAGAATAACAGTAAGCTGGGGAATGATAAAAGAAGTTAAAGTTAGACGACAAAGATGTCACAGATAAAATTGGCACAGGTAAAAATGGCGTCAGTGGAAAAAAGAAAAACGGTACATAGGACAGTTATAGATGGACATATCACACTGAGTTTATTAACATCTACGATACCATGTATAAAGGGAAAACAGTAAAAGTGTGTTAAATTAAAAAAAACATATATCTACACTTAAATGGTACAACCAATCTTAACCTTCATCTTTAACATAACCCTGAACTCAAACTTTAATCCTAACCCTAGTTTTTAATTTCCCCCTTATGTTTATTTATTACGCTTCTCCATGATACAGCCAACAATTAGCAACATATAATAAAACATATACAACTAAACTTAGTAAGGTTGCTGTCAGGTCTTGGGGTGCATACTTTGGTTTGGCTAATAAAAAGCTTGGGAACTACTGCTCTAAGTTTTTGCTTTGTTCTATTATTTCTATTTATTGACTTGTGTCATTTTTGAACGGATCAAGTTTACCTGTGCTATTCATCCAGTGCCATTTCACCTCTGCTATTTTTATATGGTCCATTATTACTGTGCACCAGTACTCAATGTTAAATATAAGACCAGGTTCAGTTCAGAACACATTTAGAAACGCATTTGTAAATTAAACACACGGTATAATATTCCTAAATTGAAAAATCTTTTTCGTCATTTTTTTTATAATTTGAAACTTATGAAGATTATATTTGTCTAAAACACACAACCTTTTTCTTATTTTCATAATTACCTCGTTGTGATTAATGTTGTATAGTAAACTTGTGTCTCGTTAGGTCACCACAACTACAACTATTCATTCTACTTTTATTTCATTCGAAATTTTTTTAAATTGTGACATATCTATTAAGAAATTTCTGTTTCAAAAAGAAAGAGAGAAAGCAATGGGAGTGCGATAAACAGAGAGATAAGTCACACACCCCTCTCTCAATGAAATTATATTGCTACTCGTATGCCTCGTCAGTGTATGTTTCTTTCTAGTTCGCTAAGATATATCAGCTTAATTAATCACTGGTGATATAAAATACAGAAGTACTCCATTTATATAGTAAAATAGGATAACAAAATTATAAATGAATAACGCCAAACATAAATTTATTATAAACTGTTTAGAAATAGTTATGCAAATTAGGAATACACATAGAAGTGTTTGTGCCATTATTTTATTTACTACATATTCAGTATTTAAAAATAATATAGCGTTAGCCGCTTTTATTAGAATATCTGTATGGAAAATGAAATAGACTTTCGCACTACTAAAAGTAGTTAAATGTAATGATTTATTTTATATCATTAAGATTAATCAAAACTAATAATTTATTTAGTTCATAAAAAATAGTTTATACTAATAATTTAATTGGTCTCCCAAAAGTAATTAATATTTAATGATACAATACGTAGTTTAGTCCGTAGTATCAGTTTAAAAGAATAGTGATCTATAATAATAATTTCGAAAGAAAAAAAGACCATTCAACCGCAACCGAAAGTAATTTTATCGGATCTCCAAAACACGAAACTGTTAGACTGTTATCTTCCCTTTTTTTAACATTTTGCAACGCGACAGAAAATGGATTTTTGGTTCAATAAAAATCGAAACTCGACGTCAGATTTTACGTTGATTTTAACTGAAGCATTTAAACTGAAAGTACATCACAAAATCTCATTGAATGGAAAGTGGAATATTTATTAATTTTTTTCTCTATTTGTCATGCTTCTTATTTTAATCAATACTTTCGCATACTTCATTAAAAGATAGTTTAAATATATTATTAATACACATATATGTACAGATATTTGTATATATTGGCATAATATACATTATAAATATACCGATCAAATACCATTAGATACTTGACCAGATCGATCCTTTTTCAAGGTCATACTATTCTAAAAGTATTTCTGAATCTAGCCAGTTTATTTTTAACACGTTTTATAACATTACCAACTAATTTACGTTGTCTGATAAAAGTAGGTAAATCTATTTATTTATTTTGTATGCTAAAAGTAATTAAACCAAATAACTTAATTTGTCTACTAAAAGTTGTTAAACAAAATCATTTATTTAGTTAGAAGTAGTTAAACCCAGCTAAATAATTTCGATTTTACCTATTTTAAAATGAATTGTTCCCAAATCAAATTATGTCGTCCTGTCGACGAATATAGTACAATTTAAAATAAATTCATTTCAAAAAGTAACATTCGTTTAATTAATTTGAATAATAATCAGGTGACAAGTGTTTTTACATGAAGAAAAGTAAATATTTATTGTTAAAAAAGAATTCAATTAACTCTAGCAATATATATTCCAGAATCGATATAAGGATTTATTGACCACATCCTCAACGCCTTACTTAAAACATCCCATAGAATATATATATATATATATATATATATATATATATATATATACACATATATATAGTAAGCAATGAAAATATATATGGCAATTAAGCTACACAGAGGCTCCCGCGTTTCATCCCCGGGGGGAATCCTCAGGCTAACGCGGAAGCCTCTGTGTAGCTTAATTGCCATATATATTTTCATTGCTTACTACCTAGCTCTACTTACGTATCGAGCACTGTTGAAGTAAATACTGAAAACTGATGCATTAAAATTATATCTCCTTATAATATTTTATGTGGATACATTAAGTACTAATACATATATATATATATATATATATATATATATATATATATATATATATATATATTCCTCGATAAACTAAAAAAAAATAGTACACTCCACAACGAAGCACATGGATATATCTGCGCTGTATACAAATATCCCACACAATGAAGGTATCGAGCCTCGTACAGATTTCTTAGGGGCGAACATTTTCCGAATTACCAAATGCAAGACTTATATAATTATATACATTTGATCTTAAACTATAATAATTTAAAATTCGATAACCGACATTATCTACAAAAAGAGGTACTGTCATTGAAGCTAAAATTGCGTTCAGTTATGCAAATATATGTATACATGTCTAGGAGGCAACATTAATTTTCAGTTATTTTTCAAACAAATACACTAGTGTACATATAGAGAGTTTGAATGCAAAACATGAACCATCCAATTATTTCACAGTAAGTAATTAAACTCTACAGGGACGAATATATAACCCCCAAAATTCGCCCTTAAACGCTTATTTAAATAAAGGACGGGATTATTAGGCAAATGTCACATCACTTTAACACAATGATTTCGAATGTGTTACACGTGGGAGTAATTTTAACATTTTCAAAATGACGTTTATCGCGTTTTGCATTCGGACTCTTTATTTGTAGATGAAATTTTCTTTATGTGGACACTTGGAATATACAATCTAATAAACGTTTACTAATATACCAATAATTCCCGATACACATTTACGATTAAACATTCATGCACTTCTATTTCATTTGTAGATATAATAATCTGATCCGAGAATAACTATTATCTACCTCATAATACACTTAACCTATAGGCAACCTTAAATTATTTAACTATAATTAATTAACTGATATATAGCGCCATCATACTCACTAAAAACATTTACACATACCCCCATTGTTATTTCTTCCATATTAATAAACTAACATAACAATTCTACCAGAACTACTACACTATAAAACTCATCACAAACTGATCCCTGCTGTATTAGAGTTTAGGATTCTACAATTAGACCACTTCTAATTAAAAAAAAATGCCTTTCAATACCTATTAGCTATGCTAATTACATCCAAAAATGCTTACACATCATCATAAACAGTAGAACTATGTTTAGTTTCCCAGGATAACCAAGCTCTAAGTGAAACGAACCTTCAATCTTCAATTCCCTCTCACCACTTTGCCATAACTGATTACCTTCAACTCTACCGTAAGGACTCTGAGAAACATATGCATGGGCTAGGAGTTTATGTTCGGAGCACCCTCCTCTTGACTAGAGAACATAGGTTAAAAGCAGATGACACAGCCTACATGTGCTTTAGATTGACCTTACATCACAGCGTTAGATACTTATATTCTTTATACCGCTCTCCTTCGACCCAGGACTGTACCGTGCTTGACTGTCTCTGAAAGCTAAGATAGAGCCCTCTCACTCGACTCGAATGCGCAAATACATGTACTTGGGAGTATTAATGTACATCACCGTGACTGGTTGGGATTTTCCAGCGTTACTGATGATGCTGGGAACTCTACGTTTAATTTCTTCTCAGCTCACGACCTCTCACAGACTGTCAATTTTCCGATTTGCCTTCTTGATCGTGCGGACCAGTAAGCCTCATTTCTCGACCTGTTCTTGACCTCACTACCTAAGGAGTGTGTGGCGAATTCCCATAGCCCGCTCGAAAACTCTGATCACGTTGTGGTAATAATACTTATCACTTTAAAAACTCGTCCAAAAGCTGAAGAGCAGTTGCTCGAAACGACGAGTAACGATGAGAAGGCTGATTTTGAGTCACTCAGGGATCACATCAGCGACGCACCATGGGTTGAAGCATTCTCACTCTTTGCTGATCAGTGTGCAAATAACCTAACCGAATGGGTTAAAGCAGGCATTGATCCTTATGTCCCCACGCGAAAATTCGTCAGCAAACCCCACTCTCATCAATGGTTCATCTCAAAATATGCAGCTGCTATTACTGAGAGGCAGAAGGCATTCCGAAAATTCGACCGCCATAAGTAATCTGCGAACAGACAAAAATGTGTAGAGGCAAGACATGATTGCTAAGTAGTGATAGATGAAGCAAGTATAAGGTATACGGAGATAACAAAAAACGATTTAAGTCACAGAAACTAGGTACTCGTGATTTCTGGAAAACCTACAATAGTGTAATGTTCAATGGACAATCGACAATTCCCCCGCTATCAAATCACAACGGTGTTGTTTGCAAGGCAACTGATGAAGCTGAACTACGGCCAAACGTTTTGCCTTAAACCACACTTTATACTAGGCAAACCACCCCCTTCCAAAATTCCAATTGCGGACTGAAGCCACACTTGAGAATCTGGTCATTACCCCATCTTAGGTTAAAGTCATCATAAAAAACCTTGACACCTCCAAAGACTGTTGGCCTGATCTTATACCAGTAATAGTAATAAAAAATGATCTGCTGAGCTGGCATCTCTCCTGTTCAAACTATACAACAAATGTCTTGCTTAATCTGGTTTCCCTGATAGTTGGAAAATTGCCTCTGTGGTACCAGTCTTCAAGAATTCTGGAGATAGAACTGATCCTTTAAATTACCGCCCAATCAGTCTAGACTCGATCTTTGCTAAAATCTTTGAATCATTAATCAATTTAACGATAGTCCGGCACCTAGTTAATGCTACATTTCTTTCCGATCATTACTACGGATTTAGACAAGCACGATCTACCGCAATGATCTTGAACGCATCCATCATACACTGGACAAGCGCTTGATATATCCAAGGCTTTGACAAAGTCTGACATGAAGGGGTTCCCGTAAAACTACACTCATCTGGTATTACTGGACAAATATTTAACATAATTAAATCTTTCCTAACAAAAAGAAAGACTCAGATTGTCCTCGATGGCCGTTCATCTAAGCAACATGACGTAAATGCTTGTGTACCCCGAGGATCCATCCTAGCACCTCTGCTGTTCCTGATTTTCATTAATGACCTCCCTGATGTAATTGAGACTGATA